>OZ038001.1:10558561-10561061 GCA_964035705.1 Porites rus | reverse complement strand
TCTCCTTTCCCTAGGAGATTGCACATTTCACTGACATTTAATTGCCCATTATAATAACTGAGGCCCTACAAAAAACGGTCCTGCGTTAAGTTTTTTTGTTTTAGGGTCAGTGAACCCAGCCGAGTACAATGCTGAGCCGCCATTATCACTATAACGCACACAAACCTAACAGACTTGCCCAAGGGAGGGTGCACAAGCACGCTAACTTCTTTTTTTTTTTTTTTTTTTGACGGCCGAAGTCTCAGCCTGTTTATTTATTTTTCTAGGTATCACAATTGCAATATTTCAACTGGGGTTTACAATATTGAAAGTGAAATTTTAAATGCTTTTAAAGTCAAATCCTATATTTCCGTAACGTCTTATAATTTTCTTGCTGTATGAATAATTACTTAGCTTAGATGGGCCGGGTAGTGTTGTTTTCGGGTTCTTGGGATCCTAAGGGGCCTGAAACGCAGTCAACACACAAATAAACATAACAAAATACTAAAAGGAAAAATTTATTGTACGTTTCGCTCAATTATGGAGAAATAGGATAATTCTCATTCAACGTCTTATAACTGATGTCGTATGAATAATTAATTAGCTAAGTGGGATAATGTTGTTTAGGGCTCTCATAGTGAGCTTGGGCTACTTGTGATTTTGCTCGGTCGGCAACAAAAGCCAGTTGAAGACATAAGGTCAACTTTTTAATCCGTCCGACGTGATTTATCTTGCCCTGTTAAGTTGACGATAAGTTTATAATTAGTTCTTGCCAGAAAAGAGGTTGTAGGAGTCTGATAAGCGTTTTTACAATAAAACGACGGGTCTAATCCGTGTTCCAAATCCGTCAAAACAGGCGGATAGACAGACGGTCACAAGACCAGACAAAAAAACTGAATCATTAACGTCTTCTGTACTTCGATCAGCAGCAATATGCTCTGTAGTATGTAACACCTCTACATAACTGTACAGTCCTTCTAAGCCTCTGTACGGCAACCTATATAAAGAAGCGGCTACCTCTAAAAGATTCTGTGGCTTTATTAGAACTATCTTCTTTTTATATATTAACCGCCTTTCACGGTTTTCAACTTCTTTTGGTCTTTGCAATGTTTGAAGATAAAATCAACAGACAGTCAAATCCCTGGGGGGAAGCGGACAGTTTGAGTGTAGGTGAGCCCCCAAAGCCTTCAAACCCTGACCCTGTTTAAAACAAAATCCGTTCATTTTGCTACCGTGTTTAAGACAAGAGACTGTTTTTAATGACCCTGTTTGAGACTGCAGCTGCAAATGCCCTGTTTAAGGGCATATTTTTTACATGTAGACCGCACACCGCCAAAATTCACACCCTGTTTAAGTCTTTGGGTCTAAAAAGACACCCTCTTCAAGACGCTAAATAGTGGAATAATATACCCTGTTTAAGACTCAATACCCTGAAAACCATACCCTGTTCAGCGGCACATACCCTTATAGGCCAAATAAGGGAGTCCCCCCCCCCCCCCCCCCCCTTGGGAGTCAAATTAACTTGGAAATAAATCACCTTGAAGTAATTAAAAGTTGGCGTCATTTTTCTCATTATTGGCTGTGCACATAAAGCACGAACTCGCTGTGTAAAGCTACACCGTGATAAAGGACTACAAAAATGATGTGTTTCAAGTACAGACATTTCTGTTTTTTTCATTTACTTGTGATCTTTGAATGCTAGAATAGTTAGCAACATAATTTTCCTACGGTGTAAATTTACACAGCGCAGACATAAGGCTAGCCCTCAAACAACGCCCCTTGAAGACATAAGGTCAACATTTTAAATAGTCCGAAGTGATTTATCTAGCCTATTAAATTGACGGTAAGTCTATTAATTCTATCTTGGAAATAGTTATAAGGAACAGCGGCAACTTAAAAAGACTATAATTATACTGCTTAAACGAACCAGATAAGCGTAAAGGTTGTAGATTACAAGTGCTTTAACAATAAAAAAGATGGGTCTAATGCGTCTTCCACTGCCTGTTGAAATAGGTGACAAATAAACAGAAGGATAAGGTCAGACAGAAAAAATGAACAGACTCTCTTCCATACTTCCATACTAAAGATGATATTTATATATAATATACTTAAATGAAATTCATATCAAAATGTAAGAACCTATTTTAATAACCTTGGTAGTCTAAATTTGCTTTAAGTACCATTTACATAAGAACCTGTTAAAAAATCCAGGTTCTTATACGCTTGGTTTTACTGTATCAGCGACGATTTCGTTGAAAAAACCGACGATTTGCAGGTTTGATCAGTGAAAATGCGCGACAAAAGCTACGCCCATACGGATACCTATTCAGACGCTTAATACGCAAAATAGAATCAGTTAAATTCCAGTCTGGGAATAACAATTTAGGCAATTAGTCCCCTGTGGCCCCCTATGGTTATTATAATTATTTTCTCTTTAGCAGCCGCAGCTGTTTTTATATTCTTTTGAAGACTTACTAATTAACCGAGACAGACAAATCTACCGACTTTGAAAACAAATTGC
>OZ038001.1:10543561-10553561 GCA_964035705.1 Porites rus | reverse complement strand
GTAAACTGGCTAATGTGAAACCACGTTTCTTTCACTTTATTTACCATGCATTTATCTCAATTGCACACTCTTGTGACATTAGCCTCAGACAATTAGTTGCGACCTTTAACAGACTCAACAAGCCAGTATGAAAATATCTTAAGAGAAGCTGAGCTCTACACGTTCTATTTCATTTTTTCATATTGCTCTTGCATGTGTTAACATTCCATTTCTTTTTTGTTACAGGTAACTTCCAGACATGACGAGGAGATAATTACTTTTCTAGAGAGCAATTCTTTGATACTGTCAGTTATTACTGACTTATTTTGAGTTAAAAACAAAGAACACAGACTCTGGTAATGACACATAAACAATAATCCCTGGCAAGCCTACAAAACAAGAAAGAGGAACTCAGACTCCTTATCAAAATATGAAACAAGAAAAAAACGGCTTTTCTAACTTAGGGAAAATTGCTTTAGAGAGATTTGTAATTGCAACGTTATATTCAAGCACATTGCATTGTCGAACATCATAATTTACTGAATAATGGACAGTGATTTTGGAGCTTAGCTCAGTTTGTAATGTAATGAACGTTGAAAGATCTTCTATAACCTTGTATTTTTAAAAGCTTTCATGGAACATAGATGCATTTTATTATGCAAAGAAAATAGTCTCTGTCTCTATTTTTAATGATTTCAGTCAATTCCATTTTATTCGCAACGTGAAATGGGAATCCTATTAAAGACTCATTAAAAGGGGTGAGGCCGTTTTTACAATCCCCCAACAGGTCATCTCCACGATGACGCTGTTTTATTACTACGGCAGAATCCCTCAGGGTTTTACTTTCTTGTGAAAATTAGAGCTTTTGTTATTTAAACTTCGCTGGGACAACCAAATCTATAAAAATGAGAGGAATAGCAATGACGTCATCGTGTAAATGACCTATAAACCGTACATCAAACGATAAGTACTGTGATTTGTTTAGTTTTTTTTTTTAGCCAGGCTTAAAATATCTGTAGATTCAAGGAATTATAACCTGTGCGTTGAGAGCATGCCAGAGACCGATTTTGGCATGCCCGGCATGACCCAGATTATGGCACGCCCGGCAAGCCAGAGAATTTGGCATGCCGGGCATGCCAGGAAATTTGGCATGCCCGGCATGCCGGAGATTTTGCTGGGTATGAGTTACTTATTACTAGAACCTAGGCTTCTCGCGGCCTGGGTGAGAAGGTCACGGAACCTCAAATTATGCTTACAGGGCATGCGAAATTCTGTTGCATGCCAATTTCAATGCAAAACCACTCTGGGGCCACCCCCTCTATTACCAGTGAGCAAATCATTGACGATAGGCGTGGGAAAAATCTTTGCATGCTAACCAACATTGAAAACGTAGCAGAAATGTCCTCAACTGCTGAGTCATGCCCTAGGGGAGGCTTTAAAATACAGAATTTCCTGACATGAATGAGGGAATTTTCCGTAAACAGCATGTGATCATGCCGGCTAGGACGTATTGCCTCCGTATTGCCCTTTTTTACAGCTAGCTAGGCTCATTTTTAGGTTCCATGGCCTGAAATGACGAAAAATTCATGCCCTAAATGTAAAAAGTCCAAAAACGTCCTCGAAATTTTAGTTTCCAAGCCGTTCCATTCCATTCCATTTACTTAGGGTCTAGGTAATCAAAAAGCCGCTAAACTTTTGACAGCCGCTTTGTTTGTGTGACTCGACTTCTAGGATATAAAAAAGTTCTGATGTGATTCATTTTGTCTTTGAAATCAAGTAAAAAGTGAATGTGAGGTAGTCTTCAAAGGTGTGAATTCTAAGTACAGTGCTCAATCAAGAGCAAATCCCGGTACTACCAACTGCACGCTCTCGCTGCAAAACGCAATGACCCCGCCATTATACTTGACTATCTAAAGAAATATCTTTTTTGCTGTGCGTTAACTCGTTTTCTTTTGTTGCATGATTTTACTTTTTCACTCGGCCTGCGCGTAGCTCAGAGGAAAGAAAGACGACCGCACGCGGTCATAGTGTAGCCCGCATGAGGCGTTATATTTTTTTGCGTTTTTCAGGCGAGCGAAACTAACGCGCCTTCCCCGTCAAGTGTCTGGTGGTCTGGCGCTCCTCGGTCGCTTCACGTTTGCCTTTGCTAGCCCAAAAAAACGCGAAAAAATGACTCCTTTTATGCACACTAGCGGTCATAGCTCTACGAGCCAAGAACATAAGTTTAAGATGGTTTGAAGAAAACCAAAACGTGTTCCTTTTCACAGCAAATTTGTCATTTTAATCGGTCGTTACATTACCTCAGGGCTCACAATACCGTATAAAACAAGTTTACGGATTTATTTTTAATTAATTTAAAATAAAAAAGCACATACATAGACAACGCTTTTACCTTTCCAGACTCATTGGAGTGAAATTAGCAATTTGTTTTTGCTGTACTCAATAATGTACTCAATGCTTTAGAAATAATACTCCCATAATAATGCAGACTTGACTCTATCCGAAGACATATCTTAAATACACTGTATTTTTTTAATGACAGTCAATGCCAAGAAATAAAACAAAGATGGTTCGAAGAAAATACAAAACGTTCGCTTTTGACAAATTGTCATTTTAGTCGGTCGTTAAGTTAACTTAGAGCCCAAGTTGATTCCGTTACAAACGTTTTTTCCTAGTCATGTCTAGTTAGAAATAACTAACAGTCAAACCTGCATGAAGAGCGGTCACCCTTGGGGAATAACTTACTGATCGCTTAATACAGGCTTGACAAACTTAGGAGTTTATCAAGAAAATAAAGATGGTCACAAAGAGAAATATCCATAGCAAGACAAGTTGACCTCAAAGGGGTCCAGAAAGTGTTTTACCTCTTGTTGTGCCAAAACGAAGGTGGTATAAAAAGACCACTAAATGCTGCCGTGCACAGTGTTTCTATTGCGCTTGTGTGGTTCATCTTGACAAAGTGACCGTTAAATACATTGGAGACAATAAAAAATAACTCGTTGGGACCACGGAAAAGGTGACCGTGAAGCGACCGCTTAAAAATACAGGTGACCGGTTCAGACAGGTCAGTTCTCTGTAATTTCAGGGGTAATTTCGGGACTTAAGAAAGTGACCGCTTAACGCAGGTCAGCTTAATACTTGTTAGACAGTATGTTATGAGATGGGCAAGGAAAGTAATGCTACTTGCTTGCTAGCGGTGAAAGATTTCACTAAATGATTCTAAAATAGATTTCTGTACCTTTAACAAATCACCTTATTCAAAGTATGCTCAATTTAAGAAGACAATTATGATATATCAATTTTTAAATATGGATAATTAATGTATAATCAACAATCTTACCATTTTTACCTACGCTGATAAAAATGTGTGTTCACAACCTCGGTCGCTGAGTTGTCTGAGTTGAGATCTAGAATAGCTGGGCAATATTTTTATAGTCTATATCTATGTAATCAAGTGCGGTAATGATTAAGGCTATTGTACAAGCAGTTCTCGGTGCTCTTTGAGTAATAAACCTTTCATGTCCCGAATGACAAGCTGGAAAACAAGTCTACGTTTAATCTAATCACCATTCCGGGTCATGATCTTTAGTCGTTTTAAACTAACGCACACTTCCATTTACCTCCCTAAATACTGAACCATACGCGTTACAAAGCTTGTTTAAATTTAAAGCGGAATTCATGACAACTCAAGAACGGCTATGCTTATTTAAAGTCTTTTACTTGTTTCATTGACGAAAAATGGTTCAGGAACCTATTTAGTTTCTTTTCCCAAATCGTCTACCCCCGTTTCACTGTTTCACTTTGTAAGTGACATATTCTGGATATTTCAATCGCTCCAATTGTGTCAATGAGGCAGCGAACTGTCTTTTTGAGCTTTTAAACACACTCTATTTCCTGATCCCGGGAATAATTAATTTTTAGGCCAGCAGTGACTTTTAATTCTTCTGCAAAACCTTGTAGCTGTAGTTGATGGCATCCTTTTGTTTTGCCTTCCAGAATAAATGATAAAATTGATTATAGATAATTGCAGCTTAGTTTCTCATATTTGTTCAACATTCACTTTTTGTTTTTTTTATTTGTGATCTCTTTGTTGCAATGTTTTAACGGCTTGTGCTGAAGCCGCAAGGTATCGTTAAAACGAAGTCACTAACGATTAATTTCAAGATTTTTATTTGGCTGTTATATAACTTTAGAGCTCACTATTACGTAAGAGTTGAAATTAACAAATAGCCAAGTTTGGTTAGGAATTGCTCTGGAAAAGTACATGCACACTGTACATCACGTGAACCCATTAGTAAAGAACAAAGATTTGTTTGTCCCTTTTATCCGGACGAGACTGTTAAGATCTAGCCTAACCTGTTTTAATGCGTCAATCAAGGTGTGTATCTAGCCTTAAAATCGATCAACCCTAGCACTGTAGTCAGTTCAGCTTAGCCGGTGACGGAGTGAACTACAACAGCTTAACTGGACTTTTGAGTACGTTTCGACCAAGAAGCAATCAGTTCTTCTCAACATGGCTCTTTCAAAGCAAGTAACTGAATTTTCCTGACTCCAAGCAATGAATTTGAAGTCGAATCTACTTTGACAATAAGGACTAACCTTTAGCTGTATTTGTAGCACACTCAGACCATGCCACACCCTCACGACAGTTATCAAAAGTTACTGAAAAGGCTTACTCGCAGTTGAATCAGTTGCTGTACAAAACATAATGCTGTATAATTTTCTGATGTTCAGTTACTTGCCTTTCTCTGTCATGGGCGGCTATTTTTTTTTTTTTTTTTTTTGTATTTTAAAATCTATTTTTGTACTTAACGTAATCAATTGTCTTTCAAGTGGAATTCTGCAAATCAGCCTTATTTATTTTCAGTTTTTCCTGAATTTAAATACATTTTGTGTCAATAAATACGCATGATCCAAAATGAAAATTTACAATACCAGGCTTAGTCACTGCAGAACTATTCTAAGAATAATACCGCGGTAAACTTTACTAGGCCTGCACAGACAACGAAACTTTCCTTTTGAGATTACGAGAAACACTGGTCACAAATTTTGTCTTGCTGTGTGCCTCAGTGAAAGCTTTCATTGAAATTTTCGAAGAAAACAAAAAAACCTTTTCAGATAATTGTAATTACCAAAAGAAGTATTTTTATCGTAAATCACTTGAGTAGGTTACTTGTTTGACTAAAGTTAGGACTACAAATACCGAAGAACTCGCGACACTGCAAGAGACATAATTGAGGACCTGTGCAGTTCAAGCCTCTACCCCAATATTCACACAATTCTGCACCTTTTGTTAACCAGTCACTGAAGTGCAACTCTTCACTGCGCTCTGTGAAGAATGTTTATGCTAGCACCATGAGAGAAAATCGCTTAAATGCTCTTTGCTGCACTTTATTCACAAGGGCATAGCCTTGGATTATAATGCAATTATTGACGACTATGCCAAATTTAACCAAAAAAGGATGTCATTCATCTTGGATTCATCAATGACCCACAGTGATTGGTTTTCAGTTATCTTCGGTGGTTGTAATAGTATGAATGAAAGAAATGACGCTGTAGACAGTTCCCTATAACTACTGCTGCGATTTCCTTTTGTATGATCGTCTTTGAGAAAAAAGCCTTGACTGTTGCTCAAAAACACTCCCGGAATACTAGAAGTAGCATGTCCTCGAGCGTGAATTTTCTGTGGGGTGGCGTTCGGGGGAGAGAGGCTTGCGCTCTCACCAGAATTTAATCTCCCCACCCACCCATTTTTCAATTTTCTGTATCCGTAAAGAAAGTTTAGTAGATATAACGATTTCTTTATTTCCTTTTAAGTAAAACAAGAAATATTGCAGAACAGCAGAAAGGCCCCTTCGTCGATTTTTTCTGAGGGGAGGGCCCGCTGTACAATGACTAGTTGCCCCAGCAGCACACTGACTCGATGAATGAGCCTTCAAAGGTCGGTCTGAAGCGTTTCCAGAGTAGTGAATTTTCAAGCCTTTCGATAAATTAGTAAACACTGGGTATAAAGAAGTTCAGTTTGTCGTGGGAGCATCCAAAACTTTATAAAAACCACCTCTCTTGTAAAAGCCCATTCACATTCAATTTGGTTATTTCGATCACGCTGTTATTGCGTTACTTTTCTATATATACCGCAGACCTAGTTAGAGCCAATGCCTTATAGTAAAGGCTCTCGCAGTTGTCTTATAGAAGCAATACCTTTAAAACTTCAAGAATGAAGTCGTCGTTTTGCTTAGTTGAATCTTACGTGAAAACCTCGTGAATCTATCTACGACGATAAAGAAAATCGATCTTCACCCCTTTTCACGGCTCGTATCTAGCCAAAGACTACAACTTTTTTACGAGATTAGTTTACTCAGTACAGCTTTCAAAAAGTCAGCTGTCTTTCAAAACTTCTATGATCGAGCCAATCGGAATGCCTTACCGGAGCCTATTCTATTAATGTTTAACCGGAAATATGGGAACGCATTTTTTCTTTTGAGTATTTATTTAATTAAACATCAAAAAAAGGTAAAAAGGTAAAAGATCGTTTCATTCACTTCTTTTGCAGTTAATTCATGCGCACTAATTTTGCAACGGTTAATAAAACCGGGTGCGTGGATTGATATTTGCGCGACAAGCAAATTAATAAATGAATAAATGAAAAAATAATGGTTTTTATTATCATTTTTTTGCAAGACTGGGATCCAAACTGAAATGAAGACCAAGTTTCATATGGACGGGATCGTCAATGGACACTCCTTTGAGATAAAAGAAGAAGGAAAAGGAAGCCCTTATGAGTAAGTTCCAGCTAGTTAAATGCAGTAGCCTCTTGTTTAAAACAGATCTCAAACAATAAACCCCAAACCTCCCACGTTTTTTTGAAAGGGACTTTTTCCCTAACACTGAATCATTTCAGCCTTAATCGTGCACGCCTAAAAAAACGCTCAAAGTATACTTATTTTAAATAGGTATCAGGGCTCCTGGCAGACCTAGTGTTCTGGTGCAGGAACAGAACCTAATTACCATGATAGTATGGTTTATTACGAGTAGCAAATTCTGACTTCTACTGGTTAGAAAGAAGTATACAAGGGGGGGGGGGGGGGGGGGGCGTTAGCAAACTGAATATGAAATATGCTTATTTCCAATGCGTATAAACTCTTTCTTTAAAAAGGGGTGTGCAGACCATGAAGCTTAAAGTCACTAAGGGTGCGCCTCTGCCATTTTCTATTGACATTTTGCTGCCTCAAGAAATGTATGGAAGCAAGCCATTTATTAAGTATCCTGAGAATATCCAAGACTACATCAAATTGTCATTTCCCGAGGGAATCACATGGGAAAGAACCATGACCTTCGAAGATGGTGCAGTGTGTACTGCCTCTAACGACTCCAGGTAATCGAAACTAAATTATTCAAATAATTGTTAAAACAATTATTGGATGAGTATCATCTGAAGAATTATGAAGATCGAGGACGGTGTTATCCATCAGCCGAGGCGGAAAATTCTTTAGCTGATTCGAAAGCCGAATTCAATGATTATTTTATTATGCATTCAAAATAATTCCCAGTTTAAAAACAAGCTAAAACATGCTTACCTCCATCAATGTTAAGTTCATCTTCAATTGCCTGTTCATCGGCAAGTTTAGGAGATAAAGGGTTGTCAGCACTGCAAATATTCTCGGTCGAGTTGTCTTCTTGCTGTTCCTGCTATGCTTTTAGCCAATAGTTCGCCTATTTCTCGCCCGTGAACGAGTGAAATGTTCCGCCATTTTGTACTCACTACCAAAACAACCCAACCTCGTCCTCAACCTCAACCTTTTGAATGAATAATAACAAAAATTATTGGAACACAACAATGAATAAATAATAATAATTATAATAATAAACTTTCTCGAGCGCGTTTTAGCACGATAGCACGCGCACACGATACCTGTACATTAGATATTACCTAATACCTGATCCACGCTGCTAAGGAGTAGCCAGCTAGGTATGGTTATCAACCTTTGTTCATTACTACTACTACTACTACTACAAAAAAAACTTTCTTAGTCTTGTCAGGGAACAGGTGTAGATGTCCGATACTTCAACCACTGTGAATGGACCAATTATGTTGACGAAAACACTAGGTCTTCTGTCAGTACATATTAGTGTAAATATATGCAATATATGCGGTATGAAAATCGTCCGGTACTTTTCTCCTCTCAAGACTTGCTAAATAACTCATAATAAAATATCTTTTTATGAAAAGTCTCGATGGCAACTGTTTCAACTACAAAGTCAAGTTTCAAGGTGTGAACTTTCCCCAAAATGGACCTGTTATGCAGAAGAAGACGCGAGGCTGGGAACCGTCCACTGAGAGACTGTATGAGTGGGATGGGTGGCAGAGAGGAGATGTCCACATGGCCTTGAAGTTGGAGAACGGTGGCCATTATGCGTGCAACTTCAAAACTACTTACAAGTAAGTTATTTACCCCTCCATCTTCAAAACTGCAATATAAGCAAAGCGAGACATTTTTAAAATTTACTTTTGTCTTAAACTGTAAAACAAATAGCCACTACTACGCAATAGCGCTTTTCGATTTTCATGATAGCTCGTGATTTTGTGCAATCGTGCTTCTCATATTCACATGGTTTTTTTCAGACTCAAACACGTAAAAAACTCACAATCAGCTCGTACAGCATAATAAATAATAAGACCACAAGGGAAAAATAAATGCACAAATGGTTGTTTTAAGTGGTCACTACACAGCATTTCGTCGACAGACCCAAACCTCCTTAGAAACTCCTTGAAAAGCATTTTATAAACAGGACCACAAGAAAGTACTGCTCAGTAGCTTTCAGGTCTTACCATAAGGTTTTATTCACAGACTCGAAAGTACGTTCAGTCAGGACGAATCAACTCTGGTACAACATAATAAATAGTACCACAGGAAAGTTCGTATATACCGGCCAAGAGGATCCAATTGAATGAAGCTAGACACTTTTTAGGATTTCGTGCAAGATCTTAGACGCACGTAGCCATGTCGCAACGTTCCTCAGGTCTGTGCATAATGCACCCCCCCAATAACGCCGTTCTAATACTGAGAAGGGGATTTACGGAGCAAGTTTATAACTAAGATTTAAAACAAGAACAAGTAATAGTAGAAGTAACTCCAAGTAGGCTACTCCTGAGCCAACCAAGTTGAGATTTTGCCAATTTATTATCGCGATAGCTTTTCATATCGCTCGTCCTAACCAATATCTGATAGCATGGAATAGGGTAAAATTATCATAAATGGCGTTTAATATAACTGTACGACATTTAAACTAGCTCTGCTAAATTGGATACCCCTGGATAAATATTGAATAAAAAAAAAAAAAATAATAATAATAAAAAAAACCCAAGTTCAAACGACAACGAACCGTTCTGTAAAAATTGAACAGTTTGGCCAAAACAAGGCTTTAACATCCGATTTCCTGATAATCAACACCAAACTACAAAAAGGCGACCGAACAAACATAAAGAGAAAACGAGAAAACTGATGGGAGAAGAAGGTAAAAGAAAAAATAATTGTTGTCTCAGTTTTTATAATGATCCACTCCCGAGACAGGACAAAGGGCAGTAATCAAAAATGAACGTGGAAGAGTATTGAGGCAGACGTTTATCAACGAGACAAATTTTGTGGCTTGATCGATTTGCATGGCATTTTGATTGTTAGTCAGCGTCTATTTTCAACCTAACATTAATTGTTTGTTTGTTTTCCGCAGATCAAAGAAGGGCTTGAGGGTACCACCGTATCACTTCGTTGACCACAAACTAGATGTACTGAGCCACAACACCGATGGTGCTACCTTTGAAGAGTTTGAGCAACGAGAAATTGCTCATGCACATCTTTCTAAGTTAGCCTAAACTCAACTCCCTTTATCAGGCGAAGTGAAGAAACAAGCAATGGCGAAAAAGCAGTAGTGAAAAACCAGTAGCTGATTTCAGCTAAAAATAGTAGGACAGTAGAAGTGTAAACAACTATTAAGCCTTGCTTATTAAATTTTGCAGTTGAAA
>OZ038001.1:10516061-10538561 GCA_964035705.1 Porites rus | reverse complement strand
CCGTCACGAATATAGGGACATTCCATGACCACTTTGCCCACTATAAGAAAGTTGATGTTTGGTGTAGTTGGTGCAGTTAGAGTAGTTGGTATAGTTGCTGTAGCTGGTGTAGTTAGTGTAGTTGGTGTAGTTGGTGGAGTACGTGTAGTTGGTGTAGTATATGTAGTTGGTGTAGTATGTGTAGTTGGTGTAGTTAGTGTAGTTGGTGTAGTATGTGTAGTTGGTGTAGCATGTGTAGTTGGTGTAGTTTGTGTAGTCGGTGTAGTAAGTGTAGTTGGTGTAGTTGGTGTAGTTGGTGTAGTTACTGTAGTTGGAGTAGTATATGTAGTTGGTGTGGTATGTGTAATTGGTCTACTTTGTGTAGTTGGTGTAGTATGTGTAGTTGGTGTAGTTAGTGTAGTTGGTGTAGTATATGTAGTTGGTGTAGTATGTGTAGTTGGTGTAGTTAGTGTAGTTGGTGTAGTATATGTAGTTGGTGTAGTTAGTGTAGTTGGTGTAGTTGCTGTAGTATATATATGTAGTTGGTGTAGTTAGTGTAGTTGCTGTAGTATGTGTAGTTGGTCTAGTATCTTTAGTTGGTGTAGTTAGTGTAGTACATGTGGTTGGTGTAGTTAGGGTAGTTGGTGTAGTATACGTAGTTGACGGAGATGCTGTAGTTGGTGTAGCATATGTAGTTAGTGTAGTATGTTTAGTTGGTATAGTTAGTGTAGTACATTACTGAAGCCGGTGTAGTAGTTGTAGTTGGTGTAGTTGGTGTAGTAGTAGTAGTATGTGTAGTTTCTCTAGTAGCTTTAAATGGTGTAGTTGCTCTAGTTGATGTACTAGCTGTAGGTGGTGTAATTTGGTGCACTTGGTGTAGTTTTGTGTAGTAGGTGTAGTTTGGTGTAGTTTTGTATAGTTGGTTTAGCTTGGTGTGTAGTTTGGTGTAGTTGTGTGTAGTTGGTGTAGTTTGGTGTAGTTTGGTCTAGTAGGTGTAATTTGGTGTAGTTTTGTGTAGTTGGTGTAGTTTGGTGTAGTAGGTGTAGTTTTGTGTAGGTTGGTGTAGTTTTGTGTGGTTGGTGTAGTTTGGTGTAGTTTTGTGTAGTTGGTCTAGTTTGGTTAAGTTTGGTTTAGTAGGTGTAGTTTGGTGTAGTTTAGTGTAGTTGGTTTAGTTTGGTGTAGTTGGTGTAGTTTGGTGTAGTTGTGTGTAGTTGGTGTATTTTAGTGTAGTTTGATCTAGTAGGTGTAGTTTGGTGTAGTTTTGTGTAGTTGGTTTAGTTTGGTGTATTTGGTGTTGTTGGGTGTAGTTTCGTGTAGTTGGTGTAGTTTGGTTTAGTTGTTGTAGCTTGATGTAGTTTGGTGTAGGTTGATGTAGTTTGGTGTAGTTGGTGTAGTTTGTTGTAGTTTGGTGTAGTTACTGTAGTTGCTGTAGGACATTTATGGTGGTGATTTGCTAACACCTGTGAAATCTAATGCAACTTTCTGAAGGTTGCTTCTTTGGGAGGCTCGTTACTTTCCGAAACTTTACGGTAATATACCAATGAGGTGTTTATTACTGTGATCATCTACCCAACATAATACACAAGAAATCTAAAAATTATTTTACCCGTTGAAAGCTTTATAACAAGGTAAATCAATTATGATAATATTTCAAAATAAGCGAGTTAACAAAGCAACATTATTTCATTAAACAAACAACAACAACAACACACATAAAATAAAAAAATATATATTAAACAGACAAAGCGCCGATGACACACACAACAGTTTTCTTGGTGTTCACGTAAGTTAGGATTTACGCAATTTTGGTTATTATCTCTTATAATAAACCTTGTATAACTACTTATACTATACCAACTACAGCAACTACGCTAACCACACCAACTACACCAACTACAGCAACTACACTAACTACGCCAACTACACTAACTACACGAACTACAGTAACTGCAGCAACTACACCTACTACACGAACTATAGCAACTACAAAAACTGCACCAACTATAGTAACCACAGCAACTACACCTACTACATTAGCTACACCAACTACAGCAACTACAGCAACTAAAACTACTTCACAAACTACAACAACTACAGCAACTACAGCAACTACACCTACTACGTTAACTACACCAACTACAGCAACTACATTAACTCCAGTAACTACACATACTACAGCAGCTACAGCAACTACAGCAACCACACAAACTACACCAACTACACATAATACATCAACTACACAAACTACGCTAACTACACTAACCACAGCAACTACACCAACTACATCTACTACACTAACCACACCAACTACAGCAACTACACCAACTACATATACTACTCCAACTACACTAACTACACCAACTACACATACTACACCAACTACAGAAACTACATATACTACACCAACTACATATACTACAGCAACTACACCAACTACATTAACTACACTAAGTACACCAACTACACATACTACACAAACTACATATACTACACCAACTACACTAACTACACCAACTACGTATACTACACCAACTACACTAACTACACAAACTATAGCAACTACACTTACTACATATACTACACCAACTACGCATACTACACTAACTACACATACTACACCGTTACTTTCACATGGACTGATGGTACTATTTATTTAGTATAAAGTTTAAACTTTTTATTCTGTTTAAATCCTATATATGGTGTAAGAATTCACGTAAAACCTCGTCAACAGCACTTTCAATTGTACCATTTATTTAGTATGGAGTTTTAACTTTTGAGTCTGAGGATGAAATCCTATAGTGTACTGAACCATTCACATAAAACCTCGTTAACAGTACTTTTGGCGGTTTGTGGATAAAATTCTATGGTGTGACCATTCAAGATGCAAATCAACCTCTTCAGCAGTTCTTTCAAATGGTACTATTTATTGCCAACGAGGCAACCTAGCTAAGAAGCGAGGTTGCCTCGGCGGCAGATTCATAATGCCGCAAACTGTAAGCAAAAACTCGTCCGCGTAACCCTCTAAAATTTGCCGTTTTTGACCATATTTGGGTGTAAGTAAGACCCCATATTTAGGCAGTGACGTCATGGTCTTCTATTTACAACTCGTGGTCCGAAATCGGGTGATCCAGTGTGCAGCTGTTCGTCGTCTGTTCAAGAGGACCTAACAGGTGAGCAAGCTTTAATACGATTTCTAGTTTGAAAGGGCTATTAGTGCTCCCCTGTTTGCTTTATAAATTGCTTTTAAAGCAGCAGCTAATCAAGGAATAGGGTTTTACGGTCAAATGTTAGTCACAACCAGCTTGTTCCTCGCAGCTCGATTTACATTGAGGAAGCCATGTTCGCTTCTCGACTCGAGAGCCAGTTGAGCGTTTTCAGCATTCTCTTTTCCTTTGTTAACTTAATTTTAAGCGGTAGCTGATCAAGGAATAGGGTTATGTTCTCAAGACTTTTATCAGAACCAGCGTGTTCTTCGCAGTTCGATTTACGTTGAGCCAGCCCTCACCTCTTGCGAGCAATACAACGCATTTGCGGACCTTTTTTTAGGATTTATTCATTATGCCTGGCATGAGATTTTTGTCAACCAGCATGTTCTTTTACGTTGAAACAGCACTAAACTCCCGCGCGGAATGCAAGGAATTTGCGCACCTTTTGTTTTGAAGACTATCTTTATGCCTTTCGAGACTCTTTGGGCCTGTTTACATGGAGGTGGGGGACCCCAGGTAATAGGTTTTCAAATTAAAATGAGAGATTGTATGCCTCACCTACCTAGGGTCCCCCACCTCCATGTAAACAGGCCCTTTGTCCTATGACACTAACTCATTTTTTAAACCTCTGATACAGTCCGCCCCATTCTTGCGCTTTTCACTCATTTTGCTTTACACCAATTTTTTCATATGTATATTACCACGTGAAATACTTTTCTTATCCCTCATGATGCTGCTCATCGGCGAAACGGCTCGGAATTATATTTTTATTTTTAATTTCAGCAGTCAAAGGCCTCAGTTGAACTATATTTTACTTTCTTAGGTTTATAGTTTTGATACAATGGAATTTTCCTTGAAAAATAAGTGTTAACTTGCACTAACAATTTACCAACAAAGCTTCAAGCCGTGTTGCTAGGATGTGCCAAAGTTGTTGTTTCAAAGTTGGGTGCTGGCCGCGGACGGGCATCCTTTTCTACAGCGGAATCCATGTTAAAGCTCTAAAATTATGTACCAAATCGCGAAGATCTGGATAGGCACATTTCACAAAAGATAAACGACTTCGCCTCGTTGGCACTTGCCGGAAGGTACCCCTAGTTTAATTTGTAGTTCTAACTTTTGCGTCTGTGAACGAAACCCTGCGGTGTGACCATTCAAATGAAACCTCCTCAGCACTACTTTCACATACAATTTGCTTTTGTCCAATTCTTACTTTAGCCAGTTTTGTTAGAAACAGGGTTAATTGTTAGATGATTATTAGACAGTGTTCTCTTGGAAATATAAAAACCCGCTGGCTGTAGAATTGAAAGGAGACATACTATAAACGATTGTTGCTAAGACAAATATCTAACTTTCGTAACCTTTCCTCAGTTGGATGTAGTGTAGGGGAGAAATAGACGGGCAGGGCGGAGTTTCTCAAGTTAGACTGCATAATTGGAAAAAAAAACACTCAAAAACAATAAAGCTTGGTTTGCTTTCCCCTTAGAGAATGAATAAATGTAAAATCTTTCTTTTGTTTTCTAGAGGCCATTTTGTATAACAGCCAGAGTAACTTCATAACTGTGTAGTAGTTTCCACAAGGTAGCTGCAGCTTAAAAGAACACCTGGCACAATCCTCGTGATACTTCCCTAGCCTGTCTAGCAAGCGTTTCCGCACAAGTTCGTTCAGAAAGTTACGAACGAAGAGGAGAAGGGTTAGGCCCATTTTAGACGCCGATCTTTTCACGAGCCGAACCTAATACAAAGTTCGGCGTCGAAATCAGCTAGGAACGCCTGTTTCAATTTGGAACGGCTCAGCTGTTCTTTCCGCCTAGGCCGCCTGAGAATTTCGCCTTTGGATCGACTTTGAAACGCCTTTGATTCAGACGCCGAACTTTTCATGTACCGAACTTAATGCATGTATAACGTGTTTTGTAAGAGTTTGATCGAAATGAGCATTTTTCTCCTTCTGAATTTAGTTCGGCTAAAATTAAGATCGGCGTCTGAATCAATTGAGCCGGTCTAAATAATTTGGGTCGGTCTTACTTCGAATTAGGTTCGGCTCATGAAAAGTGCGGCGTCTGAACCGGATTTAAGGTACAGTATAGGATTAAGCGAGTTATCCATTCTGTTCTGTTTGGTAATAGGACTGTGTGTCTGTAATACGCGTCTCAACTGATAAATACCAGTAAGTTGATCAGACGATCACATAGCCGGAGTCCGATTTTTTCCACCACACTTTGATCAAAGACAGAACTGGACGACGCTACGTTGTTCCCAATTAATCATACTTAAAGCACGATTTGACATAATTTTAACTTTATTTCTTTCAACCACTAGAAATCCCGAGAAACGTCTTCAAGTGTACGCTATACACTATGTACCAGTTTTTTTTTCCCGCATGCAGGGATTGCGTCTAAAGTGTATATAATTTAAAAAATCACGGCACAAAGAGGGCATGCCCTCAAGTACCGCTAATACTTAGCAGAAGGCCTACTTAGGCGGTAGGCTGCAGATGTTGGAGAGGGGAGGCTATAAATTCCTTAGGGAGGGGATGGCTGTATTTTAAGTTTTCTTTTGGCGTTATAGACTGAAGAAGTTGAGACCGCCTTTGTGACATGAATGTTTCTTTTCTACTATAAAAACAGTCACAAGGAATCTAATACCTTGGATGAAACACAGGACGAAATAACGTGTTTCCGTATTTTGTAAACTCGACTGAAACGTGACGTTGCGTAAATCCGTCTCGTTTCCGCCCTGCGGAAACATGGTGATCTAGTTTTCCATGGACGGGACGCGTTTCCGTTACATTTCCGAGTCGGAAACGAACGAGCATGTTTCCACCACATTTCTGTTAGCAGATTTCCGTTCTTTCTTGTTTCCATTACGATTCCGGTGACCCATGTCCAAGATCGCATAATAAATGTTTCAGAAATTTTGGCTTTGTGTACAATCAAGGTGAATTAAGGTAAATTTAGTCTCGAGATCGCTCCATTAAACGGTCAGGCTCATGCAATAAATACTCGCGCGCGTTGCATTGATGCAACGACTGTGAAGTGCGCGAGGTTGCCACTGTTTTCGATTCTAAGTGATTAAAATGGCAGAGAATACCAACAGCTGTCGATAGTTGCCAGGTTAATCTCAATCAGTACTGGCATAAAAATAAAATGATCTTAGACATCTTAGGCTGAGAAAACAAGACAGAATGGGGAGAATGGGGCCTAGAACAGAGCGGAGTGCTGGTCAGCGGACGTTTCTTTTGCTCATGCTCATTGCGGTCGTTCTTTTTGGCGTCCATTGGCTTCAAATTTGCCAGCTTCTGTAGGTTCTAGGAGCGTGGAGTCTGTATATTTTTGCTTTCCGATTGCACCACAAGACATCTAACGGTTGTTATGTATATTTGTCGACCCATCGGCCTTCAGTACTCGATCGCTTCCCTCGTAAAGCGACCCTTTTCTGACACTGGCAGGATGTGAGACAAAAACCTCGTGATGGCCAAGAATAATTTGAAAGTTGGAGTGTTTGATTGTGCCAAGGATATCCAAGACGGAATATTGTGATGGAGAATACAGATAGCACGACGAGGTAAGCTGCCCTGATACCAAATCTAAGTTTCTTTAACCACTGATCAATAACTACTAGTACTTAGCAACTTAAAGGAGCAGTGTCACGAAATTTGTCAAAACTACAGCAGTGGAAACCACCACCAATCTCAGTGAAACATAAAAATACTGCTCAAAACATGAAAAGAAGTTTTAAGTAACAAAGCAAAGAGCAAGAGTGAGTACAAATAAAGATTTTTGTTAGTGTAAAAATGAGGAACAGATGGACAGACTTAAAGAAAATTGAAAAGAATGGCAATTGGTCCTTTTGAAACTTGTTAGCCTGACAGTTTTCCAGATTTCATTTTTCTGGTCTTCAATGTTTGATATAATGCTTGGGAGACATATGTTTGTTGACACAAAGCTGTGATTGATAAGTAATTTCTCAAGTTTCATAGAAAATGCGATATGGACATGTGTAAGTGTAATTACAGTTGATTTCACATGACCTTACTGCACCACGTTGCAAAGTTTGTTGGCAAATTGGATACTACGTTGCAGAGTAGCCAATACCATGGCGAGTTAGGGAATCAAATTGCAAACTTTGAGACATAGTTGTCAACTTTGGTGCTACTGAACTTCACAACTTCATATCTTTTTTAGAAACAGGAAACTGCAACATAGTGAACCCGAATGCTTTTACTAAATAGGGCAAGGGTTACCGTGTGTTGCCTGTGAAATGATTAACAGTAGACAAATGGTTAGAGGGTTCAAAACCATTCCAAATAGTGCACCAGTTTAATTTACCGAGAAAGACTGTAACCAATTTCGTTGATCAATTTGTACATACAGGAAGGCCCTACACAGAGTTTTGTGAACGGCAAAGATCAAGTACAGTATGTATACTACGGAAACACAAAAAGAGTTTGTCAAGAATTAGGTTATTGACCCGCGAAGGTTCAATAATAGTCGTGTAGTGACACTCGATTTGGTTTACTCATACAAAGAGTTGACAATAATTCCAAAGGAGTGCTTATAATATAATAAAGCTTTACTGAGAATGCTCAAGAAAAACTTGAAGAATATTTAGATGTTTGCAGTAACTGTGATCCCAGGAATAGGGACTTTTTTGACAAGAACTCAGTGATTAATGCAACTGGGAAAAGAAGTTACTCTAGACCGGGAGTAGTCAATCAATAAAACTTGGTATCAATAAAAATTGATGGCAATCACCTGATTTTTATCCATTGATAACGGAAATCGGTTAAAATCGATAAACTTAATTGCTGTGTCAAATTGATATTATTGATTTTTCATGATTTTAACAATTTATAACAGTACTTCCAACATTTTTGTTTTCTGGCATAAGTGCAGCTGAGAAAACTCATCCACGAGTAACAACTGATCAACAAACATGAAAATAAAAAATGTGGAAACTATTACAGACACAAGAGTCTCTCTAAAACCGTGACCCTTTTGTACATAATAACAGGAACGGTTCTGTTTTATAATTATTACATCAAAGGGATGCCCAAAGTTCAGACTAAAAGATTTCTCTGGATAGCTTTTCACCGTTTTCCGTTATCAATCGATAAAATCACTTGATCGCTAGCGATTTTTATCGATTTAGTTTTTTATCTATTGGCTACTCCGGGAAGTAACTAGACGCGGAACTGAGGTTATTTTGAATGGGCGGCAGATCTACAATTTTGAAAAACTGGGAAAAATAAAAAACCTGGCCAATATCAGCCATCCGAAGAAGACTTTAAAGCAGGTTTTAAAGAAAAGATAAGGTTTTTTAAAACTTTTTTTAAAAAGACTAGTGATAATAAATTGTTTGATCCTCCGACTCCCAATTTTTGCAACTCAATTGTCAACAAATTCATTGTTTGCGTGAAATCAGTTTTCATTCTTGGATGAGCAGAAGAACAGATGTATCTTGCGATAAAAAGCGATGGAATCGGTAAAATCTAGATAAATCGATAAACTAAATGAGTGTGTTACAGATTTCTACCAGTTGATCGATACAATCAATGTCAATCAAATCAGATTTACCAATTTTTATTGATTTTTCGATTGATAAATTGATACCTATTTTTATCGATTGACTACTCCGGGTGTTGAGCAAACTTGTGAAGTTCAGTCGCGCCAAAGTTGACAACTACATCTCATAGTTCGCAGTTGATTTCCTAATATATAGATTTAGCCAGGGCTAAAAGCGAAGCTCCTATTAACTCGAATTTAATTCAATTTAATTCAAATCAAACAATAAACTTGTATTCCACAAATCAGTTAACTTTAGAGCACATTCATGTGACTTTTGAGGGAAAGACTACGTGATTTTCGAGAAAAATAATTTGCAAACAGTCCAAGCTAAGAGTGAACTTAATCTTACGTCGAGTTGATAGCCTTTATATGTACACCCAAAAAATAGCAATCATCTTCGATCACATTTAAAAGCCATAATGGCTCTTGATCACAGTAGATTAGGCCTGGAAAACAAATCAGGCCGAATTTTTTGCGTTCGACATGTTTACTTTACAAAATCTTGCCAACAAGTCCGGGGACGTGTAAACCAACCTTTTGTACTTTTTGTACATCACATCTGAGGTGAAACAGTACCATGAGGCGCCGTTTTCATCATACAGACGTCGGACAGAATGCAGTGTTTCACAATTTTGCAATACAAATTGCACTCATTCAATATTCAGGACGATCAAAGCACGTGTGGGCTTTTGGCGAAATCGTCAAAAAAATTCCAAAATCACCTATACGGCTAGCCAGTTCTCACTTTTATCAAGTCGACTGTTTAAATTAAGATTAATATAGTTATACGCTTCAACACAATAAAGAATTATTATAAAGATCTGTAATCTTCAAAAGCGTTTGATACGCGCGGCATTTTGACTACTCTTGCAAGCGATGTTCATGAGCAACTGAAAACAAACGGCACAGCGATTAAAATTGCAAAAGAGACTACTAACAATCAATAAAGAAAGGGAAAATAATTCGGTGAAACATATACAGAGACAACAATTTTCATTCACGAAGACAAGTATTAAAGTGTCTCTGAAAATCCTTGTTTACGTTTTAAGCCGGCTTCCCGGTGTTTGCTTTTTTCAAAGATGAACTCGAGGCAAGAAAATCGCTCAAAGCTTTCTTTTACAGCCAGAATTGTAACCAAATATTCTTTGGAACGTTTTCTTTCTATTTGCGGTGAGAAAATGTCTAATGGCTCTTCAAAGTTCCATAAGCTGATAATCAAACCTGATACTCGGTCACTCTCGGTCAGATCATTGTCTCAAATCTTACAAACGTGCATAAACCAAATAGCCGCGTAAACTACGCTCGACTTCATTAAATTGGATATAAAAAACAAACAAATACAATAATTACTCAGGCTTACCTTTTGAGATGCACTGAAAACTATCAAGTAAGACCAGAACCGCTTCAGACTTTTCAACCGTCTTACGCATCAAGCAAGGTGTAAAACGAAAACGATGCCATCCGAATCGGATTTGCGACTTTGCCAAAGCGACGTATTTCTCAACCAAAAACCTAATAAACAAACTAGCCATGAATAACAGAAGACTCTTGATAGCAGCTGAATTTCACTTTGTACATTTAGTGGAAAAAGACAGTTAAAAACATCACAAGTTGACACAAAACTCTGTCAGCTTCAGCTGTCAAAGTAAACAAGTTTCAAGATGCTGCATAAATTTTCCGCGTGAACTCACCTGTCAAATTTTGACCAATCAGAGTATAAAAATTGGACGTAGAGCGTGACCAACGCGTGACCTTGGTGAGAAAAGTCAAAAGCAACTAGCTTGTCCTCCCTGCCTATAAAAACTGGCTTAATTCTTAGCTTCCGAGGTCAGTTTGAAATCAAAATTTTAATTGTGCGGCACATATAAAACACAACATAATTCATATGAATTGAAAAATTAAACTTGAGCCTGCAATCATTTGAAAACTAGTAACTTGTCAGCGGATAACTTTAAAAAGATACTCGACCTCGAAGGGTCGACACCTGAACCCGCGATACGATCAGGTGATACTGGTCAGCGAATACCCTGTTTTGACAGCTGTCAATTGATCACAAGATTGATGTGCAATATGTCTGCAATATCAGTCTTCCTGTGCTCCCAAACTAGAAAGTGTGATTGAACATTGGTTACCCTGTGGTGCGGACGGACGGGCGGACTGAGGGCGGTGTACGGTCACGTGATTACCAAATTTTCTGGGATGGGTAGATTTACTTACCCATGGTGCTCCGCAGGCGCGCTTCGCGCGCCAGAGCTCCGCTATAAACTCGCTACGTAATTTGGCTACTTCATGATGTGGTACCCAATTTCCAAATGAACTTCGTAATGTGGCGTTGTAAATAGTGTGAAATCAACTGTCACAGAATGATACTAAAATTGTGACACAGCCCCTTTAAGTCTTCATCTCGGTGGACAGCAATACCAGCAGTGAAGTTAAACTGGTAAAACTACTTCTATTATCCTGTATTACGCTGCAGTTCTATGCAAGCATCATATTGACCAGTGGGGAGGGGCTACTCCTTATATGTTCTCTCAAATGAAATCCAAACAATGTTCCCACAACTTGCAAAGCAACCAGCAGATTTGTTTACTGATCATCCCTTATATAACCAAAGATCTATGTTTTTGAGAAAAAAAAAAACTAAAAAAGGGAAATTGAAGGTCAGACATTATTTCTCTTCATTATAGTTTGGTTACTCTCAAGTGTATTCATTTTACATGTAACTGTATATCGCTTTTCAGACATTTCCTGTTAAACAGGTTCCTCTGTAGAGTTTGAAATATGCAACACATTACTAATAATAGCCACCAAAGAGTTGAGCTGGAGTAGTGTTTTGTGGCAAACATAACATTGAATTTAAGGTGGCTGAACACAGTTTTGCAGGCAGTCAGCAGTAACTCGCGTGACAGCGCATGTTTTAAATTAGACAAACCAACAAGGCAGCGAAAAAAGCAATGGTACACAGAAGATGGTTTCTCAAAATCTACTCGTTAAAATTTTAAGATGTTTGGCAGAATTTTTACTTTTATCGTATTTTAAGTTATTCAGATATGCAAGCTCCTATTTACATAAGCTCCATAGAATAGACTTAGTTTGACTAAATTTGACACTTTCTCCAGTAATTTTTTAATCAGCATTGAACTTAAGTAATGTGATATCTTCACTCATAGCTCAGTGTGCATTGTCGTCGGTTAAGATGCTATATGGTTGCAGTGACTGTCACTTGTTTTTTAGTTTCCCTTGCAACTTCAATACCAAGGTACAAATACAAGTGAGAAAAACAAAAGGCATGATATTTTGTCAATTATTGATTTATTTCCTCTGTTGCTACGCCTCTCACTGCTAAAATATTTTAGTTTAGGAATTACATGTATATCCAGCATATCACATTGAATGTTTGGTTTTCAAGCTAGATCAAACTCTTTCACATGAAAGAGTTTTATGCAGCTTAGCCATTCAACAAAACCCAACTCACAAAAAAAGTTGAGTACATACATACAATTTTCGAAGACAATCAAACATTGAGTTATCAAACAAAGTGGAACTCGCGCAACGGAGTCACGTGTTTCCACCATGTTTAAGTTTCCGGATTCTTGATATTTCGTCCTGTGAAAAATCACTTACTGTTTTTCTACTTAGTATTCGCGATTTTTACTGATCCATATCTATACAAAATTCGGCTGTCCTGCCTCACTAGTTTTGTGGCTGTGTTTCAATACCTTTATAAATGTTTTAGGTTAAGCCGCTACTCGTCCTTTTTCGAGCTAAGAATAAAAAAAGCTGATTGGATACAATCGCAGTTGTTGCTATCTATTGGCTGCTTGAAGACAAGAGGGGCCGGCTTTATTTAGCGCAGTACGTTTCCAAAAATGCAGGCTACTGGATTCTCCACAACAAGCCGGTCCGCTCAGAGCCAGATGGCGTAAAACGCCATTTGCAAATATACAAAGCCCGACTGACAGAATTCATTGGAAACAATTTTATCTAGATCTGGAGTTTTGAAAACATGTAGCCCGGAAATTGCAGCTCAAAAAATTGATTGGAATCAGGTCGGGCAAAAAGCGAGTTTGTTATAGCCTACAATGATGCAGCCGCTTTATGAGCTAAGCGAGGCAAACGCGGTATTTCGCGGGAGGCGCGCGTCACTCTTCGCGTGAAATGCCGCGTTTGCCTCGCTTGGCTCATAAAGCGCCTGTTATGCAGGTTAGTTTGTAAAGTTTGATTAGCACGCAAATTCCACAACAGAAGGAAAAGAAGGAGAAAACGAGAAGGGCGAGGGGAAAGAAAAGAAGGGGTATAGAATGGTAAATTCGAGACTTGTCGAGACCCTGGCTTCAAAATCCGAGCCCGAGGCAATTCAGTAGATAATGGCACAAATAAAGCTAAATAAAACGACCGAAAACGCTAATGGAAACCAGCGAAAGCCTATAAGCAATATACTGCTTTCGGTTTGATAAGCTGTACCCATAAACTCTGAAAAATTCTTCTCATGAATACCAAACGGAAAGAAAAAACGACAAATCCGATACTCCACGATCCGTCGGGAAAAAAGAATGAGACTAGCAAACGCGAGACGCAAAAATCACCCGAAAACGAGACTTTTTAGATCGGCCAAAATTTTTCGAGATCTACGTGATTCGTGGAACCATTCTTCACTCCAGAAAGAGGACACGTTCTTAGTTGTTACTAGTGAGCAGTTATGGATAAGTAAGGATAACACTTCGCAGTAAATCATTTTACTCGTGCTTTATTTTCTGCTGACCTGATCTACTTTACAATGAAATCAGAGTCAGTGCAAGGAAAACTTTTCTTGCTCACACTTTGTTCAAACATGCAATAGCATGCTCATCCAGTTGAACTTCTCCAGTAGTAAGGTCAGTCCTCACCAGGCGATGCTCCACATAGTGGCTTTCCGTTGGCAACATGACAGCCTTCTTTGCTCTGTTCAGAAAAAAAAAAAATATATATATATATATATATTGTGTTGTAACGCAAGTCCATTTTAAACCTAAAAAATGCCATCCTCGTGAAGTACACAAAGCCCAGGATGAATGCTCTTGACCGATCGCAAAATGACTTGTCTGGCTATGGTCCGGCCGGCCAGTTCTGACTTTTGAAAAGCGCCCCGAGTCACTATTTTTTAACTTTGTATTACAGTGATGAAAATATTCTACCAACAGCATGGAGGGTCGACCGTATACACTGCCTGCCTCGACAAAAGCTTATTGCTTATTGTAATTCATTTGTTTGTTTGCGATTATTCAGTTAAAGGTTCAGCTGAAAATTCCTCAGAACTTACTGAGAATGGCAATAACCAATTCAAATGAAAGGCGTTCCAAACTAACAGTAGTCTTAATTAGAAAAAAAATGAGACTTTTGGGTCGGAAAAACGGACTTAAGTCAAACTGATATTTTATGAGAAAAAAGTGAAAGCGTAATATATCCTGCGGAATCCTTTTGAAGTCCGCCAGAATTTGACCAAGGAGAGCGAGTTTTATTTTAAGGTGAATTTATTCCGTCAGAATATAGGCAATAACTTGTACTTAAAAAAAGAAAAAAAGCTCAAAATAGAAAATATCACCATTTTTAGTGGAATTTTACTAAATTGGAAAAGGACGATTTAGTTTGGAACGCCTTATCACAGGGTCCAGAGGAGTTTCGTGTGAATAAATGAATTACTTATTTAAAGTCTCACCTTGAAAAATGTCTATACGTGCCGCTTAGCACGATTAATTAGCCCAATGGGATCTTTATAAATCTACTGTAAACGATTTCTTCGCTTCTTATCTGACCCAGATCGACTTTTGAAAATCAATAACCGCTAGCCATATCCTCGCTGGCGCACGGCACGTCGCCCGAAGGGCGACCGAGGCACGAGGTGCCGAGTAAAATTATACTGTAAGCCGATCTGCGAGCCCTCAGTCTCTTGGTTTACGGTCTATAGAATGTGTAACATAACTGTAAAGCGATCAAAATAACCCATTTTTTCAGAGATTTTCGACGGGTTTTAATGTTCTAACGACAAACACTTCTCCTTTGAACCCTTTGGCCTTATAAGAGAAGTTCAAAGAAATGATTTATTTCAAAGCAAGGCACAAGCTTGTTGAAATATCATACATTTTTAAGACATCAATGTACATATCTGTCTGATTTTGCTAAAAGGTCCCCGTTAAGTTTTCACTTGAACACTGAAAACTTTAGTAACCTTCACTTAGCCATAGTAAAAAGCCCAAACATGGCCACAGTCATGGTTTATTATCAGTGGTTAGTGGTGCAGCAAAAATACGCGACTAAGAACCTGGTTTTTGAAGTGGTTCAATGGGCTTCTTCAGGGACAATACAAGTTTGAGTATGAACTACGTCCCCGTAAAACAAAGATTTCAGTGGAAAAATTGCCACCACAGCTGTAGTGGATAAAAATGAAAATTTGCAAAATGACGTCGGGGTTGCCATAGCACCGAAATGACGCCATTACCTATTTTATTTGCAGCCGTATTTCTCGGCACTGGGAACAACTGTTCTTCCAAAATCGTTAACCGGAGCTTTTTCCTCCAATAGCCGCTTCGATGTTTGTGAAGTTTAAGTGAAATCTACAAGAGCATTATCGAGATACTTTGAGATGAGGTTTTTATTGTTAGAAATACAGTAAAAACTGGACAATCTTGATGTTCGGCTGTTATCTTAAGAAAACGAAGCGCTTTTAAACTGAAATTTTACCTCATAGTAGTTTCAATCTTTTAATGATCATGGAGAAGGGTGGGGAACGCCAGACACGCGCGACTTGGATAGTGGCAGAAACAAACCGTAGAGATGACGGAATGGTCGGACAATTATTCCATAAATTCGAGGTAAAATCAAGAAACCGTCTGGAACGTCAACTAGTGAGTTTTACTATGGCAAAGTTTGTTTTTTATTCTGTTTAACTTAGTTGAGGCCTTTTACTAAAGCCCAAGTGTGACAACAAAAGATAAAGTCAGAGCAAGTTTGGATCGTGATCGCGCTTTAGTTTTAAGTGACGTTTTCTCCGCCGCCGACGTCGTGCTATCTTAACTGTTCTCTAATGATTACTTCGAGAAAGAAACTTAAAAGACATACTTGTATAACGTATGGAACTGGCAACGGTGATTTTTCCCATCTTTCAGCGAGAGGAACATGGTAACGTCTCCCTTCAATATCCCCTCGCTCACAGTCATTTTTTGGACGGACGGCTCCCAATTAGTTGTCCTCTTTTGCATCACTGGTCCATCAGCAGGAAAGTTCATCCCAGTGAAAGTGGACTTGTGGATAAAGCAGTTGCGTTTATTACTGTCAAGGCTATCGAAGTAAAAAGTAATTATGAGACAATAACAAAATTTAGATTTTTTATTATTTTTATTATTATCAATATTATTATCTTTCTTAAAATTAATTAATTAATTCCAATTTTTTAGCGTCTTTGATCGTAAAATGAGTAAATTTATACCTTATATCCACATTGGCTATGCAAGATCCGCCATCTTCAAATTCAAGGCTTCTTTCCCACGAGTATCCTTCAGGAAATGATGGCTTGAAATAGTCAACGATGGACGCAGGATAATCAGTAAAGGCTCTGTTACCATAGCAAAACACAGCCGACAATATGTCAAAGGAGAATGGGAGGGGTCCACCCTTGGTTACTCGCAGTGTCAAGATCTGTTTTCCCCTACAAAAAAAAAAAAACACAACAAGAATGAAATACAAATCGATTAAACTAAATGAGAAAAGCAGAGAGGAGCCTTTTGAGAACTAGGCTAAACACTGCCCATTTATCAGTCTAATTTAACTAAATAACAATAGTGGCTTAGGACAGCCTGCCATATAATTTAAATATAAAATTTCATTTCGATTCTGCAATGCTAATCTCGCCCTTTCACAAGATTAATGGCAAGTCCTATCACGAAACAATATACTTTTTATACCGCTTACCTAGCCTAAAGAATCATTAATACTGTTCAACAGGTTCATTTATTTATTTAGTTTTTATTTGTTCCTTCTTCAGAAAAGTAATAATTAATCATTATTGAAAAAAGTAATTTTTGAAATATAATGTCGGGTCACTTTAGTGGCCGGCAGAGTTGTTTAGATGATAATTTGCGTAAATATGATAATATAAACGACGTTTGATCCTGGCCAGCAAAAAAATTGACGATCGTCGTGGCCTATCATTTGCGAATAACACCGTGTTTTGACAAATCAGTGGCAAATTTGCCATTCAAAGAAAAGTTGTTATTGATTTTGAATAATGTAGAATAACTTACATTTTTTTCTGGTTTTTACTTACGATGATTAGTAAAACCACTTTCACAATTCATAGAGCTTCCTGTTGCACCTAAGGCCATAATATCTCTTTTGGTATGATTGAGTTTTCGGAATCTCTCACCTTATACTCAGTACAGCTAATTTAAAATAATTTGAGAATTTGACTTTTCATCACAAAAATATCCCGAAACAGTGAAAATCTTCAGTTGCCTTTTACTATGAAGGGAGGTGTGTTGATCGACTTACTCGTACGGCTTCCCCCTGCCTTCACCCTCGATTGTAAAAGAATGCCCATTGACAGATCCTTACATGTGGTATGTCATCGTCATATCATCTTTGATAACCTACATTCACAAAATGCACAAAAGTGAATCCACATAAGAGCAGGTGTGGCTTACAAAGTGAAGCTTGAAGTTGTAATTATAAAAGGTTAGGAAGCTTAACACCGTTCTCGTTTGTAAAAAAAAAAAACAAAACAAAACAAATTAAGTTGGGCAAAAGTGAAGCTATTCTGAGGCTGAGTATCTACATGTCTCAAAAGATCGATTGACTTCCTATTCAATATTTAGATCAAGTTTACAAACTAACTAATTGAGTGTTTCACTCCAAAAGAAAGAAACAAATCATTCTCTCTACTAATTTATGCCTCATTAATTCCAGAAAGAGTTGACTAAAAAGGCCTGATCTTTCATCCAATATCTGATTAGTTCTGATTGTTGGCCTTGCAGAAACGTTTTTACAACTACCGTTAGGGTGTGTCATGGTAGTATGCTATCAAACTGCAGCCGTTACATCAGTCCTTATTGCCAGAAATAGGGCCTCATATTCTTGGCGTAGAGTTGAAAATTCACTTACTTGCTTTGAAAGAGCCATGTCGAGAAGAAATTGCTTCTTTGTCAAAACGTACTCAAAATTCTAGTTAAGCTGTTGTAGTTCACTCCGTCACCGACTAAGTTGAACTGAATACATTGCTAGGGTGGAGCGATTTTAACGCTAGATCGGATCAAAAGACACACCTTAATTGACGCATTAAAACAGGTTAGGAGGGATCTTGACAGGTTGGTCAGGATAAACGGGACAAATAAATCTTTGTTCTTTACTGACAGGTTCACGTGATGTGCAGTGTGCATGTACTTTTCCACAGCCTTACCTAACCAAACTTGGCTAATTTGTGAATTTCAACTCTTACATAATATTGAGCTCTAAAGTTAATTTAAAAACAACCAATTGAAAACTTTGAAATTAATCTTGATACGATTTCATTAGTGACTTTGTTGTAACGATACCTTACAGCTTCAGCACAAGCCGTTAAAAAACCCCAACAAAGAGCTTACAAATAAAAAAAACTAAAAAGTGAATGTTGAACATCTATCAGAAACTAGGGTGCAATTATCAATACGCACTTTTATCAATTCTGGAAGGCAGAAAAAAGTATGCTATCAATTACAGCTACAAGGTTTTGCAGAAGAAGTAAAAGTTAATGCTGGTCTAAAAATTAATTATTCCTGGGATCAGGAAATATAGTGTGTTTAAAAAGCTCAAAAAGTCAGGTCACCGTCTCATTGACACAATTGGAGCGATTAAAATGTCCAGAATATGTCACTTACAAAGTGAAACGGTGAAACGGGGTAGACGATTTGGGAAAAAAAATAGGGTCCTAAACTTTTCTCGTCAATGAAACAAGGAGAAGACTTTAAATATGGTTGTTCTTGACTTGTGAATTCTTGTTTCAATTAACAAGATTTGTGACGAGTAGGCTGTATTTAGGGAGGTAATGGAAGTGTCGGCATAAGTTTAAAACGACTACAGATCATGACCCGGTATGGTGGTTAGATTAAACGAAAACTTGTTTTCAGCTTGTCATCCATAGCATGAAATGCTTATCAGTAGTCAAGGAGCAGCGACAACTCGGCTTGTACAACAGGCTAAATCACTACCGCACTTGACTGACTACATAGATATAATATAGACTATAAAAACATTGTCCGGCTATTCTAGATCTCAACTCAGACAACTCAGCAAGTAAGCTGTGAAGACACTTTTTTATAAGCGTAGGTAAAATTGGTAAGATTGTTGATTATACATTATCCATATTAAAAACGTGATATGTCATGATGGTCTTCTTAAATTAAGCGTCCTTTGAATAAGGTGATTTGTTAAAGGTACAGAAATATCTATTTTAGAATCATTAAGTGAAATCTTTCACCGCTAGTAAGCAAGTAACATTACTTTCCAGAACTGACCTGTATTAAGCGGTCACTTTTACTCAGAAGCAGTCGCGCCGCGATCACATTTTCCGTGTTACTTTTTATTGTCTCCAACTGTTTAACGGTCACTTTGTCAAGATGAACCACACAAGCGCAGTTGAAACACTGTGCACAGCATCTAGCGCTCTTTTGCTTCCTTTTTTGGCTCAAGATGAGGTAAACACTTTGTGGACCTCTTTGCCGAGTCAAGTTGTCGAGCTATGGATATTTCGCTTGTGTTGTCACCGTCTTGATTTTCTTGATAATCTCCTAAGTTTGTCAAACCTGTATGAAAGGGTCAACATGTAAGCGGTCATTCAGTCATTCCCCAATTAATACATCTTTGACTGTAGTTATTCTAATATTTAGTTACGTTTGTAACGGAATCAGTGTGAGCTCTAATTAATGTAAAGCTATGTAATGACCGATTAAAATAACAATTTTAGAAGCGAACGTTTTGCATTTTCTTCAAACCATATTTGTTTTATTTCTTAGCATTGATATCTTTGTCATAATACAGTATATTTAAGATAATTATTTCCTCGGATAGTGTCAAGTCTACATTATGGGAGTATTATTTCTAAAGCATTGAGTACAGCAACTAAAAACAAATTGCGAATTTTTGTCAAATTCGGCTATCTCATTTTCACTCCAATGAGTCTGGAAAGGTAAAAGCGTTGTCTATGTATGTGCTTTTTTAATTTTAAATAAATTAAAAAATATCCCGTAAACTTGTGTTATAAGGAATTGTGAGCTCTTAGTAAAGTAACGATCGATTAAAATGACAAACAATGACAAAGACATCAATGCTAAGAAGTAAAACAATGACAAACAATCTTTATCTTATGTTCTTGGCACCCACAACTTCGTTTAGTACAATGTATCTCCCACAGAGGTTCATACAGCTATGAACGCTAGTCTGCATCTGCATAACTGGTGTCATTTTATCGCGTTTTTCGGGCGAGCGAAGGTCAAGCGCGAAGCGACCGAGGAGCGCCAGACCACCAGACACGCGACTGGAGAAGGTGCGAATGTCTTGCCTTCACTCCTCTGGAAAACGCAAAAAATAACGGGCTATGCGGGCTATATGAATGGGAGCGGTCGTCTTTCTTTCCTCGGAGCTACGCGCAGCGAGTGAAAAAGTGAAATCATGCATCAAAAGAAAACGAGTTAACGCAGAGTAAAATAATATTTATTTAGACAGTCAAGTATATATTACGTTGGCACGCAGCGGGGTCATAAGGCAGATTGTGTTTTACAGCGAAAGCGTGCAGTTGGTAGTACCGTGATTTGATGGCTAAACTCTTGATTGATCAGAAACTCGTTATTTGTCCCAGTTGCTGTTAAAAACCACTCCTTAGAAACCGCAGGGGTTGCTGGAAATAACATAGCAAAAAGCTGTTTTGTTCTTTGGAAAAGCTGAGAGTTGAATAGTTTTAACTGGCAGTATAAGATTTGTTTTGATTAGGGATGACTGTGCGCTAAGAATACCAAAACTAAGTTGAATTTTGATTCGAACAGTCGAGAAGAATATCAAAATTGTCAACATGACAATCGACTTTTATCCAAACTATGACACATTGCTCTAACTTTAAGTTACTTTACAAGAATGCGTTTAAGCTGATTGATTTGGAGATGCATTTACATGCTATGATTAACACTGGAAAAAGTGACCGTACCTGAGAAATAGAGATGGACCCGAAAGTATGGCCATGTTTCAGTATGGAGGAAAACTATAAAATGGCGCAAACCGGCTGATAAAAAGGTAGCTGGCGTTAAGTTTTTGCAGTCCATTGCCTCATGACTCAAAATAAAGTGATTAAATGCATTCATCTCTTACATAAAATTAAGCTCCGGCTAAGAGATTTAGGGAAAGAAAAATAAGTTCCTTAACTTATATCGTTCTTGCTTTTATAGTGGCAATTCACTCCGTTTAACACTGGCTCACATTCACTTTTTTCTTGATTTAAAAAACAAATCGAATCAGATCAGAACTTGTTTATTTTAAGTTACACATTCAGAGGGTGCCCTCAAGCACAACCACAAAATAGAAAAGGCCAACTATTAAGACGTCTGACGTCTGACGTCTAATTTCTCGGAGGTGATTTAGTTTCAAAGTCGGTAAATTCTTGTCTGTCTCGGTTAATTAATATCTTCAAAAGAATATAAAAACAGCGGCGGTTGCTAAAGAGAAAATGATTATACAGTAATGGCCGTAAGGGATCACAGGGTGCTGATTGCCTAAATTGTTGAATAGGAGCCGTTTAAATGTAACTGATTCTAGTATTAAGCGTCTTAACAGGGGTATCCGTGCGGACGTCGCTTTTCTGGCTTTAATGTCGCGAATTTTCCATCAAATCGTCAGTTTTTCAACGAAATCGTCTCTTATATATCAAGAATTACTTTGCGTGGTGACTCTATACTAGGAGGTTAAGCAAGGACGACGCCTACAACAGAAACTAGAAATAATATAGCCGGGTAAAATAGCCGCGAACTTACATGAATTAGATAAGAAAAAAAATCCTCTGGAACCCAGAGTAGCTCTAATCACACTTTTTGATAAATTTCTTTGCTGTCATCGCACGAGTTACCTTTTCTCTTGGCCTGTCCGGCTCGACCTCCGACCTCCATAGCATTGCGATCATTCCTTGGTCGTCGCTTAAAGACGGAATCCACCGGAAAACTGAATAATTTTAATTTTCAGTGGACAGAAACCTTGTACCAGAATAATTTAAAAAATATTGCAATCTCTTTTTTACATTTTTCAAGGGCTATAGATGTACTTAGTTATCTGTAATAACACCAAAAAAAATTTCTTATGGGAGCCCGAGAAAATAAATGTCAAATTTCACAAGAATTGTGAATACGCAGGTAAAATTCTGACAACTTCATGTGTAAGATGTCATTTTGTGAAATTTGACATTTGGAGCCTGTGTTTCTGCTTCTTTTTTTGGTTGTTTTGTAAGGGTGTTTTATACAGGCTGCTGAACACAAGCTTATTAAAGACTGTACAATTTTGTAACTAGTTACTACCACGTTGAGCTATTTTGCTGCCGAACTACGGCAGGCCGATCTACTAGTCAATTTTTTCTGTGTGATCTCCGTCTGTTTATTTGTCCACTTAACAGATCTGGAACAAGGATTAGACCACTTGTTTTTATTGTAAAAGCACTTGTAAACTATAACCTTTACCGGCGCTTATCTGGTTTGCTTAAGCAGTATAATTAT
>OZ038001.1:10493561-10511061 GCA_964035705.1 Porites rus | reverse complement strand
GCAAAAAGGCCGAATGAGGAATAATAGGGTGTTTTCGTTACTCCTAAACGAAAATTTCGTTGTTCCTTATTCCAGTCAAACTGAGAAAAATTATTATTCTCTTAAAGAAGGAATTGAAATCACAATTTTATTACCCAAAAGGGCATTATTCACAACCTCATCTAGCGAGTGATTATTCCATTATTCCAAGGACAAGGTTTCTGTGATAATTTATCTTCAGTCACTAAAAAAGAATCATTTTACAAACTCTCCATTCCCCTACTTGGGGTCTGGCCCGGGGTGTGGGTAATCACACAGCCATTTTGTTACCCTCTAACCTGTCCTGATGAGTACTGATGTGATTCATTTTGTTTTTGAAATCAAGTAAAAAGTGCATGTGTGAGGTAGTCTTAAACGGAGTGAATTCTCACCAGAGCTGTCACAAGCAAGAACGATATACGTTGATTAAGGAACTCACTTTTCTTTTCCTAAATAATAGTTTAATGTATTCTTGACTACCCGAAGAGATATCTTCAACTGTATTAAAGAATGATATCAATGCCAAGAAATAAAACAAAGATGGTTTTAAGTAAAAGCAAAACGTTCCCTTTTAAAATTGTCATTTTACTCGGTCATTACATTAACTTAGAGCTCACGCTGATTCCTTTACAAACGTACGGTTATTTGTCTAAGAATAACAACTGAAAACAGTCAAACATGTATTAATTGGGGAATGGCTGAATGACCGCTTAATACATGTTGACCTTTTAATACAGGTTTGACAAACTTAGGAGTTAATCAAGAGAATAAAGACGGTGACATAGTGAAATATCCATAGCACGACAAGTTGACCCGGCAAAGGGGTCCACAACTGGTGTTTTACCTCTTCTTGCGCCAAAACAAAGGTGCTTAAAGACTACTAAATGCTGCCGTGCACATTGTTTCTGTTGCATTTGTGTGGTTCATCTTGACAAGGTGACCGTTAAAGACAGGTGGGGATAACAAAAAACTACTTGTTGCGATCACGGAAATGGTGAACGAGGCGCGACCGCTTCAGAATATAAGTGACCGCTTAAAATACAGGTCAGTTCTACAATAATTTAGGGAAATGCTTTCAATCTCACCATTCTTGCCTACACTAAAAAAAAGTCTCTAGTTGGACTGTTCACAGCTTCTTCTTGATTGCTCTTTTAAGCCGCCTTTATGCTCTGCATGACAGGCTGAAAACGAGCTTAATGCTCTTCTCCCATCTAATCACCACACGGGCCACGATCAGCAGTCGTTTTAAAGCATACTTCTATTACCTCCCCAACCAGTCGTCAACCCTGGGAACGATGTTGTTACCTCCCTCAATACAGCCCTCTATCGTTAACAACTATATTTTATCTGGCGATGACTTACCCGAGCATTAAAACAAAGCTTGTTAATTTATATTAAAGATTCTTCTAGATGTCAAGCGCAAATCAAAGCGGTTCACAACTCAAGAAAAGCTATATTAGAAGCCTTTCACTGATCTTCACTTGTTTTACCAACTAAAAAAGGTCAGGAATCTATTTTTCTTTTCCCAATTTGCCTACGGCCCGTTACACTGTTTTACCTTATAAGTAACATATTGATACTTTAATCGCTTCAGGTTAGGTCAATCAGTCAGGCGGTGAACAGTTACTAGAAGAGCTTGAATTGACACACTCGATTAATCCCGACCCTAATTAAGTTTAGGACCAACAGCGGCTTTTCTGCAAAGCCTCGTAGCTGTACTTGATAGCATACTTGTCGCCCCCCAACTCGTCAAATTTTTTTGCCTTCCAAATTGATAGAATTGCTTAACTACACCTTAGTTTCTGATGGATGTTCAACATTCACTTTTTTAATTTGTTTGTTTGTAGGCTCTATTTTGCGGTGTTTTAACGTCAACTGGGTTATGAAATCGTACCAAGGTGGCACGGAGAAGCACTGATTTAATGATTGTAAAATACCTTCGGAGTTCACTGTTAGGTAAAAGTCAAAATTAATGAACAGCCAAAGACTGTGGAAAGACTATGGAAAAGTACATGCACACTGACATCACGTGAACCCGTTAGTAAAGAACAAAGATTTATTTGTCCCGTTTATCCAGACCAACCTGTCAAGATCCAGTCTAACCTGTTTTAATGCGTCAATCAAGGTGCGTATTTTGGTTCGATTTGGCCTTAAAATTGATCCACCCTCAGCCACAGAAGTCAGTTCAGCTTAGTCGGTGACGGAGTGAACTACAACAGCTTAACTGGACTTTTGAGTACTGTTTTAAAAAAGCAGCAATTTCTTCTCAACATGGCTCTTTCAAAGCAAGTAAGTGAATTTTCAACCCTAAGTCGAATCTACTCTGGCAATAAGGACAAACGTAGCCGCATTTCATAGCATACTACGAGACAACTTCCTAATTGCATTCTCCAAACGTTACAAAAAGGCCAATACTCACTTAATGCAAGAAAGACAAAGCTGTATCGTTTCATGTTACGCCTGCCCTTTTCTGATGTTTATGGAAGAGAGTTTTTCAACTCTAAGCTAAGATTTTGAGGAAGTTGAATGTACTTTTGCAAATGTTAACGTAGCTGCATTTCATAGCATACTACCATGCCACACCCTAGCGGTAGTTATAAAAACGTTTCCATAATGCCAACAATCAGATATTGGATGAAAGATCAGGCTGTACAATTTTTCCGGCGTTTTTACAAAAGGAAGCTTAGAACATAGCACAATTTCTTTCTTTCGTTTGGAATAAAACTCTAAGATTAATAATCACGCAGAAAAGCAAAAAAGAGGTTAAAAATCGCAAAACAGACCGAGACAAAACTCATCCTTTCAGTCTTAAAATCACTGTAGTATAATTCTGTTCAAAAAGCTTTAAGTTTGTAGTGGATATAATACTTCACTCAAAGTCAAGGTTATCGATCAGTTAAATCTGATGCAACTTGAAATAGTTGCAATTTGCAATTTTGCAATTTAGTCGTGCTATAGGTTATGGTTTTTGATTCTTGCGTAAAATAAAAAAAATCTTCATAATTATTAATTGGCAAACGTGGTATCAATATTGAATCGAAAACCAATTGATCTTTTTACTTTTACTAAACCCATGAAACAGTGTGAGTGACAATTAGCGCCAAATAGTTTCAGGTAAACAAAGACGGCTTAAGTAAAATCACTCTAGATAGATACTCTCTGAATAGCTTTCGTTTTGCCCAACCTATATTTGGAATTTTACAACCCTGAACAGTGCTAAGCTCCCTAATCTTTAATTAACTTTGCAAGCCACACTTGCACTTATGTGAATTTATTTTTGTGTATTTTTTTAATGCAGGTTATCAAAGATGACCTGGCGATGACATACCACATGGAAGGATCTGTGAATGGGCATTCCTTTACAATCGAGGGTGAAGGCAGGGGGAAGCCGTACGAGTAAGTCGATCAACACACCTCCCTTCATCTTTAGGTCATGTTAAGTGCAATAGTTCTTCACTGTTATCAGTCGGGAGAATGAGATTTCTAACACCAGAAAGCTCAGAAACAATTCCGAGCTCCAGGTGAGAATCGAACTTGCGACCCTCTGAGTTCTAGTTCGGATGCTCTTGAACCACCGAGCCACTGGAGGCTCTAATAACCCTTTAAACCCTAAGATCAAAATTTGAATTCTCATTTGTTGCCCCCATTCATTCCCACGGAAGTAGTAAGGAGAAGTTGATAAAATATCAAGCAAATTCATGCATATTGTATGATCATGTCCGTAATTCTCATGACCATCTGTTCTAAAAAGCATTGATACTACAGGGAGAAATTGATGCTGATCACTCCTAAGGCCTATTGGTTGAAGGCGCGAGTAGGGTTGATATTTAATTATAACTACACCAGTCATTAAGCTCATTTAAGAGAACAAAGATAGTCATCAACTTGCGAATATTTCTACGATGCAAAGTCAAATTCTCAAATATTTTAAATCAGCTGTACTGAGTATAAAGCGAAAGATTCCGAAAACTCAGTCACGCCAAAAGAGATCATATTATGGCCTTTGGTGCAATGGAAAGTTCTATGAAGTGAAAGCGGTTTTACTAATGATCACAAAAAACTAGCAATTAATAACAACTTTTCCTTTGAATGGCAAATCTCACACGGATATGGTGAAACACGGTGGCAATAGGCCACAACGATTGATAATTTTTGCTGATAGATCAGGATCAAACGTCATTTATATTTTCATGATTATCACACTATTATCTCAAAGGTGACTCTGCCATAGTGATGACCTGACCCTTTATTTCCAAAATTGCTTTTTTAAAAACTGATTGACGGATTAGTTTTTTTTTCTGAAGAAGAAACAAATAAAAACTTATTACATTAAAATAAACCTGTTCAACAGTGTTAAATGCTTTGGGGTATAGTTAAGCATTTTGTCGTGATAGGACTTGCCAATGGCGCGAATTATACTAGCATTGCAGAATCGAAATGAAACTAAATTATATAACAGGCTGTCCTAAACCTTTCCTGCTATTTAGTCAAATTACACTGATAAATGGGCAGTGCTTAGCCTAGTTCTCAAAAGGCTCTTCTTCTTTTGTGTTTGTTGTTTTTACTTTTTGTAGGGGAAAACAGACTTTAAAACTGCGAGTAACTAAGGGTGGACCCCTCCCATTCTCCTTCGACATATTGTCAGCTGTGTTTTGCTATGGTAACAGAGCCTTCACTGATTATCCAAAAGGAATCGTTGACTATTTCAAGCCATCATTTCCTGATGGATACACATGGGAAAGAACTCTTCAGTTTGAAGATGGCGGATCTTGCATAGCCAATGTGGATATAAGGTATAAATTTACTAATTTTACGATCAAAGACGCTTAAAATTTAGAATTAACTAATTAATTATAAGAAGTATAACAATATTGAAAATAATAATAAAAAAAATAATACAAAAAAAATTTTTGTTATTGTCTCATATATATTAAGTTCCTTTTACTTCGATAGCCTTGACAGTAAGCGCAATTGCTTTATCCACAAGTCCAATTTCACTGGGATGAACTTTCCTGCTGATGGACCAGTGATGCAAAAGAGGACAACTAATTGGGAGCCGTCCGTGGAGAAAATGACTGTGAGCGAGGGGATATTGAAGGGAGATGTTACCATGTTCCTCTCGCTGAACGATGGGAAAAAGCACCGTTGCCAGTTCCATACGTTATACAAGTATGTTAATTTTTTAAGTTTCTTTCTCAAAGTAATAATATTATAGAACGACGTCGGTGGCGGAGCAAACGTCATTTAAAAAGTGACTTCACGTTCATTGTTCATTACTCAGGTTTACCCTCTTAGCTTTTTGATACTTTGGTTAACTACATAGTTACGTTCTCAACGTTCCAGGCCCTCAGATTTTGGGGACAGTGCAAATTAAAAGTGAGCAGGAAAAAATGATTATCTAAAAGCCTGGAACTGCAGGCTACACACGAGTAACTGGTTTATTTTTTGGTCAAACCCAACTTTCAACGATCGTTCCAGAGTATTCACCCTAGGCTTTGAATACTTCACGTGGGTGGCATTCTCTAGGTTTAAAATGGAATTGTGTTACAACACCATATATATTTTTTTATGCACAGAGCAAAGAAGGCTGTCGAATTGCCGACTGAAAGCCACTATGTGGAGCATCGCCTGGTGAGGACTGATCTTACTACTGGAGAAGTTCAACTGGACGAGCATGCTGTTGCACGTTTAAACACCGTGTGAGCAAGAATCGTTTTCCTTTTGTACTGACCCTGATATCATTATAATGCAGATCAAGTCAGAAAAAAATAAAGTACGAGTGAAATGATTTACTGCGAAGTGTTATGTTTACTCATCCATAACTGCTCGCTACTGAAACAAATATGAACACGAATATTACTTTTCGTGTCCTTGTTTCCATCCCCTCGATATTCTCATTTCCCCCTTATTTTCGTTCTGTATTTTATTTTCATGCTTATCCGGAACAGCACCAAACTCACCGCGTTTTGTTCCTCAACTCAACTTATAGCTGCGATTTCCGGGATCTATGTTTTCTAAACTTCAGCTAGAACGGCGCTTTGCAGAGAATCCTGTAGCCTGCAGTTTCGAAACCTTAACGCTACGGGTGCATCTATCGCTTATTTTTTATTCTTAGCTCTAAAAAAGAGACAACATTACCCAAAAATATTTATAAAGGCACTGAAGACCACAGCAACAGACTAGTGAGGTGGGACAGCCGGATCAGTGTGTGTAGGCCTCCGAATACCAACCAGGTAGAAAAACAGTAAAATGATCTTTACGGCAAGAAAAGCGAGAGAAAAATATAAAGAACAAAAAATTTTAAATGGTAAAATTTATTTCTTTATATTTTTTCTCTTGAGGTAAGGATCAGTTTTTAATGTTTTTTCTACTTAACCGTAAGCTTTTAAGGTATATGATTTCTTGTGACTCTTTTCTTGACTCATATAATATAGTAAGAAACATTCATGTCACAAACAACATATGGGTGAATGTTGCAAAAAAAATTAATTTAGTATTAGAGGGGAGAAGTTCGGTCCCTTTAAAATTTTCATAAATATTGCACCTAAGTGACCCTACAAATTATTACTATAAAAGGATGACCCTGGTTTCAGCCTTTTTGACATGATAGTGGCTTATCAGTTTTGCTAAAATTGATCGATCAACTGAATTTCAATTTATGTGTCCCAATTAATTAGCAGCTGGGAAAATGAGCTACGACCGGACTCGAGAAAATACCGGCTTGGAGTACTGTTTTTGAAGCGAGGTTGCAGCTCACACTGCCGGGCTTTTATCTCATTGGGGCGATAATGTCAGGAGCCTGATAATAGGCTGATTTAGCAACAGGACGGGAACGTCAGTTGGCGACGTAAAAGTGCGCGGAAAGGGCTAAACACGACTTCCGGTACCCAATTTACCGCTCTGCCATTGGTCAAGCCAGTTGTTTGATTTGCGCGCGCCGTTGTAAACTGACGTTCCCCGTTCTCTTGCTAAATCAGCCTAATGTGGAATGTCCTATGACTTTTCATGTCCTAAGTGAAAATTTAAGGAATTTAAACAGAGTTAAAAACTTGTTATTTGCTAATCACCCGTTTTTTTTATAAATAGAGAATACTTCATGGAAAGTGCTGGCGTACGGTATTTACGCACTCGTTGTTTTTGTATCAGAAATCTCACTCGTTCGCTGCGCTCACTCGTTTGATTTCTGATACGTCAACAACTCGTGCGTAAATACCGTACGCCAGCACTTTCCATGTGGTATTGTGTTTATTATATACATACTGAGACATTCATCATTTTGGCGGCCGTTTGATTTTAAATCTTTCAAAAATGCTAAAACTTGCCGCTACACACTTACCGCAAAATGACAACGAAAACGAAGTATCAGCTTTTTAGTAAAAACGTTTGTTAAAAGCATAAATGACGGTAAGGATATGAGGTAATCCAAGAACTACAAGTAATCTTAACTGTTTGTTGTCAATGCACAATTAAAAATGAGTGAATTTAAGTAAAATGGCCGGTTTCAATATAAGCTTAAAGCTTAAATGAAAGGCAAAGTAGCTCCGACAAAAAGCACAACAAAAGCTTACGTCTCGTTCTGTTTTCCCTTTCCGCTGTTGTTTCGCCGGCTCTCTACCGTTTTCTTTATCGACAGTGGTAAATGAAACTATTCCACTCCATTTCCGAAATGTTTGTCACTTTTTAAGCGAGAAAAACTCTTTGAGTAAAACTTTTCTCGTTGAATGTGTGCGAAGCGGTGCTGTAAGCTGCAATAAAAAGCGGGAATTTTGGCGCGAAACTCACACACCTCTGTGGCTTCTGATTGGACGTATTATTTTTCTCACACGTGAAAAAACATCGTTCGCGATTCTGATTGGACGTATCATATTTTTCACGTGTGAAAACCATCGTTCGCTCCTCTGATTGGCTAGAACTAATTTGCGTACGAAAATTTACGACATAGCTTTTTGGCGAGTATTTCTCAGTATCAGTATATAATAAAGGTCTTTCCCGTACAGCCTGTACTAGCTTCCATGCATCGCAGACGCTCTAAACCTTCTATTTCCAGCTATTTCGAGAAAGGTTGTCGGAAAAAGTGCACGCGACAATCCCGAAAGATATTGTGGGTGCATGGTTTTTGAGTTCACTGTTGTTCAAAGAAATTTGAAAGAATGGCACGAGAGGCCATGGACGTATGTTTGCGAGTGCTAAAGGAAAGCAACAAAAGTAGGTTCGACGGCTACAGTGTCAAGAACAGTGTAATGATCATATCCCGTGTTACCTTTTGGGATTGTCGCGTGCACATTTTTTCCGACAACCTTTCTCAAAATAGCTGTATATAATGGTTTTTAGGGCCTGTTTACATGAAGGTGGGGGACCCCAGGTAGGTGAGGTAACCCGCCTGTCCATATAGTCTCTCATTTTAATTTGATCACGTTTACATGATAGGTGGGGTTACCCACCACATGTTACCTTACCTACCTAGGGTCCCCCACCTCCATGTAAAAAGGCCCTTCGACGAATACGCGGGCCGGCTGCAACGCAGGCTATGCTTGTACTAGCCTGCGTGGTCCGAAATTGGGTGATCCAGTGTGCAGCTGTTCGTTGTCTGTTAAAGAGGACCTGACAGGTGAGCAAGCTTTAAGACGATTTCTAGTTTGAAAGCTATTAGTGCTTCCCTGTTTACTTTATAAATTGCATTTAAAGCAGCAGCTAATCAAGGAATAGGGTTTTACGCTCAAATGTTTGTTACAATGCAAGCAGCTTGTTCCTCGCAGCTCGATTTACATTGAGGAAACCATATTCGCTTCTCGACTCAGAGCCAGCTGAGCGTTTTCAGCATTCTCTTTTCCTTTGTTAATTGAATTTTTAAGCGGTAGCTGATCAAGGAATAGGGTTATGTTCTCAAAACTTTTATCAGAACCAGCGTGTTCTCCGCAGTTCGATTTACATTGAGCCGGTCCTCACCTCCGGCGAGGAATGCAACGCATTTGCGGAGCTTTTTTTAGGATTTATTCTTTATGCCTGTCATGAGATTTTTGTCAACCAGCATGTTCTTTTACATTGAAACAGCACTAAACTCCCGTGCGGAATGCAACGAATTTGCGGACCTTTTGTTTTGAAGACTATCGTTATGTCTTTCGAGACTCTTTGGGCCTGTTTACATGGAGGTGGGGGACCCCAGGTACTAAAGGTGTTCAAATTAAAATGAGAGATTGTATGGACAGGCGGGTTACTCCAACAAAGCGAGTTACCTCACCTACCTGGGGTCCCCCACCTCCATGTAAACAGGCCCTTTGTCCTGTGACACTAACTCATTTTTTAAACTTCTGATACATTCCGCCCCATTCTTGCGCTTTTCACTCATGTTGCTTTACACCAATTTTTTCATATGTATATTACCACGCGAAATACTTTTCTTATCCCTCATGATGCTGTTCATCGGCGAAAGCTCGGAATTATATTTCTATTTTTAATTTCAGCAGTCAAAGGCCTCAGTTGAACTATATTTTACTTTCTAAGGTTTATAGTTTTGATACAATGGAATTTTCCTTGAAAAATAAGTGCTAATATACTTGCACCAATTTACCAACAAAGCTTCAAGCCGTGTTGCTAGGATGTGCCAAAGTTGTTGTTTCAAAGTTGGGTGCGGGCCGCGGGCGGGCATCCTTTTCTACAGCGGAATCCATGTTAAACCTCTAAAATTATGTAAAGATCGCGAAGATCTGGATAGGCACATTTCACAAAAGATAAACGACTTCGCCTCGTTGGCACTTGTCGGAAGGTACCCCTAGTTTAGTTTTTTTAATTCTAACTGTTGAGTCTGTGGAGGAAATCTTGCAATGGGACCATTCAAATGAAACCTCCTTAGCACTACTTTCACATACAATTTGATTTTGTCCAATTCTTACTTTGGCCAGTTTTATTAGAAACAGGGTTAATTGTTAGATGATTATTAGACAGTGTTCTCTTGGAAATATAAAAACCCGCTGGCTGTAGAATTGAAAGGAGACAGACTATAAACGATTGCTGCTTCTACAAATTTCTAACTTTCGTAACCTTTCCTCAGTAATGATAATAATAATAATAATAATAATAATAATAATAATAATAATAATAATAATAATAATTATTATTATTATTATTATTATTTAATTTTTATATTGCGTGCTTTCCATGAAATGATGAAGCGCGCATTACATAATTCCTATCTATAATAATTGAATACAGGGTATCTAACTAATAATTTAAAATATATTATGATAAAATTAAAATATACAACATATGTTAAGATACTAGTAATTATCGTGGTAAAAAAATAATGAATTAAGAAAAAGCTTCCCTAAAGAGGTGCTTTTCCAAAAAGCACTTAAAAATCTCTAAAAAAAGCACTTAAAAATCCATCCACCCCGCCCCCCCCCCCCGCCACCTCTCACACCACGTTGGGGGTATGAATTTGCTTGTACGTCCGAGGGTTAAAATTAATTAATTTATTCTACATTTTAAGCGTCTTTGATCGTAAAATTAGTAAATTTATACCTTATATCCACATTGGCTATGCAAGATCCGCCATCTTCAAATTCAAGGTTTCTTTCACGAGTATCCTTTAGGAAATGATGGCTTGAAATAGTCGACGATGGACGCAGGATAATGAGTAAAGGCTCTGTTACTATACACAAACACAGCCGACAATATGTCAAAGGAGAATGGGAGGGGTCCTACCCTTAGTTACTCACAGTTTCTATTTAACGAACCTCTATGTAACGAAGTCCTCGGAATAAGGAACGATTTTCTTCAGCCCCGCCAAAATTACAATAAAATGTATGGAACAGAACCTCGATTTAACGAAATCGTCGTTATAACGAACACAATCCAGAAGGGCAATCGTAAAATATACCTCGATATAACGAATAAATGTCAACATGTGGAAACGCTTGAGACAGAACTTGTAAGTGGGTTCAGGACGAAACGAAAGTGGCGTCTGTGACATTTAAGGTTTATCGCGGCATTTTTTCTTGGAATAGGTCTGCAGTGAACGAGTTTTGTATTGTAAATTTTCATATTAGATCATGTGTATTTATTGCACGAAATGTATTTAAACTGAGGAAAACTATGAAAATAAAATAATACTCTGATTTGCAAAATTTCACTCGAAAGACGATTCATAACGTTTAGAACAAAAATAGGTTTACAACTACAAGAAAAAACCAATAGCAAAACCAAGGCAGAGAAAGGCAAGAAAAGAAAAATTATTATGACAGCTTTATGTTTTTACGCAATAACGGAGTCAACTGAGAGTGAGCCTTTTTGTAACGTTTGATAACTGTCGGTAGGGTGTGGCATGGTCTTACATGGTCTACAATTAACAATTATTCTTTGAAATCGAGGTGAATAGTGGCTAAAAATATTTACCGAGCCGCGAAAGCAGCGAGGTAAATATTCCCAAAGCCACTATTCACCGAGATTGAAAAGAATAATTGTTTTAGTATATACACACGAAGTGATCTCAACAACTAGTCAGAAAGGAAACCATTAAAAAGTACGATTTGATTGACATATCAAATCCCTCGTAAGTTTAAAAATAGATCTTCGCAGAATTTTCAAACATGGCAATTCACAAGTTTATCATTTCGCAAACAACAGCGTAATGGCTTAAATGGAACTGCTAAAAGTTTGAACTGTTTCCTTACCTGAGAAGAAAAGTAGAGCTTTGTTGTTTTCTGTTGACTCGCCAAGTTTATAGCCAAAAGGGTTTGTTATGTCGTTCTTCGCATGAACTGCTGACAAAAATGGCAGCTCGGTTGCTCGAGGTAAGACGTCGTCTTCCTATATCATTCTTTTTCCTGTTTACTTGAAACGCAGAATTTCCTTTTAAATTTGTTTGTCATAAATAAACTTCGATTTTTGAGCCAAAATTTTCTTGTTAGAAAACGCTGAGTTCACGAAACGGCTTCTTCTACGCGAACCCGGGGCTAAATTTTAATCCGAGTTTCTTTTTCTTTTTTTCAAAAGCATTTCCTCGGATAATTTTTGCTATTTTCTTTAGCGTATCCAGTCATCAAATTGTAGACAAAAAGAGTAAGACTGAATTTGTTCTTTAAGCTTTGGTATTTGAGCTTTGGATTATCTTAACCCAACTTTGAACAACCCGGCCCCGGTTGACTATTTACAGTGTACAGTATGAGGGTTTTTTTTTTACATTTTTAGGTCAAGATGGTATATTATATAAAGTCTTTTCTTGCCTTAAAAAAGTCAGCCCTAGGATTCTGTCGACTTTTAAAAGATGGTACTCTAAAAAAACGGGAAAAACACAGTGCTCACACATTATCCACTCGCTAGGAGGTGAATATTGTTGAGTAGTCCGAGATAGCAAACCACTCAGATTGCTTAAATCACCAATGAAGATCACTGAGTGTGTATATGCTAAATACAGGTAGTTTAGTCCTTATTGTCAAAGTAGATTCGACTTAAAATTCATTGCTTGGAGTCGGGAAAATTCACTTTCTTGCTTTGAAAGAACCATGTCAATGGCGTCAACCTTTGGAAGTACGTCGATGACACATCGATGGCCGAGACAGTCCACAAGGGCCAACCAAGTGGAATCCGATTTGCTGTAGACGACCTAGTTAGGCAAGCCGAAATAGATAAGTTCCAATTGAATGAGACCAAGTGTAAAGAGTTGCAGATAAGTTTCTCAAGGTCTGTAGATCCTTTCGAAACAGTTACTATTAACAACAAACCAATTGAGGTTGTAACTAGCGCAAAACTTCTTGGTCTCACAATTTCAAACAATCTAAAGTGGAACGCTCACATAGAGAATGTTATCAAAAAAGGAGCCCCTAGGCTATATCTTTTAAGGCAGCTTAAGCGTGCAAAAGGAGATCCTGCGCAGCTACTTTGCTTCTATACTACGTGTATCCGGCCCATGTCTGAATATGCCTGCCACGTTTTCCACAATGGTCTGCCTGAGTATCTCTCTTTAGAGCTAGAGAAAATTCAGCGCCGCGCACTTAGAATTATTTTCCCAGATTTAGGCTATCAAGAGGCTCTAAAAGAGTGCAATATTGCCACCCTCCACCAACGGCGCCAATGGCTGACAGAGCGCCTATTCAATGAGATTAAGGACAACAGCCTCCACAAATTACATGGCCTTTTGCCGCCACGTAATCTTAGTACTGTAGCCTTAAGGAGAAAGCGCGCTTTTAACGTTCCTCTTTGTAGAACAAATAGACTAATGAATAGTTTTATCATGCATAACGCGGCTATTTTCTAATGGTTTTATTGTAAATTCGCGGCTATTTTCTTAAATTTCATGACGTAGTATTTTGTTCCTTTGTTTTATTTATTTACTGTTATTTATTTATAATAGTTAGTCTTAGTATTCAACGTATTGTACAGTCCGTAATCCAGCCCTTAGGCTGCAATGGATTTTTAATAAAGCTAGCTAGCTAGCTAGCTATCGATCGATCGATCGATCGATCCATCGATCAATCGATCTATCGATCTATCGATCTATCGATCTATCGATCTATCGATCTATCGATCTATCGATCTATCGATCTATCGATCTATCTATCTATCTATCTATCTATCTATCTATCCATGTTGAGAACAAATTGCTTGTTTGTCAAAACTGATTCAAAAGTCAAGTTAAACTGTTGTAGTTCACTCCGTCACCGACTAAGCTGAACTGACTGCCGTGCTAGGGTTCATAGGGTGGATCGATTTCAAGGATAGATCCGCGGACCAAAATACACTCATTGATTGACGCATTAAAACTGGTCAGTCTGGATCTTGACAGGTTGTTCTGGATAAAAGGGACAAATAATTCATTGTTCTTTACTAACGGTGCGAGTTCACGTGATAATCAGTCTGCATGCACTTTTCCACAGCCTTACACTAAGTGTTACTCAAGGGTGATGTCTGAAGTTATGCAACAGACAATTAAAAGTTTTCAAATTAAAAGCAAGCATTTCTAGCAATCTTAAAACTATTTCTTAACTTGCTTATGTAGGTTTATCACCTCGCCCTTATAGTACAAACCATTAAAACACCGCAAAAAAGAACGTATAAATAAAAAGACCAAAAAAGTGAATGCTGGACAGCCATCTGGGGCACCCAACAACTTTTTCCTGTAAATTAAGTGTTCGAAAAAGGAGCAAATATTGTCTGGAAATTTCTGAAGCTCGAGAAAGGCTAAAAATTTCCATATAAACGTTCCATTCGTCTAAACCCCGTTTCACTTTTTAAGTGAAGTCAGTTTGGGTTAATTAGGCATGCACTGGCAGTGAACTGTAATAGAACCCGAATGAAGCACGCGATTTACCAATTTTTGAAGACAGGCTTTTAATTCTTGTGATATAAAACATACGTCGTAGCTGTATTTGATAACATACTTTTGTCCCACACTCGTCAGATATACTGCCTTCCTTTCTCGCTACTATTTGAGTAATAAGCCTTTCGATCCATCAGTCTTGACACCAGAAACTGAGATGTACATGTAATTAAACATTTCATATCAATTTTGGAAGGCATTCTGTTCCAACTTTCATTGGTTGTTGCGAAAGTTTTCATCGCATCCGAAACTGTTAGCTACCCTGATATGGGTGCGGTAGAAAGTTCGAGGACATGGAGTCGCTGTACATTCATTAGAAGATTCTAGGGGACCTTTTGTCTTTATACGGAAAATTTCAGAAGATTTTTTTAAACAACAATTGTAATATCTTGGTAATAAAATTTGAAAAACACAACTCCAAAAATGGTAGGCGAGTTGGGTGTCCCTGAAAGGCTTATATCAGTAGCCGCAAGACTAGCGCTTGTACAATAGGCTTAACTACCGGCCGGAATTGGTGATTAGAAGGCCGGATACATAAATATACAAAAAACATCTGATATTTGCACACACGTATTCTAGATATTGACTCAGATAAACAGAGAAGCTGCAAACAAACTTTGAAGTGAGGTGATTTGTTAAAAGAACAGAAATCTGTTTTAAAATAATTTAGTGAAATCTTTCACCTTTCATTATATCCTAAAAGTAAATTAAACAAGGTAGGCTCGGCCTGATCAAGCATCACCACTCCAAGTCAAAAGGCACGCTTTTTCAGTACTTTTCCCTAATAATATACTTTCACTGGTTATTTTCGTAGGTGCAATTAGTCAATAGAGCCGCGAGAGATTAATACCGGAAAAATAAATATCGATTAATCAAGTTAAGTTTTACGGTGGTTTTTACTGGTAGTAAAGATTTTTCCTGCATGGACAATTGAATTTTGAATCAAAGAATCGATAAGAATATCAAAATTGTCAACAGCTTAGTGTTTTGGAAGTGCATGTAAGCTATGGTAAACACTGAAAAGAGTAACTACCTGCGAAATAAAAATTTGGCCCGAAAGTATGGCCATATTTTAGGAAGGACGAAAATTAAAATGGCAAAGACTGGCTGATAAAAATAAGTAGCTTTTAAGGCGTAATTAAGTTACACTGCGAGAGCATGCCCTGAAGCACAACCGCCCACAATACTATTTATAGAAAAGGCCAACTATTCATTTCTCTCGAAAATGATTTATTGATATTTAAAGTTAATTTGACTCTCTGTAAATTAATAACAGGGTCGGTGAATTAATAACAGGGCCGGTATCGGTGCGGACGTGCCTTTCGTAGCACATTTTCCATCAAATCATCGGTTTCCTCAACGAAATCGTCACTTGCCGTATCAAGGATTGTTTTGCGTGGTGGCTCTACTAGAAGCTTAAGCAACAGCGACGACTACGACGGAAACTAGAAAATCAAAAGGCAATACATTTGATAAAAAAGCAAACGCTCTGATCACACTTTCTGCTAGATTTCTTTGCTACTATTGCACGACTAACCTTTTATCAAGAGCGATCGTCTGAACTTCGGAAAATCGCTTTATAAAACCCTACAAAGGCTCAGTGTTACAATAAAAAACATACCTGAATTACTTTCTCCAAAATGATTTTTTTGATAGTAAGTTGACGGAAAGTCAATATAAGTCCGATTGACTTATAATTGGTAGCCTCTGTACAGACTTCCCCTCCCCTTTCTTGAACCCTTGGTTTCTGATAATTCGAACCAAACTTAACTTTCCGTCAGCAGTCAAACACTGTATTTTTACCCTCGATTTTTTGAACCTCCCGATAATTCGATCCAATTTGCTTTTCCCAAGGTGGTTCGAAAAATCAGTGTTCCACCAAGTTTATTGAACAAATGTACATGTAATTAACAAGGGTTATGTAGCCCTTTCTTTGGGGCGTCAAATGGCATGATGTTACAACACAGGCATCCCAAGCTCACGTTACGAGCGTGTTATATAAGGAATGGACCATTAGAAAAGTGATGGCGGGGAGCGGGGGGTTGGAGGAGGATTTAAGAGATTCAAGATTTTTTTTTGTTCGTGTAAGGTAGTCTGCTACACAGCCGTTTTTAGTGTCGTCACGCAACGCTCCAAGGAGCGTTGCGTGACGACACTAATAACGGCTGTGTAGCAGACTACGTGTAAGGTGGCTGGAATATTTTTTTTTAGTAGGTGAAACTTTAATATGTTTCATATGTCACAAACCCCACAAACACTATTGTTCTAATACATCTTTGTTTTACTTTATTCAACGCGTCAAAGGAACCTCACCTACTTTCTGGTCTATTTAAGAATTAAATTGACGTATTAAATTGGGTGATTTTTGGTGCGGTTTTGCGGTAATTTTTTCTTCAAAATACGGTATTGCGGTTTTAAGAGTCCAAACGGTATGCGGTAGCCTCCCACGCAACCCCACAAACGTCTGCTGAACCGAAAGATAAATTCCTTTCCCACTGTTCGCAAATATCGGCTGGAGATCACATGCAGATTATCGGAGATCCAATCGGCGCTGTTGAAATCAAAGTGTTGACAAGCCAAACACATACGCACAAGCTCTGTAGAGTGTGATACATGACCAAAGATTTTTGCTCCTGACGAGAATATAGTAGTAGATAAGCGCTGGCTTTTTGTATATTTCTCTCTGTAAAGGCTGGATTAGATGTCATTTGCTCATTAAGTTGCTCTTTGGGTGATGCAATGGCGCAGTTACCTTGTAAGACTGAACAAAAGGCAGAATTTTTTTTTCACACGTTATTGTTTTGTAGTGAAGCCGACTTCCGTTCAGCAAATTTAACCTCCGAGGTAATTTTTTTTGTCAATGAGATTCTGAGGGTAGCCACTAGTGCGAACGCTTGTGAGTTAACTGAGTAGTTCTAAAACTGTAAGGTCTTCACTTTTCATGAGACCTTTCTGATCTTTTCTGGAGCTATAAAGTCAAGCCGTGCTAGGGTTCATAGGGTGGATCGATTTCAAGGATAGATCCGCGGACCAAAATACACTCATTGATTGACGCATTAAAACTGGTCAGTCTGGATCTTGACAGGTTGTTCTGGATAAAAGGGACAAATAATTCATGGTTCTTTACTAACGGCGCGGGTTCACGTGATAATCAGTCTGCATGCACTT
>OZ038001.1:10472940-10485440 GCA_964035705.1 Porites rus | reverse complement strand
TTCGGAAAAAAACTTGAAAACTAGAAATTTCATTAATATTGAGTCATTTAGCCGAAATAAGAACCTTAACGCTCAAGAAAATGGGCTAAAGAAATAAAACGAATCCTGTCAGAACTACAGACTGCAGGTAGTAGTTAATCATTACGCATGTAACAGACCTGCTTCATGGCCTCTCAATGTGAGACAAGCAACCAAAATTAAGATTTACATAGTCAAAGTTTAAAACTCTCCACAGTATAATCTATGCGCTAGAAAGAAAAGAAAGAAAATCTCTGAGGGATGAAAACGCTAAAGTCACGTTTCACTAGCCTATGACTTTGTTTGGCCTGTCAGCACCGGATTTCCTGCTGTTTCATGAAGTACAATAGCAGTGTCATTTAGTCGTTGTGATTGGCTCTTCCCACCGTCGGCGCGCGAAGTCTCCCCTGGGAACCGTTCTAATTATAAATCTACTCGGGAAAGGGTTGACTCCAAGGGCTTGTATGGGAGATGGAGGCTCCATTTGATGGGCTCCTGCTTATAGATAATTGCAGCTTAGTTTCTGATATTTGTTCAACATTCACTTTTTGTTTTTTTTATTTATTTGTGAGCTCTTTGTTGCAGTGTTTTAACGGCTTGTGCTGAAGCCGCAAGGTATCGTTATAACAACGTCACTAATGATTAATTTCAAGATTTTCAATTGGCTGTTATATAACTTTAGAGCTCACTATTACGTAAGAGTTGAAATTAACAAATAGCCAAGTTTGGTTAGGAAAGGCTCTGGAAAAGTACATGCACACTGTACATCACGTGAACTCATTAGTAAAGAACAAAGATTTGTTTGTCCCTTTTATCCAGACGAACCTGTTAAGATCTAGCCTAACCTGTTTTAATGCGTCAATCAAGGTGTGTATCTAGCCTTAAAATCGATCAACCCTAGCACTGTAGTCAGTTCAGCTTAGCCGGTGACGGAGTGAACTACAACAGCTTAACTGGACTTTTGAGTACGTTTCGACCAAGAAGCAATCAGTTCTTCTCAACATGGCTCTTTCAAAGCAAGTAAGTGAATTTTCCTGACTCCAAGCAATGAATTTGAAGTCGAATCTACTTTGACAATAAGGACTAACCTTTAGCTGTATTTGTAGCACACTCAGACCATGCCACACCCTCACGACAGTTATCAAAAGTTACTGAAAAGGCTTACTCTCAGTTGAATCAGTTGCTGCACAAAACATAACGCTGTATAATTTTCTGATGTTCAGTTACTTGCCTTTCTCTGTCATGGGCGGCTATTAATTTTTTTTTCGTATTTTAAAATCTATTTTTGTACTAAACGTAATCAATTGTCTTTCAAGTGGAATTCTGCAAATCAGTCTTATTTATTTTCAGAGTTTTCCTGAGTTTAAATACATTTTGTATCAATAAATACACATGATCCAAAATGAAAATTTACAATACAAGGCTTAGTCACTGCAGAACTATTCCAAGAAAAATACCGCGGTAAACTTTAAATGTCCTGCACAGACAACGAAACTTTCTTTTTGAAATTATTCCGAGCATAGCGACTTTATAGCGTAGCGCGCGCAGTCTGCTAACCGCGCGTGGTTTTAGCCAGCTGCAGGAGCCCATCAACGCCGACAACAAGAGACAGAGGAACAGGAGATTGGAATCAGAGGCATTATGATCGTTTTACACTGTCGAAAACCCAGATTTCTTAGTTTGCCGGTTTCCCCGCCGATATATAGATCAAAGTCTGCAAAGTTTCAGCTCTGTATTACGGCCCGAAGAATAATAATTTTCACCGGGCGAACTGCACCGGGCCATATTTGTTCTTTGTTTTTTTTCTTTTTCTAAATCCGTACGCAGAAATAATGCTAAATCTGCTTTTCAATACACTGTTAAGAGCAAATGTCTGTAAAAATCGAGCAAAATCGAAATTTCGCGCCCACAGTCAAAAAATCACTTTCGCTCATATCTTGTCCATAGATAGGCATAAGTAAGTAACTAAGGGAAAGTTCATTTAATATGACAAGGGGGGGGGGGGATGAAGATATTGAAACTCGAAGCTTGAAATTTTAGCACCCCCCCTCGCTAGCGGTTCAATTTTTTAGGAGCCCCCTCCTTGGTAGTCGAAAAAATTTCAGAGCCCCCCCCCCCCTCCTCCTTCATTTCTTAACATTTCTTGTTACAGAGTCATCGTTTTTATAGTTCCCGTTAGCAGATTTTGAAATCTTGTTGAATCAATGTGGTTTTATTATAAAAAGTTTGAGCATTTCTAATTTTTGAAATTTTCTAAAGCATTTTTGGGATGAACAAGAGTGTAATAATTACTGAGACTACATTTGTTATATCTGTAAACCACGTGATATAGCTGAGTTGCACAGGTCATTAAATTGTTGAGTTGAAAACCATCCGATCTGTATGATGATGTCATGTGTTGGTTTTGAAGTATAGAAATTTTCGGAGCCCCCCCTCCTAGCGCAACAATTTTTTGAGAGCCCCCCCTTCGGGTGTCTAAAAATTTTCGGAGCCCCCCTTCAATATCTTCATCCCCCCCCCCCCCCCCCTTGTCATATTAAATGAACTTTCCCTAAACGTGTTGTAGTTTGTTTTTCAAAAGGCCGCTTGGATTTGGCGAAAATCGACAAAATCAATTTTCGTGGTCGGCGACTTGAAAACAACCAAAATTTGAGGCAAAATCAGGCGGTCTCAAACCTTCGCTCGCACGCACATAGGAAAAAAGCGGGGTAAAATATTCCCCGATAAATCAATTTATAAAGGGTTCTACTTCTGGTTTGGTGATGAATTCTTATCTTAACGATAATCTGGAAGATAAACAATGTTATTTTAGTTTGGATTCTTTTTCAACTAAACGAAATTTAAATTTAGGCAGAAAGTTGTGTTTTATATTTTAGGCATGTGCTACACCTAGGTTTTACCTGAAACTCAAGTCATATGTTATTTAAACATTGTGCTCAAACATATGTAAGAATTGGCCTGGGTATTTAAATTTGTACTTCACACCAACCTTCTGAAGTTGAATAAATTTTGCTTGAAATATGAGACTTTTCAAGAACGTCGGTTGGTTGTTGCTCGACAAGTCACGATGGCTGGGCTCTCCAAAAGAAACTTAACTCACAATCGCATTTGTATTAAAGACATTTGTACTGAAACGATAATTTTTGTTACCTCAAATGCGTTTTCCCGTTCTGGTTAACTGGCATTGCGCCTTGTCCCAAGCTAATCAACCGAAGATCCAAAAACTCGAGGAAACGTGGTGCGTGAAAATAACCTCAAACAGAACATTTCTTGATACTGCTGGCCTTTCTTTTCCGCAGTCAAACTTTTACATCCATTGCCATTTAAAAATTCTAGGTCTCACACAAACTGCGATTTTGATAGTGAAACTTTCGGGCTGCCGATACCTCTTTGGTCATAAAAGTGTGGTCAAAAGTGTTGCGTGACAGGATTCACAGGCTTCCCAATCTAACCATTTGAGCGACGCCTTTTTTTAAAGTTCTTGCCACAAGTAGCATATTATGCTAGTAACAATCCAAATCATGTTTTTCAGTTTTCTTTTTGTCCTAAGTTTTCTTAAAGTGTGCTTCCATACAATACTAAATTAATAAGTCCAGAAATATCGTTTTTCACGTCAACTTCCCCCCGTTGCCTTGTATGTTCAAGCTTCAATCTCTAGCTATTTCAACGCATTATTACCTATCAGGCGGCTGTCTTTCCTCTCGCATATGCAAGTTCCATTGTTTTGGATAACAGTTTTCTTAAACATTCTGCAATTATCTTTCAGTATATATTTTTTTCTAATCTGGTTATTCGATCGTCAAACTCTTGTTTCTGTTTATATAGAGGAACCCTGCATTGTAACCACCCCGTTTATACGACCACCTCTTGCCTCAGCTCACCTCCCATAGTCTTTCCATTCAGACTTGAAAATCTCCGGGTCATTTTATTATTTTGAAGACCTCTTTAATGCGACCACCTCGCTATTACGACCAGGATTTTATGGCCCAACGCTGGTCGCATCAACGGGGTTTTAGTGTATTTTTTAATTTCAGTTTTCCACATTGTAGGACAAAAAAAAATGTATGTCAGCTGGACTATGGAAATTAATGTAAAGAACTAAAATTTGGGCCTCGCTTATAGCAGAAGGGTCACCCGCCTACCCGAGCTTCCCTGAAAGAGGCAACGTTTCACGCATTTCTTTACAAAACATGGCGAACCGTTTAAATTACAAAAAGTTGGCTCGGCTAGAAGGGTGACCCACCTTGTCCAGTCACCCTTTTGTAATGGTATGGTCAGCCTCCTAGCCGGGCCAACGTTTCTCCGTAGGCACTTTACGCGCTTTCCATTCAACAAAAATTCCTGTTTGAAATTTCGGAAAAACCTCGTGCTCATTGGAAGGTACATTCCAGTTGCAAAGATCAAACCAAAGCCACCGCGAGTTTGGTTATCGTGCTTGTAAGCAGGATATAGATCAGTGGTCCTGGTAATTCCCGTCTAGATCAGATCCGATCCGTATCGGTAAAGGGCTCGCATAGCCAAGGCGAGACAATTGGAGCATGCGCGAAGGCCGGTTGGGGTCAATATTTTTTTTTCTCTCGGCTGGGAGGGTGACTCTCCTACACGAGACAGGTTTTCTCCGTATAAAGGGAATTAAAATTTTCGGATACGAAATTGTTATAGAGAAAGAATCAGAAAAAATTTCAAAATTCTCAAAAAAAAAAATATTGAAGCTCTTGTAATTTCGATCGAAAAGACTACTCAAGTTGCCCTGTGGATGACTGAACAGTTGTTATAATTATATGGCGCCGCAAAGAACTTAGTAATTTAGATAACCTAAAAGGGTTTTCAATGTAATTAGGAGGAAACTGTTGTTGGGTGCTCCTGTCAACGCTTCCACTACTTTCTCTACCCACATAGTTTTTTTTTTCAGTTGTACTCTCGGTAATTTTGCGATTTTCTGAGTGTGCACTTTAGTACCGGTCTCGAGACTGAAACTTGGTGGCTCGTCAGAAATTCTTGATCAGAACTCTAGAAAAGAAAGTCTCCAACCATAACTTTCTCTGGCAGTCATCAATGAAAAGGACATTGAGGCTGCATCCGCTTCTGGGCCCGTTCAATTCTTGAAAGTCCCGATAATTAACGGGCCCCTAAAGCTGTTGTTGTTTACAGGCAAGATGGAAATTTCAATAGTTTTGCATCTAACATGATAAAACTATCAGTTGATGAAAAAAATTGAAGTATTTTGCTAGCCGGGACCCGCGCTCCTCTTATTCCTTTTATTTCGATTTGAATATTTTATTTCGGGCCCGAAAAGTTATAGGGGCTTTGGACAAACGGGCCCCTGGTCCGTTGTCTAAGGCCGCAAGACGGAATTTACTGGAAAAGTAAACATAATGCTTTTGCCTAAACAGTGTCCTTTTAACGTGAATTTGAAGACGTCAGGGCCTAACCCATTGGTAAACACGTTTGATTCCAGCTTTCTAACTTGCTGTATCGGCGGTATATCATCTTAGTGTCAGATTTTAAAGCTTGTTTGAGTAGCCGAGCATGCTGTAAGGAGGAAATTGTCTGATATACTTTGACGTATCCTTTGGTAAAGGAATGAGAGAGGAACAGGTCAGCGTTCTAGACCCCAGGTTGCCTTCATTGTATATATTCGATACAAGAAACTGAAACTCATGGCTTAAGTCTTCGGACTCAAGGAGAGGTTTGTAGACTTGAAAATAGCGCTACGTCATCTACCACTCCACAAGGCCGCCCTGCCTTGATAGCATTTCCTCAATTACTTTACAATATTTTCTTAGTTGCGTGTGGCGTGTAAGTTTTTTAATGCTGGTTAGCCTGTGTAAGCATTTGAAAACTAGAGACAGGGAGACAGGGTTTAGAGCGAATTGCTTACCTAACGTCCTTGAGCAAGAGTTACGGCGTAACCCTTGGCTTTGGACGGATTTTTCTATCCCCTCAACGACCTTTCGATCGGAATCTTAGGGAAAGCGCCCTTACGCCCTAAGCGCCCTTGGTAAGATTCAGAGCCACCCTTCCACAAAATATGCATATAAAATAACTTGTTTTTTTTTTATTCTTCACTCAAAACTAAAAACGCTTCCAAGATCATTTATCGAGGTTGTCCAAAGTTTAAAACCTACTCAGTGTTCGTGTGCACTGGCAGGGTGTATGATTTTGATGTTTTTCAAATTCCTTAATAGTCAATGCTTTTATCACACGCGCAGGTGTCCGAAAAACTGATCACCACTTTACACTTTTAAATCAAGTACTGTTGGCAGCCAGACTATGCAACCTTTCAGTTGTTGTATAATTAAACAAATAACTTTGGAAACATCAAAGAAATGTATAAACAATTTTGTTTTCTACTTATTCTTATGTTCGAAAGATGATGTTCGTTGTCACGCAACACCACTCCTTGTCTTCTCACACTTCCTCGCTGTACGTTGCAACTGATTCTATCAAATGGTAAGGACATCTTTCAAAAATACCGCCGTAAACTTTAAATGTCCTGCACAGACAACGAAACTTTCTTTTTGAACTTACGAGAAACACTGGTCACAAATATTGTCTTGCGGTGTGGTGCAGTGAAAGCTTTCATTGAAATTTTCGAAGAAAACAAAAAAACCTTTTCGATAATTGTTATTACCAAAAGAAGTATTTTTGTCGTAAACCACTTGAGTGAGTAGGTTTATTCGTGTGACTAAAGTTAGGACTACAAGTATCGAAGAACCCGCGACACTGCAAGAGACATAATTGAGGGCCTGCGCAGTTCAAGCCTCTACCCCAATATTCACATAATTCTGCACCTTTTGTTGACCAGTCACTGAAGTGCAACTCTTTACTGCGCTCTGTGAAGAATGTTTATGCTAGCACCATGAGAGAAAATCGCCTAAATGCTCTTTTTGCTGCACTTTATTTACAAGGGCATAGCCTTGGATTGTAATGCAATCATTGACGACTATGCCAAATGTAACCGAAAAAGGATGTCATTTATCTCGGATTCGCAATGCCCCGCAGTGATTGGTTTTCAGTTATCTTCGGTGGTTGGAATAGTATGAATAAAGGGAATGACGCTGTAGACAGTTGCCTATCACTACTGCTGCGATTTCATTTTGGAAATCGTCTTTGAGAAAAAGCCTTGACTGTTGCTCAAAAACACTCCCGGAATACTATAAGCAGCATCTTCTCGAGCGTGAATTTTCTATGGGGTGGCGTTCAGGGGAGAGAGGCTTCCTTCTTTCTTTTGGAGTAAAACAAGAAATATTGCAGAACATCAGAAAGGCCCCTTCGTCGATTTTTTCTGAGGGGAGGGGCCCGCTGTACAATGACTAGGTTTGCCCAGCAGCACACTGACTCGATCAATGAGCCTTCAAAGGTCGGTCTGAAGCGTTTCCAGAGTGGTGAATTTTCAAGCCTTTCGATAAAGTAGTAAACACTGGGTATAGAGGACTTCAGTTTGTCGTGGGGACATCCAAAACTTTATAAAAACCACCTCTCTTGTAAAAGCCCATTCACATTGGTTATTTCGATCACGCTGTTATTGCGTTACTTTACTATATATACCGCAGACCTAGTTATAGCCAATGCCTTATAGTACAGGCTCTCGCAGTTGTCTTATAGAAGCAATACCTTTTAAAACTTCAAGAATTAAGTCGTCGTTTTGCTTAGTTGAATCGCACGTGAAAACCTCGTGAATCTATCTACGACGATGAAGAAAATCGATCTTTACCCCTTTTTACCGCTCGTATCTAGCCAAAGACCACAACTTTTTTACGAGATTAGTTTACTCAGTACAGCTTTCAAAAAGTCAGCTGTCTTTCAAAACTTCTATCGAGCCAATCGGAATGCCTTACCGGAGCCTATTCTATTAATGTTTAACCGGAAATATGGGAACGCATTTTTTCTTTTGAGTATTTATTTAATTAAACACCAAAAAAGGTAAAAAGTTAAGGTAAAAGATCGTTTCATTCTCTTCTTTTGCAGTTAAATCATGCGTACTAATTTTACAACGGTTGATAAAACCGGGTGCGTGGATTGATATTTGCGCGACTTATAGATAATCAAACAAGCAAATGAATAAATGAATAAATGAAAAAATAATGGTTTTTATCATCATTTTCTTGTAAGACTGGGATCCAAACTGAAATGAATACCAAGTTTCATATGGAAGGGATCGTCAATGGATACCCCTTCGAGGTAGAAGGAAAAGGAAGTGGACATCCTTACGAGTAAGTTCCAGCTAGTTAAATGGAGTAGCCTCTTGTTTAAAACAGATCTCAAACAATAAACCCCAAACCTCCCACGCTTTTTTTAAAGGGACTTTTTCCCTAACACCGAATCATTTCAGCCTTAATCGTGCACGCTTAAAAAAACGCTCAAAATATACTTATTTTAAATAGGCATCAGGGCTCCTGGCAGACCTAGTGTTCTGGTGCAGGAACAGAACCTAATTACCATGATAGCCTGGTTTATTACGAGTAGCAAATTCTGACTTCTACTGGTTATAAACAAGTATACAAGGGGGAGGGGGGGGGGGGAAGGGGGGGCGTTAGCGAACTAAATATAAAATATGCTAATTTCCAATGCGTATAAACTCTTTCTTTAAAAAGGGGTGTGCAGACCATGAAGCTTAAAGTCACTAAGGGTGCGCCTCTGCCATTTTCTATTGACATTTTGCTGCCTCAAGAAATGTATGGAAGCAAGGCATTTATTAAGTATCCAAAGGATATCCCAGACTACATCAAGTTGTCATTTCCCGAGGGAATCACATGGGAAAGAACCATGACTTTCGAAGATGGTGCAGTGTGCACTGTCTCTAACGACTCCAGGTAATCGAAACTAAATTTAAATAATTTGAATTATTCAAATAATTGTTAAAACAATTATTGGATGAGTATCATCTGAAGAATTATGAAGATCGAGGACGGTGTTATCCATCAGCCGAGGCGGAAAATTCTTTAGGTGATTCGAAAGCCGAATTCAATGATTATTTTATTATTCATTCAAAACAATTCCCAGTTTAAAAACAAGCTAAAACATGCTTACCTTCATCAATGCTAAGTTCATCTTTAATTGCCTGTTCATCGGCAAGTTTAAGAGATTAAGGGTTATTCAGTACTGCAAATATTCTCCAAAAAGCACATTTCGTCCGTCGAGTTGTCTTCTTGCTGTTCTTGCTGTGTTTTTAGCCAATAGTTCGCCTATTTCTTCCCCGTGAAACGAGTCAGTGAAATGTTCTGCCATTTTGAACTCGGTAAGCACTTGTTAAGCACTTGTTTCCATATCTCAAACCTCCCTCTCCCTTTTCACTTACACTTACATGAAATTTCTAAGTTTTTTGACTCAGAGACTTAGTTTCTACTCAAAAATGTCGTCAAAGTGCAAGTCTCTTCAATTTTAAAGAAAAAAAAATCCGAGTCACGAGCAGGTATCGGTCCCGGAGTGCTAAATCTGTAGTCTCACGCCCTAATCACTAGACCACCGAGAACTCGTTGCAGGAGCCTGGAGTAATTCAACTACTGTAGCGAAAACCCTAACCCTAAATAAAAGCTAACCGTTAACCCTAATCACTATTCTAAGTGCTTAACCCTAATCAGTATGGTCAGTGCTTAACCTAAATCAGTATTGTTAGTGCTTAACCCTAATCACTATAGTCAGGGCTCACTCATATATGTATACATATATGCAATTACTTTGTGTAGGCATCACAAGGTATCCAAGGGCGGTTTGAGATATGCAAACTAGCGTTTACCGTTTTGGTTACCAAAACAACTCAATCTCGTCCCCAGGTCTTCTTCGGTTAAATGTTCAGTTTTCTGGCAAGTATGCTGCACAGTTTACATCATTTTTCACATATCGCAAAATTCTTCTAAATTTGGTGCACAGTAGCTGGTTATGATGAATTATGCCTGGGATTTTAGCCAATCAGAAACGAAGAAATGTTTTGAATGAATAATAACAAAAATTATTGGAACGCAACAGTAGATATTACCTATTACCTGATCCACGTTGCTAAGGAGTAGCTAACTAGGGTTGGTTATCAACCCTTGTTCATTATAACTGCAAAAAAAAATTTTTCTAGCTCTGTCAGAGAACAGGTGTAGATGTCCGATATTTCAGCCACTGTGAATGAACCAATTATGTTGACGAAAACACTAGGTCTTCTGTCAGTACATAGTGGTGCAGATATATGCAATATATGTGGTCTGGAAATCGTCCACTACTTTTCACCTCTCAAGACTTGCGAAATAACTTTTAATAAAATATTTTTTTTTATGAAAAGACTCGATGGCAACTGTTTCATCTATGAAGTCAAGTTTCAAGGTGTAAACTTTCCCCGGGATGGACCTATTATGCAGAAGAAGACAAAAGGCTGGGAACCGTCCACTGAGAGACTGTATGAGTGGGATGGGTATCAGAGAGGAGATGTCGACATGGCCTTGAAGTTGGAGGACGGTGGCCATTATACGGTCAACTTCAAAACTACTTACAAGTAAGTTATTTACCCCTGCGCCTTCACAATTGCAATATAAGCAAAGCGAGACATTTTTAAAATTTACTTTTGTCTTAACCCTTTAAGTCCCATGGGTGATCAACATCAATTTCCTCCTAATGATATCCATAATTTGTCAAGAGACTAGGTTATGAGAATTAATAAAATGATCAATAATGGGAAAATGCCTTGATCGTTTACCAGATTCTCTCAACACATTCTTTATGGAAATGTATAGAGATTAGTTTGGAGAATTTGTATGTGGATATTGGGACTTAAAGGGTTAAACTGTAAAACAAATAGCCACTACTACGCAATAGCGCTTTTCGCTTTTCATGATAGCTTGTGATTTTGCACAATCGTGCTTCTCATATTCACGTGGTTTTTTCAAACAAGTAAAAACTCAGAATCAGTTCGTACAACATAATAAACAATAAGACCACAAGGGAAAAATAAATGCACAAATGGTTGTTTTATAAGTGGTCACTACACAGAATTTCTTCGACAGACCCAAACATCCTTAGAACCTCCTTGAAAAGCATTTTATAAACAGGACCACAAGAAAGTACTGCTTTGTAGCTTTCAGGTCTTACCATAAGATTTTATCCACAGACTCGAAAGCACGTTCAGTCAGAACGAACCAACTCTGGTACAACATAATAAATAGTACCACAGGAAAGTACGTATGTACCGGCCAAGAGGATCCAATGGAATGAAGACACTTTTTAGGATTTCGTCTAAGAACTTAGACGCACGTAGCCATGTCGCAACGTCCCTCAGGGCTGTGCATAATGCACCCGCCCGATAACGCCGTTCTAATACTGAGAAGGGGATTTACGGAGCAAGTTTATAACTAAGATTTAAAACAAGAATAAGAAATAGTAGAAGTAACTCCAAGTAGGCTACACCTGAGCCAATTTATTATCGCGATAGCTTTTCGTATTGCTCGTCCTAACCAGTATCTGAGAGCATGGAACAGGCTAAAATTCTCATAAATGGCGTTTAATATAACTGTACGAGATTAAAACGACAATGAACCGTTCTGTAAACTGAATTGAACAGTTTGGCCAAAACAAGGCTTAAACATCCGATTTCCTGATAATCAACACCAAACTACAATTAAAGCAACCGAACAAATTAAACATAACGAGAAAAAGAGAAAACTGATGGAAGAAGAAGCCGGTAAAACATGGGCACCCAATGACAATTTTTGGAAAATATCTGTTCGGAAGACGATTTGAGATCTAGAATTTTCGGAACATTTGTTGTAAAATTTCTTGCTTGCCTGCTTCTCCTAGGATTTGAGAACATCTAAAAATGGTATAATTGCCCATTTTTAACGGCTTTTTTCCGTAAAAAAGTCATGTAGAATTTTCGGGAGCCTTTTTTCTGGCTGAAATTTTCGAAAAGGTAGACTTTCAGCTAGGAAATCCGAACAGATGAAAAATTTTGGGGGGATAAAAATATGCCTATATCTTCTGTTTAAATACTAAAATACGTCCAACAATGCTATGTTTAAGTGGTTTTGAACTATATTCTCGTTGGGTGCCCCTGGTAAAAGAAAAAATAATTGTTGTCTCAGTTTTTATTATGATCCATTCCCGAGACAAGACAAAGGGCAATAACCGAAAATGAACGTGGAAGAGTATTGAGGTAGACGTTTATCAACGAGACAAATTTTGTGGCTTGATCTATTTGCATGGCATTTTGATTGTTAGTCAGCGTCTATTTTCAACCTAACATTAATTGTTTGTTTGGTTTTTGCAGATCAAAGAAGCCGGGCTTGAAGGTGCCACCGTATCACTTCGTTGACCACAAACTAGTTCTACTGAGCCACAAAATCGATGGTGCCCTTGAAGAGTTTGAGCAAAAAGAAAGTGCTCAGGCACATCTTTCTAACATAGCCTAAACTCAACTCCCTTTAGCAGGCGAAGTGAAGAAACAAGCAATGGCGAAAAAGCAATAGTGAAAATCCAGTCGCTGATTTCAGCTCAAAATAGTA
>OZ038001.1:10382940-10465440 GCA_964035705.1 Porites rus | reverse complement strand
TATTGACACAATTGGAGCGATTGCCAGTCGAACACTGTATGCTTACCCTCTATTTTTTAAACCTTGCGATAATTTGAACCAATTTGCTTTTCCTAAGGCGGTTCGAAAAATCGGTGCTCACCAAGTTTATTGAACAAATGTACAATCACGTATTTATCATGGGTTATGTAACCCTTTCTTTGGGGCGTTAAATGGCATGCTTTTACTAACATGCATCCCAAGCTCACGTTACGAGTGTCTCATATAAGAGGGTCTCAATGGGGTGGTAGCTTTTACGGTTATCGGCTAAAATTTTGGCTCTTTTACGGCTATCGGTTAATTTTTTCCAGTTACGGTTAACAACAAAGTTAAAAATTAATTTCTTTTGTTTCAAGGAGTTAAATATTAATAAACCGGTATTTTTTGTATCTTTAAAGCAAAAGAAAGGTCTTAGGATCATCTCGGGATGAAAAAAGCCATTCTTTTGCAAAATTGTAACATTTGAAGGACTGTACAGAACGACTGTCTGCCGTTGCCACGTGGTCCGAGCGAGTTTTTTTCTCAGATACGCCACCGAAATGCCTTGACCGAGATTGCGTGGGAAGACGCCGTAGCGTCAGAGAAAAACAGGGAATTGTCACTCTTCGTCGACGAAGAGTGACATCTCTGCGTGTTGCTAGTATTTGGAGGGCACGACCTCCTGAAAATCTCAAATATTAATCCCCGGCAAGAAGCCAGATTTTCGCCGTAGAAAAAATTAGTTCCCCGAGAGAGCGGCGGCGGAAATGGAGCCCAGGTCTAGGTGGTCCTAGGTCAACACCTAAAAGCTAGGCGCTTGGCCTGACGTTACGCCTATCGACTAAATTTTTGGCCGTTTTACGCCTATCGGTTAACCCCATTGAGACCCTCATATAAGGGATGGACCATTAGGAAAGTGATGGGGGGGGGGGGGGGGAGATTTTAAGAGATGCAAGATTCTCTTTTTGGTACATGTAAGGTGGAAATCTTTGTAATTTTACCCGATGGCTAATTTTTTTTTTTTTCTAGAAGGTAAGACTTTCATGTTTCATATGTCACAAACCCGACAAAGACTATTGTTCTAATACTTCTTTGTTTTACTTTATTCAACACGTCAAAGGAATTTCACCTACTTTCTAGTCTATTTAAGAATTTAATTGACGTATTAAATTGGGTTATTTTTGGTACGATTTTACGGTAATTTTTACTTCAAAATACCGTATTGCGGTTTTCAGTGTCCAAGCGGTATGCGGTAAATTTAAATTTTATGTCACGGTAATCGGTGAAAAAATTGTTGTCTCGCGGTGAGTTGCTCCTTTGTTTTAAAGCATGACAACTATACAAATCCTAAAAGATTTCATCGTCAGCATGCGTAATTTACACGCGCGCGCGCTAGTGGGTTATAAAATAATTCTGGCAACTCAATTTTCCTGATTATCATATTACAAATGTTTTTTTATCTGTTAGGTTTTTACACGAAAAGGCTAAAGATAATCTATGAAGATGATGTGGTCTAAAAATTACTACTCGTCCTACTCGTTGTGCATGAAGGATCGAATATAGAATTTAATTTCATACTTATGTACTAGTATTTGGGTGTACTATGTGCTCATCCAATCCCAGAGACAGCCCAACGTATAGACAATCCCTTCAGGGTCGACAACTAGCTGAACTGGGTCGACCTTGAAAACCTTCAACACAGAACTGAGTCAATTGTGAGCTGGAGACAGCCTCACAGGAGTCAACTGTTTTCAGTCAGAGTTTATGATCCAGGTCAGTAATAAATAAAGTAATACTAGAAAACGCCTGCTGTATCATTTACGTAAACAATGAACAAAAACCAGTGGGATGTTCGTATGTTTATCGACGTACCTTGATTTGGAAACACAGGCATAAAAATATTATTTCTATTTGATAGCGGATTTTAGTCTCGAGAACGGCAACTTTTTTACCATTTGTAACTGCAGTTTCGGTTTATGGGTATTTGGGTAAAATTTGATGCGGTATTGCAGTTTGCAGTTTTCGTTCTACACCACTTGCGGTTATGCGGTTTTCAGAGCTCCCTTAAAAACCCCTCTAAATGGTATTGACAAAACTATTATCTGTTATCGTTATATGTCTGTGTCACCGCATTAGCAGACATATTAGGAGTTGTCACATCTAAAGATTAATGGCTTAACCACGTGTGATCAACACTTTTAATTTTCGCTTATTTAGTCGATTTTGTTTAGTTTTTACCGGGGGCAAATTTTATCAACGGCGCCTTTGGAGTATGTTTTGTCGTCGACATACAATACGTCTGGGTTTTATAATACATCTGGGCTGCCCGAGTTGTCATCAATTAGTCACAGACAGATAGCAATAACAGATAATAGTTTGATAAATAATTGACCAAATATATATGGTAATAGGACTAAGTGAACGATTTGGACGACACGAAGTTTTGTCATCAATTAATCATCAGTATAATAAATTCTGTGATACTCTGGGCTTTTTTTAAAACTTTTAAAATCATTATCCGATTAAATGGGTGGTCATCTATACTAACTGATTTCTGAAAAAAAGAGCGATCTTGGAACAAAAACCACATTGACTTTTGCTTATAATGTTATGCTTGTCACGTCCCGTTAACGGTGACATTATGGCCCCAAGTTGAAAAAGCAAGGTTACCAACTGACATGATGCCGCTGAGGGGCAAATTGAAAGCCCGTCCTTGAAGAAAAAATGTTTTGGAAGGTCACGCTTCCTTCTGCTTTATTTTTTTTCTGCAAAGGATATTTGCACGATTAACTTCACTTTCTTTTACCTTTATTTGCATCTGAAACCGCGTGAGAAGTGTTTCTTTTTCAGACAGTGGGTCGCGAGATTGTGATGTAAGTCCTATTACCGATGATTATTTATAGCACCGCTTAGAATGCATTTCTAAAAGTACTCTGGATAGCCTAAAAGGTGATTTCAATGTATTCAATGTACGAATGTATTTTCAATGTCGACCTTGATCTAATGTAGATAGGACCTATCCGCATTCAGAGCAGACGTATTAGGAATTGTCACATCTAAAGATTAATGGCTTAACCACATGTGATTTAATAACAAGATCCACACTTTTAATTTTCGCTTATTTAGTGGATTTCGTTCAGTTTTACCAGGGGCAAATTTTGTCCACGGCGCCTGTGGAGTATATTTTGTCGTTGACATACAATACATCTGGGCTGCCTGAGTGGTCATCAATTAATCACATACAGATAACGATAACAGATAATAGTTTGGTCAATATCATTTAGAGGGGGGCGTGAGAGGTCTCCGAAAACCGCAATACCGCACGTGGTAGAGAGAGAAAACCGCAATACCGCATCGCAATTTACCCAAATACCGAAACCGCAGTTTTAAATGGTAAAAACGTTGCCGTTCTTAAGACTATCATCCCCCTTTTAAATAGAAATAATATTTTTATGCCAGTGTTTCCAAATCAAGGGGCGTCGATGTTAAGGGTACGATAACCATACGACCATACCACTCGTTTTTGTTCATTACACGTTTACATAAATGATATAACAACCGTTCTCTAGAATTACTTTATTTATAACTGACCTGGATCATAAACTCTGACGGAAAACAGTTGACTCCTATGAGGCTGTCTCCTGTTCACAATTGACTCGGTCAGTGTGTTGAAGGTTTTCAAGGTCGACCCAGTTGTCGACCCTGAATGGGTTGACTACGTTGGGCTGTCTCTGACCGGATTCGATGGGCACATTGCCTGCGTGCAGACGTTAGGAGACGTCTGCACGCAGGCAAATGGGCACATAGTACACCCAAATACAGGTACATAAGTATGAAATTAAATTCTATATTCCTTCATGCCCAACGAGTAGGGCGAGAAGTAATTTTTAGACCACATCATCTTTATAGATTATCTTTCAGCCTTTCTCATGTAAAAACCCTCGTAACAGACAAAAAACATTTGTAACATGATAAACTGAGCAGCCACAATTATTTCTTAACCCACTCGCGTGCGCGCGTGTAGATTACGCAATGCTGGCAATGAAATCTTTTAGGATTTGTACAGTTGTCATGCTTTAAAACTGAGGAAGCAGATCACCACGAGACGACAATTTTTTCACCGATTACCGCGACATAAAATTTTAATTCACTGCATACCGCTTGGACTCTGAAAACCGCAATATCGTATTTTGAAGAAAAACATTCACTGCAAAACTGCACCAAAAATAACCCTATTTAATACGTCAATTAAATCCTTAAATAAACTAGAAAGTAGTTGAGGTTCCTTTGACGCGTTGAATAAAGTAAAACAAAGATGTATTAAAACAACAGTGTTTGTCGGGTTTGTGACATATGAAGCATATGAAAGTTTCACCTACTGAAAAAACTTATTCCAGCCATCGGGTAAAAAAAGAAAAAATATATTTCCACCTTACATGTACAAAAAAAAAATCTTGCATTTCTTAAATCCCCCTCCACCCCCCTCCCCATCACTTGTCTAATGGTTCATCCCTTATGTAACATACTCGTAACGTGAGTTTTGGATGCCGGTTAGTAAAAGAAAGGGTTACATAACCCATGATCAAAACATGTATACATTTGTTCAATAAACTTTGTGGAACATCGATTTTTCGAACCATCTTGGGAAAAGCAAATTGGAGCGCATTACCCAAGAGGTTTAAAAACTCGATGGTAAACATACAAAGTTTGACTGGTGACGGAAGGTTAAATTTGGTTCAAATTATCGGAAACCAAGGGTTCAAGAAAGGGGAAGGGGTGTCTGTACGTACAGAGGCTACCAATTATAAGTCAATCGGACTTATATTGACTCTGCGTCAACTTACAATCAAAAGAATCATCTTGGAGAAAGTAATTCAGGTATGTTTTCTTCTTTTTTATTGTAATACTGAGCCTTTGCAGGGTTTTTTTAGAAGATTTTCCGAAGTTCAGACGATCGCTCTTGATGGAAGGTTAGTCGTGCATTGATAGGAAAGAAATCTAGCAGAGTGTGATCAGAGCGTTTGCTTTTTTTTATTGAACGTATTGCCTTTTGATTTTCTAGTTTCCGTCGTGTAGTCGTCGCTGTTGCTTAAGCTTCTAGTAGAGCCACCACGCAAAACAATCCTTGATACGGCAAGTGACGATTTCGTTGAGGAAACCGACGATCTGATGGAAAATGTGCGGCGAAAGGTACGTCCGCACCGATACCCATGTCAGTCAGACGCTCAATACCAGAACCATGCACTTACAGTCCTAAAGCAATCGGAGTGCCTATGGTTTTTAATATAATCAGTTATATTTATATTTCATTTTAAGTCACCGGCCCTGTTATTAATTTACAGACAGTCAAATTAACTTTGAATATTGATGAATCATTTTCGAGAGAAATGAATAGTTGGCCTTTTCTATAGTACTGTGGGCGGTTGTGCTCCAGGGCATACTATACTCTCGCAGTGAAACTTAATTACGCCTCAAAAGCTATTTATTTTTATCAGCCAGTCTGTGCCATTTTAATTTTCGTCCTTGCTAAAATATGGCCATACTTTCGGGCCAAATTTTTATTTCCCAGTTAGTTACTCTTTCCAGTGTTTACTATAGCTTACATGCACTTCCGAAACACTAAGCTTAAACACCCTCTTGTCAGAGTTAGAACAACGTGCCATTTAGGATAACAGTCGATTTGTCATGTTGACAATTTTGATATTCTTATCGATTCTTCGAATCAAAATTAAATCGTCCATGCAGGAAAAAACTTAACTACCGGTAAAAAACCACCGTAAAACTTAATTTAATTGATCAATATTTATTTTTTCCGGTATTACTCTCTCGCGGCTGTATTGACTAATTACACCTACGAAAATAGTTAATTGTTGTTTGCCTTTTTAAATACCACAATGACCCTGTGCCATTAATAATGTATACTTGACTATCTGACGATAATTTTTTTTGTGCTGTTAGTTTAAATCGTGCAAACTAAGATTTCGATGCCAAGAAATAAAATAAAAATGGTTTGAAGAAGACCGAAAAGTTTGATCATATGATCGGTGGTTATACATTAAGGCTCAGAGCTCACTATTGCATGACACCAGTTTTTAGAAATAATCATGTTAGATAGCAAAGAAATGTAACTTGTGGAATAACTACACGCACACAAATAACCAGTGAAAGTGTATAAGTGTAGTGTGTAACAAGTACTGAAAAAGCGTGCCTTTTGACTTGGAGTGGTGATGCTTGAGGGCGAGCCTTCCCTGTTTAAATTTACATCTTAGGAAGATATTATTGAAAGGTCAAAGATTTCACTGAGGTAAAATCTTAACTGCCAGTAAAAATCACGGTTAAGCTTAACTTTATCAATATTTATTTTTCCCGGTACTACCGAGTACACACTCTCGCTGTATCGACTAATTACAGTTCAGTAGAAAATAGTTAATTGTTGTTGGCCTTTTTCAAAAAACTACAACAACCCTGTTCCATTAAAACATGTTAATAATGTGTACTTGACTATCTGAAGGAATATCTTTGTGTGATCAGTTTAAACCGTGCAAACTAAGATTTCGACGCCAAGAAATAAAATAAAGATGGTTTGAAGAAAACCGGCGAAACGTTTGCTCTTTACAAATTGTTATTTAAATCAGTCGTTGTACATTCCTTCAGAGCTCACTATTTCACACATTAAGTTCTTAGAAATAACCATGTTAGATAGCAAAGAAATGTAACTCGTGAAAGAACTACACGCACACAAACTACCAGTGAAAGTATGTTATTAGAGAAAAGTAAAAAGCGTGCCTTTTGACTTGGAGTGGGGATGCTTGAGGGCGAGCCTTCCCTGTTTAATTTACATCTTAGGAAAATAATGAAAGGTGAAAGATTTCACTAACTGATTTTAAAACAGATTTCTGTTCTTTTAACAAATCACCTCACTTCAAAGTTTGTTTGCAGCTTCTCTGTTTATTTGAGTCAATATCTAGAATATGTGTGCGTAAATATCAAATGTTTTTTGTATATGTATGTATCCTTGTAATCACCAATTGCGGTTACCGTAGTAGTTAAGCCTATTGTACAAGCGCTAGTCTTGCGGCTACTGATATTAGCCTTTCAGGGACACCCAACTCGCCTACGAGTTTTGGAGTTGTGTTTTTCAAATCTTATTACCAAGATATTGCGATTATTGTTTAAAAAAATCTTCTGCAATTTTCCGTATAAAGACAAAACGTCCCTAGAATCTTCTAATGACTGTACAGCGACTCCATGCCCTCGAACTTTCCTCCGCACCCATCAGGGTAGCTGACAGTTTCGGGTGCGACGAAAACTTTCGAAACAACCAAAGTTGGAACAGAATGCCTTCCAAATTTGATATAAAATGTTTAATGACATGTACTCCTCATTTTCTGATGTTAAGACTGGTGGATCGAAAGGCTTATTACTCAAATAGTAGCGAGAAAGGAAGGCAGTATATCTGACGAGTGTGGGATAAAAGTATGTTATCAAATACAGCTACGATGCATGTTTTATATCACAAGAATTAAAATCCTGACTGCTGGTTCAAAAATTGGTAAATCGCGTGCTTCATTCAAGTTCTATTACAGTTCACTGCCAGTGCATGCCTAATCGACCCAAACTGACTTCACTTAAAAAGTGAAATGGGATTTAAACGAATGGAAAGGTTATATAGAAATGGTTAGCCTTTCCCGAACTTAAGAAATTTCCAGGCAATATTTGCTCCTTTTTCGAACACTTAATCAGTACAGGAAGAAATTGTTGGATGCCCCAGATGGATGTTCAGCATTCACGTTTTTCGTTTTTTATTTCCGTACGTTCTTTTTTTGCGGTGTTTTAGTGGCTTGTGATATAAGGGCGAGGTATAGTAATAAACCTACATAACCAAGTTAAGAAATAGTTTCAAGATTGCTAGAAATGTTTGCTTTTAATTTGAAAACTTTTAATTTGTCTGTTACATAACTTCAGACATCACCCTTGAGTAACAGTTAATGTAAGGCTGTGGAAAAGTGCATGCAGACTAATTATCACGTGAACCCGCGCCGTTAGTAAAGAACAATGATATATTTGTCCCTTTTATCCAGAACAACCCGTCAGGATCCAGACTAACCTGTTTTCATGCGTCAATCAATGACTGTACTTTGTTCCGCGGATCTATCCTTAAAATCGATCCACCCTAACACGGCAGTCAGTTCAGCTTAGTCGGTGACGGAGTGAACTACAGCAGCTTAACTCGACTTTTCAGTGAATCAGTTTTGACAAACAAGCAATTTGTTCTCAACATGGCTCTTTCAAAGCAAGTAAGTGAATTTTCCACTCCAAGCAATGAATTTGAAGTCGAATCCTGTACTTTGACAATAAGGACTAAACTACCTGTATTTGTAGACCATGTAAGACCATGTCACACCCTACGGACAGTTATCAAACGTTACAAAAAGGCTCACTCTCAGTTGACTCGGTTATTGCATAAAACATAAAGCTGTATAATTTTTCTTTTCTTGCCTTTCTCTGCCTTGGGCGGCTAGTGGTTTTTTCTTGAATTTGTTAATCTATTTTTGTTCTAAACGTTATCAATCGTCTTTCGAGTGGAAATTTGCAAATCAGAGTATTATTTTATTTTCAGAGTTTTCCTCCGTTAAATTCATTTTGTGCAATAAATACACATGATCCAATATAAAAAATTTACAATACAAAACTCGTTTACTGCAGAACTATTCCAAGAAAAAATGCCGCGATAAACCTTAAATGTCACAGACGCCACTTTCTTTTTGAAATTACGAGAAACATTGGACACAAATATAGTCTTGCGGTGTGCCTCAGCGAAAGCATTGATAGAAATGTTCGAAGAAAACAAAAAAACCTTTTCGGACAATTGTTATAAGCAAAAGAAGTATTTTCATTGTAAACCACTTGAGTAGGTTACTTGTTTGACTAAAGTTAGGACTACAAGTACCGAAGAACCCGCGACACTGTAAGAGACATAATTGAGGGCCTGCGCAGTATAGCCAATGTGGATATAAGGTATAAATTTACTAATTTTACGATCAAAGACGCTTAAAATTTAGAATTAACTAATTAATTATAAGAAATATAACAATATTGATAATAATAATAATAATAATAATAATAATAAAAATAATACAAAAATAAATTTTGTTATTGTCTCATATTAAGTTCCTTTTACTTCGATAGCCTTGACAGTAAACGCAATTGCTTTATCCACAAGTCCACTTTCACTGGGATGAACTTTCCTGCTGATGCAAAAGAGGACAACTAACTGGGAGCCGTCCGTGGAGAAAATGACTGTGAGCGAGGGGATATTGAAGGGAGATGTTACCATGTTCCTCTCGCTGAATGATGGGAAAAAGCACCGTTGCCAGTTCCATACGTTATACAAGTATGTTTTTTAAGTTTCTTTCTCAAGGTAATAATATTATAGAACGACGTCGGTGGCGGAGCAAACGTCATTTAAAAAGTGACTTCACGTTCATTGTTTCATTACTTAGGTTTACCTTCTTAGCTTTTTGGTACTTTGGTTAACTACATAGTTACGCTCTCAACGTTCCAGGCCCTCAGATTTTGGGGACAGTGCAAATTAAAAGTGAGCAGGAAAAAATGATTATCTAAAAGCCTGGAACTGCAGGTTACACGAGTAACTGGTTTATTTTTAGGTCAAACCCAACTTTCAACGATCGTTCCAGAGTATTCACCCTGGGCTTTGAGTACTTCACGTGGGTGGCATTCTCTAGGTTTAAAATGGAATTGTGTTACAACACAATATTTTTTTTTTCTGCACAGAGCAAAGAAGGCTGTCGAATTGCCGACGGAAAGCCACTATGTGGAGCATCGCCTGGTGAGGGCTGACCTTACTACTGGAGAAGTTCAACTGGATGAGCATGCTGTTGCACGTTTAAACACCGTGTGAGCAAGAATCGTTTTCCTTTTGTACTGACCCTGATATCATTATAATGCAGATCAGGTCAGCAGAAAATAAAGCGCGAGTGAAATGATTTACTGCGAAGTGTTATCTTTACTCATCCATAACTGCTCGCTACTGAAACAAATATGAACGCGAAGGTTACTTTTTTCTCGTGTCCTTGTTTCCATCCCCTCGATCTTCTCATTTCCCCCTTCTTTTCATACTGTATTGTATTTTCATGCTTATTCGAAACGGCACCAAACTCACTGCGTTTTGATCCTTAACTCAACTTATAGCTGCGATTTCCGTGATCTATATTTTCAAAACTTCAGCTTAAGAACAGCGTTTTGCAGAGAATCCTGCACTGTAAAAATAGACCAGTTATGGTAACTATATTAAAAGGTTATAACCAGTTGCAAAAGGTAATTTTAACCTAAAATAAACTAGTTAAAATCGTAACCTTTATATTATTGGTTAGATTAACCAATGATTAGCAGTTGTTGTGACGGTTATAATTCCGTTAGAATATCGACTGGTCAAAATAACTTTTCATAGCAGTCAAAATAACGAAACCAAATGGTTAAGCAAATGATAAAAATGTGCATCTAACCTGAAATCAATTGGTTAAAATCTTTTATTAACTATTTGTTGGTCATGACTAACCAATAACGATCCGTTATTTAGAGCTATGAAGTAGGTTGAACACTGAATGGTCAAAACTGACTTTTCCGAGGGGTTAAACTGAACGGAAAACCACAGAAGGAAATGGCTACAAAAACGGCGGGTATGAGTTTACAACAACAGATCATAAAAGCCTTGTTCCCAACCTTCAACGCAGACTTTTCCCTTACGCTGAAGAAAGAACAAATAATCAGCATTTATTATGGGATTTAGGATAGGTTAAGATTGAATAGCCAAATCAACTTTCCCCAACAGTTAAAATATTTTAAACGACTTGCATCCAACTCGCGTCTTGCTTCAATGACTGGGCTGGTACGCGCGCGCGAGAGGCGAAGTCGCGTGACGCGAGGACTATTTTCTTCTCTGACGTTTCCCTCGACGGACTAGCCGAGAGAACTAATCGTCATCTAGGTGAAATGATTCTTCAAGATGTCCTGTACAGGTTATGCCATTCAAATCAATGCTGAGCACCTCGAAAAGCCAACAGCTATCCTCGCGTGTTTTCAAAAAATACTTTCGTGTTTTTCACCGGTCACAAAATTCCAGCGGGTTTCCGGTATTTGTCTGAAGTGACCTAAAGTAACTCTATTTCGTCACGTCACGAACCCTAAATGGCGTTAAATGTTCTCAGTAAATTAAAAATCTTACTCAGTAACCTTCTTATAAGCTTAAACTATTTCATGGTTGGAAACATGTTAGGCGAGTTTACTCGAAAAACAACTAAGGGTTTTCAGAAAATGTTGCATTGTTTCCTGTCAACTGTAGTATGTTACTTAACACCTTGACGTTAATCTACTTAGCTAGCCAATGAGAGACTTGGAATTTCAAAATCAATGCCAAATTCGGCTCTCATAGTTCAGTTTTTTTAGTTTAACCGCCTTGCGCCAAGCTGAATTCAGTGCTCTTGGTTCATTGCTGCGAAAAGAAACAATTTATATTTCGCCTGGATAAAGCCCCTCACTTAAAAGTCAATGGGAGCTCGTTTCTTAGCCACGGACAGCAATGGAGATGTGGCAAGTAAAAAGGTAATGTGATTTCAAATTTATGCAAGTCCGAAGATACCCTGCGAGCAGAGTCTCCTTCGATCTTCCTAGATAAGTCGACTTATCTAGGAAGATCGAAGGAGACTCTGCTCACAGGGTAGTCCGAAGACAACGTCTTCAGAATAGATCTCTCACTTGAATTTCAGTCTTTACTGCTTCTATAAAATTCTTAGCTAACGAATACCTTGCAAATCTTTTATTCAAAGGAGGATGGATGATAAGAAGATCATGACAGAATTTACTTCAGTTGACCGCCTGAAATAGATAAGCAAAATATCTGCCCCGTCGACTAAAGACAAATGAACACAGGCAAAATCTCGGAGACTTGTTTCACCGACCTTCACTGAAACAGCATGACCGGTATGTATTGCTTATTTTTAAACAGAACTCTAAATCGTTTTTAAAATTATCTTTTTGCAAATAAATAGACGCGTTTTGAGACAACTCCACGCACTTGCGTGGCCCTTTAAAGTTTTCTAAATGTTCAGTACAGTTGCATAGATTTCCCGGTCTTCGGATGACCATCTTAATTGCAATATTGTGCTGCTGTTACAGAGCTATCATACGCTATTACAAAGCTTTTTTTTTTTAATGTAGCTTTGTGCCGCGCGTTGCTCACGATAACCACGCACACGCGTGCGTGCGTGTTCCCCACAGGCGTATCGCTGAAAGACTGTAATTTTTTGTGCGTTAACCAGTGAACTTAAAAACGAAATATTTTCGTTTATTTCAGAAATATCACCAAATTTGAACGACTGAGGGAATAAACAACTTTGAATGAAGCTCGGCGAGTACCCATATTTTCATTACAAGCAAGACAAGTCATGATCCGGCGGATGAGTTACCCTCAACGAGCCACTGCTTGGAACAGGATCTTTTTTTGCTTTCTAGTAGAAAAACATGGCTTGTAGAACAATGAAGGGCACTGGTAGTTTTTAGATCATATGCTTCGCTTCAATCATTAGCCAAAGAAAGAAAGTTACATGTACAGTGGGTGAGGAGTTAATTCTTCACTGGCAAGATCTTACAATTATTATATCATTGAATCTCACGAAATTCTTAATTCCCTTTGTATTTGACAAAGTATTTTTGGCAGGAAAGGCACTGATACCTTAAGGGTTTAATTTAATCAAAGTACTGTATCACTATTGACCGTGGAGTTACTTGAATTTTTTCTGCTTAAGGATGTTTCTGTTTTACAATCATATGCCAGTGTACAAAGTCTTGTTTTGCAGTCTTGTGAGAGACATGCAGTATTCCAATTTAAATTTGCTATAGTTTAGGAAGCAGGGCTGATTGTTTAATCATTCCTTGTTCTGCTTTAAATACTTGTATTAAGAAACATAAGCATTTTTTACTTGCAATGTTGTATGATTATCTTTTTTATGAAGTTATTGGTCAACTATGTTGTTGATGTTGTTTGTAGAGAACGGTTAACATAACCATTAAAAATGTTGCTGAAGACTATTATTGGGAGGTTAATGTAATTCATTATTATCAGTTAAAACAACCGTTTTCTTCTAACCCATATGGAATGGTTAAAGCTACCACCTCTTGACTATTTTAAATGGGTTACCACAGATTCATCACTAGTACCCAAAAAACTGGTTTACCATGACCACAAAAAATGGTTATTATAACTTATCTGTATGGGTTAAAACATATTTATCTTTTTATTTCGGTTATAACAACTAAAAATTTAAAGTTAGTTTAACCGAAAAGAAGAGGTTATGACAAACAAGTCATAAGAAGTGGTGTGGGCTGTGGTAGAAACAACCATTTTTAAGAGTTAATGTAACCCATAAAGAAAAGTTATTTCAACGGGAATAAAAAATGGTTAACCTGAACTATATTTTTTTGGTTACTGTAACCTAATAAAATACGGTTACCTTGGATTCAAACCTTAACCATTTTTTTGAGGTCACTATAACTGGTCAGTTTTTACAGTGTGTAGCCTGCAGTTTCGAAAACGTAACGCTACGAGTGCATCTATCGCTTATTTTTTATTCTTAGCTCTAAAAAAGAGACAACGTTACCCAAAAATATTTATAAAGGCACTGAAGACCACAGCAACAGACTAGTGAGGTGGGACAGCCGGATCAGTGTGTAGGCCTCCGAATACCAACCAGGTAGAAAAACAGTAAAATGATCTTTACGGCAAGAAAAGCGAGAGAAAAATATAAAGAACAAAAAATTTTAAATGGTAAAATTTATTTCTTTATATTTTTTCTTGAGGTAAGGATCAGTTTTTAATGTTTTTATGCTCCATTTTCCTTCAGATAGTACTATTGAGTCAGTTATTGCTGTTGGTGGAGTCTTGCTTTGGGTGAGCTCTGTTTGCTGGGATACCCAATAATGACAATTCCAGTTTGGGATAAATTTGGCCACGAGAGTGGCCGTTTATTTCATTTAAGCATATCAAGCTAGGAAAGTCCAGATACACAAGAAGATTTTTCCCAGCAAAGGCGAGGGCACACCCGCCATTCGGAAGATAGTAGTATACAAAATGGTATCTGCGACGCACTTTAGTACCCCCTATCAAAGGGAATTAATCGGAAAAATGACGGAAAATGAAAATAATAAAATCCCAGAATATGCAAGGGATTATAAAAAAGAATATCTTTTCATAAGAGGATTAAATAAAATTGAAATTTAAAAGTTTTCGTCTTCTAATATAATCACTTATTAGAAGACGTCATGTCTAACCAGTTTGATAACGGTTTTAAGGTTTCTCAACCTTTTATCACAGATAATGAATATAAGAGTTTATCTCTTGAACAATTAAGATATATATTAAATCAAAAGAAAAAAACAATACAAAAAAGCTATAAGGAATTAAGTGAAAAAGAAAAATTAATTAGAGATATAAGAAGAATTGATAAGCTTAATGAAAAAGTAAAACAAGGAGTAGATATAAAAAAGAAATATAAGAAAAAGAAAACCTCAGTCAAAACGACGGCTTCCTCTAAAAAGAAAAAGATAAAAACATTTGATGAGTATTTTGAGGAATGTATAAAAAATAAAGAGATTCCCAAAGATACTCCAGACTATTTAAGAGAAGCTCTTGAACGCGCAATGAGAGAATATGACCAAGGACTTGTAAAAGAAAAATCATCTCTTGGAGGTTTTGCAAATAAATACACGATTGAAAGAATTTTTGGTTTTGATCCAATTGATTTTTTTGATCGTATAAATGAAACTTTATTTGATTTTTTTACTTATCATAGAAATATAAAATTTAAGTTAGTTTTAGTTTGCATGATGGAAAAACATGAAGTAGATAATACGGGTATTTTTAATATAAAAGAAGATAAGGCTTATTTTAATTCACCAACATTTATTAATCTAGAATCAGATGATGTTGAAGAATTAATTTTTTATAGTAAAGAATCTATTTTAGGACAATTGGAAGCGTATTCAGAAAAAGGAAGTAATTGGGTTTTTAAAGAAGTGGTAAATTTTGAAATTCATACTGTTGAGTATAATCCAAATAAAGGATCTTCTTACATTGATCTTCCTAGTTGGATAAAAAATAAAAAAGCAATTGTTAATATTAAAAATAAAGATGACAAATGCTTTCTTTGGTGTATACTTAGATATCTTCATCCAAGAGATAGAGATGAAGAAAGAATAAATGATTTAAAGAAGTATGAGTTTTCACTTAACACTAAAGGAATTACTTTTCCAATGAAAGTAAATAATATCACTCAATTTGAGAAACTTAATCCAGAACTTCCAGGAATAAATGTTTTTTCTAAAGATGATAAAAATATTATTTATCCTTTGAGAGAGGCAAAGAGAGATTGTAAAAATACTATTGATTTATTTTTATATGAAGAAGATGGTCTCTCACATTATACTCTTATTAAAAATTTTCATAGGTTGATAAGGTCACAAAAAACTACAAGTCATAATGGTAAAATATTTATTTGTAAGAGATGTTTTAGTCATTTTACTAAAGAAGAATTATTAGATAAACATATCAAATATTGTACTAAAAATGCAACAGCGTTTGTAAAAATGCCTGAACCAAACACAATGCTATATTTCAAAAATTATCATAAACAACTTCCTATTCCTTTTGTAGTTTATGCAGATTTTGAATGCTTTACTAAACCAATGAATACTTGCAGTCCTAATCCAAAAGAATCATATAATTATAATTATCAGAAACATGAACCATCAGGATTTTGTTTTTATGTCAAAGGAATAGTAGATAAAAAAATTAAACCAATAATTTATACAAAAACCTCTGAAGATGAAGATGTAGCAAAAGTATTTGTAGAAAAACTTGCAGAAGTAACTAAAGGAATTTATAACGATTTTTATCGAAGACCAAAACCTCTTAGACTAACTACGAAAGAACAAAACTCATTTAAGAAAGCAGTTAACTGTCATATTTGTAACCACGAATTAAAAGAGGATAAAGTTCGAGATCATTGTCATTTTACAGGTCAGTATCGTGGAGCAGCTCATAACAGTTGTAATCTTAAGTGTCGTAAGCCAATGGTTCTTCCAGTTATATTTCATAATCTTCAAGGTTATGACGCTCATTTGTTTATAAAACAAATTGCTAAATTAAAAGGAAAATTAAACTGTATTCCATCAACAGAAGAAAAATATATTTCCTTTTCAAAAAGTATTAAAGTTGATGAGTATTATTCTTATAAAGTTGGTAAAATGATAGATATAAATTTTGAAATACGATTTTTAGATTCATTCAAGTTTCTTCAAACATCACTTGCCAATCTTGTTTCAAATTTATCCCCAGATGACTTTCATAATATAAAACATGTATTTAAGAGAAATACAGAACTACTTACTCGTAAGGGAGTTTATCCTTATGATTATGTTTCATCACTTGATAAATTATCAGAAACACAATTACCACCCAAAGAGGAATTCTATTCCCAACTTAATGATGAAGATATTAGTGATGATGATTACCAACATGCAATAAATGTGTGGAATACTTTTAAATGTAAATCAATAAGAGATTATCACAATCTTTACCTAAAATCTGATGTTTTACTGCTAGCAGATGTATTTGAAAACTTTAGAGCAACTTGTCTCAAACATTACAAACTAGATCCAGTTCACTATTACACATCTCCAGGTCTAGCTTGGGATGCATGTCTCAAAACTACAGGACAACAATTAGAGTTACTACATGATTATGATATGTTAATGATGTTTGAGCGAGGTATTCGTGGTGGTATAACACATATATCAAAGCGATATGCAGAAGCAAATAATAAATATATGAAAGATTATAATCCTAATAAGGAGACTAGTTATATACAATATCTCGACGCAAACAACCTTTACGGTTGGGCAATGTCTCAAAATCTTCCTACTCATGGATTTAAATGGATGAAAAATATAACACAGGAAAAGGTAATGGAAATTCTAGAGAAAGCAAATCATAGTATGTCAAATCTTGGGAGAAAAAGTTATATATTTGAAGTTGATTTAGAGTATCCAGAACACCTATGGAATTCACATAATGATTATCCTTTAGCTCCTGAGAAGATGATTGTTAATGGTGTTGAAAAATTAATTTGCTATTTTAAACCTCGAAAAAATTATGTTGTTCATTATCGAAATCTTAGACAATATCTTGAAATGGGTATGAGAATAACTGCTGTTCATAGAGGAATATCTTTTTATCAATCTACTTGGATGGAGCCATATATCCGAAAAAATACAGAACTTCGAAAGTGTGCTTCAAATAATTTTGAGAAAGACTTTTTCAAATTAATGAATAACTCAGTTTTTGGTAAAACAATAGAAAATATAAGGAAAAGGCAAAATATAGAACTTGTTGATAATCGTAAAAAAGCTGTCAAGCTAACAAGTAAACCCAACTTTGATAGAGTAACAATATTTGATAAAAATCTTATTGCTATTCATATGCTAAAGACTGAGGTGTATTTTTAATAAACCAGTATATGTTGGTCAAGCAATTTTAGATTTATCAAAAACACTAATGTTTAATTTTCATTACACTTACATACGAGAGAAATATGGAAACAAGGCTGAGTTATTGTTTACAGATACGGATTCATTGATGTATCAAATTAAAACAAAAGATTTTTATAAAGATATAATACCTGTTATTCTAACTAAGTTTGACACATCTGATTATCCTCCTAATCATAAATCTGGAATACCAACAGGAGTTAATAAAAAAGTGATTGGGATGTTTAAAGATGAAGTTGCAGGAAAACAGATAACACATTTTGTTGGATTGCGTCCCAAACTTTATAGTTTAGAATTGAGGAGGATAGGGAAGTAAGAAAGTGTAAAGGAATAAAGAAAAATATTGTAAAAAAGAAATTAGATTTTGATGACTATGTTCAATGTTTATTTATGGGTAGAAAAGAAATGAGAAAGATGAATATAATAAGAAGTGAGAAACATGAAATATATTCAAAAGAAGTTAATAAAATAGCACTAAGTAATGAAGATGATAAAAGAAAGGTTCTTAAAGATAATGTGCGTACTTTGGCTTTTAGATAAAAAAATATTTAAAAGTAAATAAAGTATTAAATAATAAATGTCATATACCGAAGAAGAAATAAAAAAATATTTAGATATACTAGATAATTATAAAGTAGAGAGGAAGGGGGGTATAGGGGGAACCGTAGGTTACCATATATCTAAATGTTCAAATTGCCCAAATACTGTATTTTTTACCATTTATTCTGGTTACAAAATTTGTGATGAATGTGGTACAGCAAACGGGCATGTATTAGGATTTTACGATGTGAAAGATTGTGATAGATTATACTATCGAAAAAAGAGTATTTATCATAGAAAGTATCATTATGAGAAAAAGGTTAATCAAATTTCTAAAAGAATAAATCTAACTGATGAACAAAAATGTGAACTTTACGATAAACTAATAAAAATAGATAATTACATCATGGAAATACTAAACAAGCAATACTTCAGAAAGAGAATGATAAATATTAATTATTTAACCAAAAAACTTTTGGAGGAGATGGGATGTGAAAAGTATAAACTTATTGTACTTAAGATTAGTCCTAAAACTCTAGAGTTTTATGAAAAATGGTGGAGTAGTTATAAGGATTTAAAGAAATAAATATTTTTAATAAAATGAGTAATCTAGTTGCTTATACACCTAAAATTGAAGCAAAAGAATTGTTTTTACAAGTTCAAGAAGGAGAAAGTTTTTTATTTGAATATTTTTTTGAAAGCTATAGCCCACCAGATGGAATATCTGAAGAAGATTACATGAAAGAATTAAGGAAAGAGTACTTAAAGTTAAAAAGAGAAGAAGCAAGAAGATTGTTAGGTTTAAAATAATTTTATATTAAAATTTAATATAAAATTTAATCTTCTAAGTAACTATATCCAGTTTCAAATACTTTATAAATATCTAAAAATGCTTTTTGTTTAAAATATAAATCTTCATCTATTTCCATATCTAAAACTATATTATTAAGAGTTTTGAATATTACATGAATATCAAGAGTTCCATTTTTAATTTCATCTTTTACACATTTTAATTCATCCTCAAATTTATTTTCATCGAATTTTTCATATTTTATACCCCATGAATTTCCTTTTTGTGTTTGAGTGATGTTAAAAGTTCTAAAATAATTTAAAACAAGTTCTCTTAGAAACTTTTTTTGTAATACTTTCATTTCTTCAAAATTAGTGAGTATATACTCATCATGCAAAAAGTCAAATATTTCTTTTACTAATTCTTTTCCAAGTCGTTCAACATCTTTTTTTCTAATAATAACAGCTGCCATTTATATTAATGATTATATTAAATTTAAAGATTAGAATTAAATAATAAAATGGATTCTACTCCTAGTCAAATTTACTCAATAATATTTCAAAAAGAATATTATCCTTGTAATAGATTTGAAATAGGAAATAATAATAGTAAAAAAGTATATATTTGTCACAGTGATAAACAATTAAAAGAATTATTAAAATCTTGTAAAGAAGATGAAAGTCATTTAATATATGATTATTTTAATAGTTATCCATCTCCACTAATAATAGTACATGGAAAAGATTATGATAGAACTTATAGATTTCATTATAAAGAACCAAAAGTAGATGATAATAGATATAATCTTAATTCAGAAGAAATGGATGAAAAAGTAAAAGAAATAGCTAGAAGATATTTAAATGATGGATATGACTCAATTAATTTACTAAGTTTAGTTGGAAAATAATTTTATATTAAATTTTTAATATAAAATATTTAACTTATTCCTTTATGAAAAATCCAGTAAATTATTCCTGTTAGGTAACCAAGTACTTCACTATTTATTGGAGAGTCAAATGCGTATACACATCCTCTTCCAGTTTTGTAATGTTTGCAAAAGATTTAAAAGCCGCGTAAAACATAAGATGATTATTTAGTACAGGATTACTAGATTTAATAGATCTATTTTCTAATTTATAAATTATTGTTTCTATAAATATATTTATGCTTCATGTTCCTTTACTTATTACGAAAGTTATTGATGTTGGCGGAGTCTCGCTTTGGGTGAGCTCTGTTTGCTGGGACACAAAATAATCACAATCCCCTTATGGGATATTTTGGCCACGGGAGTGGCCGTTTATTAAATTAAAGCATATAAAGCTGGGAAAACTAGATACACAAGAACATTATCCCAGCAAAGGTGAGGGCACACCCGCCACTCCCTAGGGTAAAATAAAGCTAACGGGAGGGAAGGGAGGGAAAAATGTTTCTGACTGTCTTGTAATGCGAGGAAGGAGGCCTTGTGCCTCGCTTCTGTGACTTACATGACCCGTGACATAAATGACACTTTCGTGACAAATCACCCGGATGACAGGAAACCCTCCTTTGCTGGTAGCTGGAGAAATACAATAATGATCAGTCACATTAAGCATAAAACCATTTATTTCTTTCAGAAATAAATCTCATTTATGCTTCATGTTCCTTTACTTATTACGAAAGTTATTGATGTTGGCGGAGTCTCGCTTTGGGTGAGCTCTGTTTGCTGGGACACAAAATAATCACAATCCCCTTATGGGATATTTTGGCCACGGGAGTGGCCGTTTATTAAATTAAAGCATATAAAGCTGGGAAAACTAGATACACAAGAACATTATCCCAGCAAAGGTGAGGGCACACCCGCCACAGCCCAGAGCAAGGAACGAGTGAAAGGGCCGCCCCACCCAAGGCCAAAGCAAGACGACCGCCAACAGAAACTACTGGTACCTACAAATCAAAATGTACAATGGAAAAAGGTGTGCGCCGCCTGATACGAAAACCCGAAAAACCACATGGGAAAAATTGGGAACGTATCCCCCAACCAATGCAGTCACACAAAACCTCTGGGGGTTAAAGGTAAGGAAGATACCACATTAAAAATAAAAAGGGGGGTCAATGTGCGAGAGCTGAGATGAATATACATGTATTATAATCATCCAACCGTGTACACCTTACAACAATAGAGTCAGCTAGCACCATAACGGCTCATGTGTGTCCATAGCAATAGGACATTGTATACATTCTTTGTCACTGTCACTTACAGCTTAGTTCCACCAGTTTAGTTCAGTGGAGGTTATGCACATAAACATATAGTAATAGAATGGTAAGGCTGTTTACCAAGCCCTGCTTACTGAAATGGATCAGTGTAACCAACAGAAATGTACCAGTTTGAATGAATGTGAGGGGTGTATGGCCCTTGCTCACACTGTCATTGTATCTGACACAGATCAAAAAGTGTGAATCACTTAAGTTAACTAACAGTTTAAAAGTGAAAATGAATGAGATAACTGTATGGCCCTTGTTCACACAGCCATCATAAATTGCACTTATTCACTAAGCACTGGACACTAGATGGGAATAAAATGGCCTACATAAGCAAATGAGTTTTAAGTAATGTTTTCCTAAGTCTTGGATACAGAAGTGGATTGATGTAACCAACAGAAATGGGCTACTGTAGCTAGAATAAAGGAAATGGCTGCATAGCCTGTCAGCTCACACAGTCAACTTATAATATCGGCCTCACTAATGCCACATCGATACGAAGCTCAAACGTGTTTAAAAGCTGTAAAGTTAAACCAGCTTGAAATAATTAGAAGTGAAAATTAATTGGTAAGATGGCTTTATGGCCCCTGCTCACACAGTCACCATGAATTTAAATGATAACAATTTAGGCTGAATGGTCATAGCTCAGTGACATAATGAAATGATTTAATTGAAAAACTGTGATCTGGCTGTATAGCCCCTGCTCCCACGGTCACGCTGAATTGTACTTATCAAAAAGCTGAAATAGCTCGTTAATGTAATTGATTAAAATGAAATCAGTAAGATGGCTGTATGGCCCCTGCCCACACAGTAAACATGAATTTAAATAATAACAATTTACTCTAAATTGTCATAGCTCAGTGACATAATGGACGGATTAAATTTAGAAATCTGTGATATGGCTGTATGGCCCCTGCTCACACAGTCATGCAAAATTATACTTATCAAAAGTCTGAAATAGCTAACTGATGTAGCTGATTACAATAAAACTGTGCGATGGCTGTATGGCCCCTGCTCACACAGTCACCCTGAATGATACTAATAAAAAGTCTGACGGAACTCACTGATGTAACTGATTCAAATGAAAATCGGTGAGATGGCTGTATGGCCCCTGCTCACACAGTCACCTTGAAACTATACTATAAGCAGAAATCACCTAGGAAACTAACAGGTGAATAAAGTGAAAAAATTAATATACTGCAAGATGGCAGAATGACCCTGACTCATGTGGTGAGAATTCTACATATTACAATGTCACTGCCCAGCACATAAGTATCAAATGACATACATGTCCTATACACTTGAGCTACATGTATACCCAATCACAATGCCCAGGAAGCCAACGTAGTCTGAGAAAAGTTCTGCCCAAGTAGATGTACACGCAGGTGCCACATGCCAAGGGACGCAGCAGCTGCTGTTGAGTAGCCCGGCACTAGAGATGCAACTCCTGGAAAAATGATCAGCAGAATGTGTACAACTCTTTTGAACATTTCTGGCATACTATGTTGAACTGAATTGAGGAACCAAAGAGAATGCAGAGCTATTGACTTTCTTAAGAGAGATGCCAAGGGAAAGCTGGAGATGGTTGGATAAAGCTGGTTGGTACTCTGCTCAAGACTGGCTTCATTGAAAAGGCATCCATGAAAGGGAGCTGCATGTGTATACCTTAGCACCTGAAGTAAAATGAAAAAACTATTAAAACAACTTCTTTAAACAAGCCAGAATGTGCTACGATTAAAGAACAATGTGTAACCAATTAATAAATCAATCAGGATCTCCCAAACAAAACGAATAAACAGTAAATTCCTCAAAAACAACAAAGCTAAAAGCACTGATGTGACATGGAGAGTAAAGCATAAAGCAACGTATTACAGTGTCCCATCAGAATAAACGCAGGACTGTAATGTCCACACATATCAAAACAGGGGAGCCAACAAAACCGGAGATTAAAATTAATGTAGCTGCATGTAAACCAAAATAACGGATTGCACGAAGAAAGACTAAAAAATAGACAAAAAAGGCAAAAAATGTGAATAGAAATTCAGACCAAATAATATTGGCATCTGGTTACCCTAGACAAAAATACAACAAACAGAACCACACACATATCACTGCAAACAAATCAAATAAGCAGTACAAACAAAGCAACAGGGGCCTAGAACAATGAGGACCAAAGCCTCAAACTGAGGAACAAAGCCTCAAAGGCTACCATGGACGAACCGCTGATAGCCAGAGGACGAGTCCTCAAAATAAAAATAATGGACGAATCCATTATATAACACAATAAAAATGTGGCAGGGAAAGTCTGTCAGACATTAAGTCGACGCAAAAAACTCCCCTATAAATGCCAAAATAATAAATAAATAAGAGGTTGACAACAACCCCAAAAGCAAGAGTGGACGAATCCACTAAAAGCCAGAGGATGAATCCTCAAAAAGTATTATAAGGATAAATAAAATATGAGGACAAAGCCTCAATATAAAATATGAGGACGAAGCCTCGAAATAAAATACGAGGCCGAGGCCTCAAAATAAAATATGAGGATGAAGCCTCAATATAAAATATGAGGACGAAGCCTCGAAATAAAATACGAGGCCGAAGCCTCAAAATAAAATATGAGGATGAAGCCTCAATATAAAATATGAGGACGAAGCCTCAAATAAAATACGAGGCCGAAGCCTCAAAATAAAATATGAGGATGAAGCCTCAATATAAAATATGAGGACGAAGCCTCAAATAAAATACGAGGCCGAAGCCTCAAAATAAAATATGAGGACAAAGCCTCAAAATAAAATGCGAGGCCGAAGCCTCAACAAAAAATATGAGGACAAAGCCTCAAATAAAATATGAGGACGAAGCCTCAAAATAAAATATGAGGACAAAGCCTCAAATAAAATATGAGGACGAAGCCTCAAAATAAAATATGAGGACAAAGCCTCAATATAAAATATGAGGACGAAGCCTCGAAATAAAATACGAGGCCGAAGCCTCAAAATAAAATATGAGGATGAAGCCTCAATATAAAATATGAGGACGAAGCCTCAAATAAAATACGAGGCCGAAGCCTCAAAATAAAATATGAGGATGAAGCCTCAATATAAAATATGAGGACGAAGCCTCAAATAAAATACGAGGCCGAAGCCTCAAAATAAAATATGAGGATGAAGCCTCAATATAAAATATGAGGACGAAGCCTCAAATAAAATACGAGGCCGAAGCCTCAAAATAAAATATGAGGACAAAGCCTCAAAATAAAATGCGAGGCCGAAGCCTCAACAAAAAATATGAGGACGAAGCCTCAAAATAAAATATGAGGACAAAGCCTCAATATAATACCAGGCCAAAGCCTCAAAATAAAATATGAGGACAAAGCCTCAAAATAAAATGCGAGGCCGAAGCCTCAACAAAAAATATGAGGACGAAGCCTCAAAATAAAATATGAGGACAAAGCCTCAATATAATACCAGGCCAAAGCCTCAAAATAAAATATGAGGACAAAGCCTCAATAGAATACCAGGCCAACGCCTCAAAATAAAATATGAGACGAAGCCTCAATATAAAAAACAAGGACAAAGCCATGATACAACATGAGGACAAAACCTCAACAAAACAAATGAGGTCAACGCCTCAAATACAAGTGGAGGAACAAAGCCTCACACTGAAAAAACGGCCCAGAAGTAAGCACTGGCAGACAGAATGTCGCCGACAGCGACTAAAGGAAAACAACAGAACACAACGATACACAATGCAACAGGATAAAAACACAATATGCAGACAAAACTGACATTTGAACAGCAAAGGATAAACCTGATATGCTGATACAGTACACTGTACCTCTGAGGTAACTTTGTTAGAATGGTTGCAAGTTTTAACCTGTAGGGTTTAATAACGCATCGTTTTGTTTGGCTTTGTTTTGTTGTTGTTGTTGTTGTTTTTTATTTTTATAATACTGTAATTCTAATTATACATATAAGCTGAGTCCAAAGGTCAAAAATGCTCAAATGTGCATAAAGGTAAGCTGAAAATAATTATGAATAAATAAAGTGTCTTTCCAAATCATAAAACAAGATCATAAACAAAGAGACCCAGCTCCAGGCTGGTATAAATAAAAATTTCAACTGAAGACCGGGCGAGTGTTACTGATTTCAAATATAGCGCCAGTTAGTACAGGATTACTAGATTTAATAGATCTATTTTCTAATTTATAAATTATTGTTTCTATAAATATATTTTTTTTAAAAGTAGTTTCATATAAGAATCTGTAAATTAGTGATGTCTTTATAAGATTTTCAGAATAGGGAAGATGTTTGTACATGGGGTAATAAAAGTTAACATAATGAACTATTGTGTTTATCATTTTATTACTATTTACATTATATTTAAATTTTAAATTTAAGAATTAAAAAAAAAGTAATTAGAATTTAATCTATCTATTGTTCTAATCATTTTCTATTTTATTGTTTAAAGATTTAAATAAATTAATAAATGACTAACATGTTGGAGAAGAAGTTTACTAATAAAGATTTAGGAATCGAATTATCATCATTTATCGACAAACAGCAAAATATTTGGTTTGTTGGTAAAGATGTAGCTGAGATACTTGGCTACAGTAATACCAAAAAAGCTGTTTTAAAACATGTTGATAGAGAGGATAAACAGCTGATTTGTTGGGGGACCCAAAATGGGTCCGGCAACAATTCTGATTTACGACGTAAATATTATAATTTTATAAATGAATCTGGTTTCTACTCCCTTTTGTTATCCTCTAAATTAGAAACAGCTAAGAAGTTCAAACATTGGATAACATCACAAGTCCTTCCTTCGATAAGAAAATATGGATATTATAAAATGTTTGACAACCCGAATAATAAAATGTTCAAAATAGAAAATGAGACAGATCTACATTACAAAGTAGTTCAACTAATTAGAAATTATTATCCTGATTCGATATTAGTAGCCGGACTGGGAGAGAATCAAGATACTGAGGAAAAGAGACTTGATTCCTATAAAAAAGGATACCAACGAGGACAACCAGATCTAATGATTCTAGATTATCACAGGGAATATAAAGGTCTCTGTATTGAATTCAAATCACCAACTAACAATTACTGTGTATCAGAATCTCAAATAAAAATGAAAGAGAAGTATCGAAATAATGATTATGTATTTATTCTAAGTAATGATTATGATAAGATCAGCAAAAATATACATAAATACATGGATGGTGTACGTATTCTTTGTAAATTTTGCCCAAAAGCATTTCGTAGTAAAACAACACTAAATAATCATTACAAAGTAATTCACAGAATTGAAAAAAACATTTAATTTTGATATTAGCAACAATATCAAAATTTTATATTTTTATTTAGCTTCATAAGTCTCATATCCATCGATCTTTTTTTTTCTTCTCTAGATGGATTAATATAATTACCAAAATTTTCTTTACATTTATTAAATTTATCAAAATTTAACTTATATTCTTGACATCTATTATATAACTTTTGATCAACATCTCTTAAATAAGAAATAAAATTAGAATAATTATAAGCTTTTTCCATTTTAAAATCAACATTACCATCTAATAGAGATTCAACTTCTTTACAAAGTTCTTTTCCTTCTGAAACTAAATTTGATTGAAAAGAAGTAATAAAATTTTTTTTAATTTGTTCCGTTTCTAATCTAGTGTTTAAATTACTTTCTAATTCTTCCAAATAATCTTCACATTCTTCGTAAAAATTTTTGATTTTATTATTTACGTAATCTTTATTTAAACTCAATAAATTTTTACAGTAAAGATATGATTTATCAAAAAAAAATTTATTATCAAAATCAAATAAATGATCTATTACTTCACAAATATGTAATCCTTTTTTAATTAAAATATCTTCCATTTTAATATTATTATTTTAATCTTTAAATTTATTTTCAAATTTATTTTTATACTTCTCTACAAAGTTATCCACACTCGATGGACATTGATCAATTATCATTTCATCTAATATTTTAATACGATCTATAAATTCTTGTTTATTCCACTCATCTCCTCTAAGTGCTGATCTTAATTCAACAAGCACTTTTTCATAAGTTGTATAAGCTAACTTTGTTGTTTCTATCTTTTTCTTAAAATCCTTCTTTTTTGTAATTCCACCCACAATTACTCCTGCACCATTTATTACTCCAAGAATAACAGGATTTAATGTTAGTCCTCCTGTTATAGTGCCAACAGCAATAAGAGATAAACTAGAAATAGAAAAAATATTATCTAAAAATTTATAAGATTTATAAGATTTTTTATAACACCAATGTTTCTTATGGTAATGTTTATAAAGATCTGCAATAGTTTTGTATTGTTCTTCTGATAAAGATTTATCAATATGATTAAATTCAAAAATACTCTTTCTTTTACTACTATTTCTTTTCATTTATACTTACGCTATATAACTGCCATTTAACTTTTCTTGAAGCATTACTTTATGATATTGCTCAGAGTCAGTGTCGTAAAAGTTTGGAGAGTACATTAATCTTATTAACACTCCATCTTCACTTGTAAACTTCCAACGTTGATTAGCATTGTAATTAACAGCTGGTACAGTTAATGTTGCGCTGTAGTTACTTATTGAAACTTTTGTGACATTTGCACTAAGATTTTCTGCCAACCATACAACAATTATTTTTCCATTAAAACTACTTAGCATGGTAAAATTTTGAGTTGTTTTATTGACAGTTAAAGTTACTTTATTGTTTGTTTTATTATAATCTAATATTATAATATTATTATAATACTATAATAATACTAAAATATTATTGTTTGTTGATAAATATTTGGTTAGGGTAAAACTCCTATTTCTCCAATGAGTAAAAACAATACATAAAGTAGATTTTGAAGAATGTGGAGGAGAAAAAGTAACATCATAACCATTAACATGTAATCCTTTTTCTATTATTTCACTTAGGTCTTTATTTGGTGGTAGTGTAATATTAGGTTTTAAAGAATTAATAATAACTCCAGATGAGCCTATATTTATTCCGTAAGTATCTGCATTAGCAAAGTCATAAAACTCACTAAAGTATTTTTCATACAATTTTTTTTTTCTAGTAAAGGAATTAACTCTTTTACTGATTTAATTGTTACAAAATTATCATCACTTATTTGGTCAATACTGATATGTGGTAATCTATTTCGATTTATGATGGGCCGAACATTAAACACTACTTCTGTTGGTTTAATATCAAATGCGGTGTGATAGTCGTAAACTTTATCTGAATCGATATTGCTAAATGTTCCCTTAAGACCATAAGCAATCATATAAACTCCTGAAAAATATCTTGGATACGAAGCCAGGTTATATCCACCCCGAAGAATATCAACCAAAATGTGAAGAAAGAACTTATTCCCAGATGACAACTTCCGAAAATTAATTATTATTCTATGGTATGTTATAATTTTTGTTAACACTGATGAAACTCTATAATTATGGGATAGTTTTTTTACACTTACATTTCCAATTGATAATCCTGTTGAAGTTCCTTTGTCAACACTTATTTTAGTATTATTCGAAAGATCATAATCAGTGTTGAGTATTTCCAAACATAGTGTGTAATCAGTATTTGCATCTAGTCTGGAAAAATTAATTCCCATCTTATACTTATATTTACCTTCAGAATTTTTGATTATAGTCATGTAAATAACTTTGTGGTTATAGTCATGAAAATTACCTTTAGAAGGAGATAACTCTCCTATCTTATTTATAAAAAAACTAAATCCACTATCCATTTCATCAGTCCATTGAGCCCCACTTGACATGAGGTAACTAAATTCATCTTTATAATGGCTTGGTTGAACTGCAGTATGATGAACTAAATTGTCGACATAACCTTTGTTTACTGCTTCATTGTCTTGGGTTGGTACACCCAGATTCTCTATTTTATTACCACCAAGGTTGATATCAGCTTTTACAACCCCACTTATTACAATTTTAGGTGTGTTGATTTCTATTCTCTTAAGTGGTTTGGTTATTGCTTTTGCTAGATCAGTGAATAACCGACAAGTGATAGCTGTGTGATTTGAATTGTTATGGGTTCTTAGTTTTACTCCTGACATATTATAATTCCAAGACTTGTGTATATTTTATGACCAAGTGCCAGTGCGATTTCCACTTACCCAAAAATTAGAATTGGAATGAGAGACATCTCTGGGAATAAACCACAGAAAGTCAACGTTTATATTTCGCGAACCAAATTGAAATTCTATTTTGTTAATGTATGTGTTAGCAGTTGGTGCCCACCCTACAAGAGGTTGACCAGGTGCTGATGTTGTAAAAACAAAATCATCAAATGATGAACCTGAGATATATTGTAGATACAAAGTCGTGGGCGCAGCTGGATCTGTTATGGTAAATACACCACTTGTTCCATCTCCAGAATGATGATCAAACCTTTCTATTTGTTTACGAACCCATCCGCGATTAGCAGCTTGTTGATCTGTGGTGGGGTCACTGAGGTTAACTATTTTATTATTACCAAGATTAAGGTTACCAGTCATAGTGACGGTACCATCTTTTTCCAAGTAATCACTTAAATCTGGACTTCCAGCATTATCATCCACATACTTTTTGGTTGCAGCATCTGTGTTTGATGTTGGAGTTGCGAGACCAACTATTTTTTTGTTTCCAAGATTTAGGTTACCAGTCATTACTACACTTCCATCTTTTTTTATAAAAGAACTTGTATTAGGTATTGAGTCATCTACATACTTTTTGGTTGCACCGTCTGTGGAGTCTGTTGGTGGTCTAAGGTTAATTATTTTTTTATTATCCATGTTTAGATTATTAGTCATTTTATTTGTTCCATTAACGTGAAGATACTTCAAATCTGTGAAAGCTAATGGTGTTGGTTGATTACTACCATTTGGAGCTGGTAGATTAAATATTCGATTGTTGTCCATATTTAGATTTCCTTTCATTGGGTAAGATCCATCTCTGTCAAGAAATGTGTTGTCTACGTAATATTTTGTTGCTGGATCTTTAGAATCCAGTGGTGTGATAAGATTTGTAATTCGGTATCTATCCTTCATATCAATGTTTGAATCAACTGTTAGTCGTGATGTTGAGGGTGATCCACTGGAATTATCATCAACATATTTTTTTGTAGCAGCATCAGTATTATCACTAGGTGCTCCTACATTTCTTAGTTTTTTATTTATCATATCATAATCCCCACTTGAAGTGAGATTAAATCCAACTCCTGGTGCTCCTTGTATTCCCTTAGCAAAGGGATGATCAAGAGATTGTTCATTAAATATTCCCATTTTTTATTATTAGACTAGATTACCGGTAAAGTTTTTTGCAATACGTTTTCTTGGTTTATCAACGTATAGAAATGAAATATATTTTGTAACGTTTTGTTAGTTTCACAAGAGTATGTATATTAGGTTGCATAATACTGCTGAAGTATTTAAGGCGTGTTTGTAAGGAGTCTCAAGGGGCTAGTACACTATTTAAGATTTGTTAAGTTATGCAAGAGCCATTCGAGGCATCTTTTTCAACCCTAGTTTTTTATGCCATGTCGGGTCCTGAAACAGCGAGCGTTCCTCAAGCGTCTTTGGAAACTAACAACACCGGAGACTCTGCTCAACCGAGTGCTCTTTCCTCGGATACGTCCTTATCAAACGCTGAAACTTTGCAGTTATTTTCCCAGCTTTTGGACGTCAAATTTGATCAAAAGTTCGCTGCCTTTAAGCGCGATCTCGAGGACAAAGAAGCTGCCACACAATCGCAGCTTAAGAAGCTGAAAACCGAATCGAAAGCGTCAAATTCGTTTACTTTCAAGGGCAACAAAGTACAGTACGAACTTAACATCTCTTTGCACGACTTAGTGGACGGTGCCATTAAGAACGTCTCAAAAGGGAACCTTTCAGCAGCGATTTCCGAACTTGAATCGGTAAAGACTCTTATTACAAAACGAAACAAGCTTATTCGCTTTGCGGATAAGAGTCCTGCGGGCTGGACAGCCGTTGAAGAGTACGAATCAGATGAGTTGGCGGAGGATTCTGAGGATGAAAAGAGGCTTCGTTCAGCAGAAAGACGGGCATTGGCCAAGATCCGCGAGAAGAAGCGTAGGAATTCGTCTGTCCGACCTAGCTATACAAGTACCCGTCAGCCATCGAGTGAAGCTTCTTCTGTTCGTTCTTCCAATACTCTTCCTGTTAATCAGCAGCTTTTTCGTGGGCAGTCCTTTCGCGAGCGTCGACCTCAACCTTCGGACAAGTGCTTCAGTTGCGGACAGAGAGGTCATTGGGCAAATTCAACTTCCTGCCCCAGCCGCCTTAGAGGAACCGTTGCAGTCCCTTCAAGTAGCAAGGCCGCAAACTGACGACAAACGCAATGTTGCATTACAGAGATTAGGGAAAGATGAGTATAATTTACTGAATTTGGTTACATGTTTAAATGACTTTGACCCGGTGGAACTTGTCGAGAACTCTGTTGATGCGTCTGATTTATCTAGTGATGTAATAAGTCCCGAATATCAGGAGGGAGTTCCTATCGTTAAAGTTAAAGGTAGTCTTAAGCGCAATATAGCTTTTTGGGAGCATATAGGTGCTTCTCGTTTCATTCGCGATACCATTGTATATGGGTATAAGATCCCCTTTATTTACACTCCACCCGCAGCTAGCTTTGGCAATAATCGATCTGCCATTCAGCATAGTGAATTTGTGGAACAAGCTATTTCTGATCTTCTTATAGCAGGCTCAGTGGTTGAATGTGGGTGTGCCCCTACTGTGGTTAACCCCCTATCCGTTTCCATTCAGGCTAATGGTAAGAAAAGGCTCATATTAGACTTACGTTATCCGAATCAATTTGTTAAGAAATCCAAGATTAAATTCGAGGACGCGAAAACCATGCTTTATTCCTTTATCGATTGTTCTCAGAATTGGCTATTTTCCTTTGATATCAAATCTGGTTATCATCATATTGACATTTTTCCCCCAGACCAAGAGTTTTTAGGCTTTTCCTGGTCTAAGGATGGGGTTATTCGATTTTATAAATTTACTGTCTTGCCATTCGGTATTTCTACCGGGCCGTATATTTTCACAAAAGTTCTGAGGCCCTTAATACGTTATTGGCGTCTCCAGGCAATTAGAATTGTTGTTTATTTGGATGATGGCCTAGGCGTATGTCCTACATTTCCTGACTGTTATTCCCAGTCTATGGCCGTGAAATCAGATTTGTCCCAAGCGGGCTTTGTAGCTAATAGTGTTAAAAGCATATGGGTTCCAGTTCAGTCTCTCAGATGGTTGGGCTATCAATGGGATTTAAAGCTTAATTTGTTATCTATTCCTGTGGAAAAAATCAACAGGCTACTAGCGAGTATTGACATTGTGCTCCTTCAAAGTAGATTACCAGCCAGGCAATTGGCCTCTGTCACCGGAAGTATTATTTCTAATATGCTTGTCTTTGGCAATGTGTGCAAGCTGATGACCAAAAGCCTACACAGGGCTCTCGATCGCAGGCATGGGTGGGATTCCTGTGTTGAATTAGACCCATGCGCTCGCAAAGAGTTACAGTTTTGGAAGAATAACGTTTCTAACCTGAATTCTAGGTCGTTTCTCAATACTGTTCGTAAGCCATCTCGCATTGTCTATTCAGATGCCAGTGCTACTGGCTGTGCTGCCTTTATTGCAATTGATGATACGCCTGTCTCGCATATTAACTGGGATTCATTACAGATGAGCCAGAGCTCTACCTGGAGAGAACTTCACTGCGTCAGTTTTGCTCTGAAAAGTTTTGCACACCTTCTCTCAGGCTGCGATGTTAAGTGGTTTACTGACAACCAAGCAGTTCCTTCGATTGTTCATTCTGGTAGTATGAAGGAGCATTTGCATATCTTGGCGCTCGACATATTTCAGACCGCCAAAGATAATAAGGTTGACATTGAGGTTGAGTGGATACCTCGTACTCAGAATGAGAGAGCAGATTATTTGAGTAAGATTGTTGATTATGATGACTGGACAGTCAAAGATTGCTATTTTCATGCTGTTACCTCTGTTTGGGGCCCCTGCTCAGTAGACTGTTTTGCTAGCTACAAAAATCGCAAGGTTCCCAGGTTCTATTCCAAATACTTTAATCCAGATTCCTTGGGTGTCGATTCGCTCGCCTTTAGTTGGGTCGGCGAAACATGTTGGCTTGTGCCACCTATTTCGCTAGTTAAGAAGGTCGTCCTTCATGTCTGTTTGTGTCATTGTCGGGGAATTTTGGTAGTTCCTTATTGGCCGTCAGCCCATTACTGGCCCCTTTTGGTGGAACGCGGGGGTGTTTTCAAGTCATTTGTTGCAGATTGTCTCTACGTTGAGAATGGTAAGAATGTTTTTCTCCATGGGGGGAACAAGAGTTCCCTTTTTGGATCAGAGAATTTTAGTACCCCAGTGCTTTTTCTGTTGCTCGACGGGGCGGTACCGGAATCTGTATAGATCGCTGTGGAGTTGTATGCCGCTTGGCCGCTAGGCCGCTGGGCCGCTGGACCACTAGGCCACTGGGCCAGTTTACGACGAACGCACTAGTTTTTGCCAGTACATGAAGATTGTCCGTTTTTACGCCACTGGCTGTCTGTGTGTGACCCATTTTGGCTGGTTGACTTTTTTCTCTTTGAGGCTTCTTGTTTTCACTTAACTTGCTCAATCGTTTGCTCATAATTATTTTTCTTTCTTATTATGTTTATGTTTCTACAAGGTAGACGTGCGTTTGCTTTGAAGATTGCTCATCTAAAGGATCCAGAGCTTCGTAAGTTAGCAGCCGATCTTCCCTTGCGTACCATTGAAGCGAAGGCTCCTTCGACAACGGACCGTTACTCAAGAGCTTTTCAGAAATTCAGGGAATGGTCTTCACCTTATAACGAGGTCGTTTGCCTGCCATCGGACGAGATATCAGTTGCTCTTTACTTAGAGTCCCTGATTCAGGGTGGTTCCCCTTATTCTTCCCTTGAGTCTGCTTGCTATGGTATTAATTGGGCGCATAATTTGTATGGTTTTCAAAGTCCTTGCGATTCCAAATTGGTTAAGAACGTGCTCGAGGCAGCTAAAAGAGGTCTTGCGAAACCTGTTTCTAAAAAAGAACCCGTTACCCCCGCTATGATTTTAGATATTTGTAATAGGTTTGCCGGTCCTAATGCTAATCTTTCTGATCTTCGTTTAGCAACCATTTGCGTAACCGCGTATAGCGCTTTTCTCCGCTATAATGAGTTAGCTAGCCTACGCTGTTGCGATGTTAGTTTTTGCGATTCTTTTGTCAAGATTTACGTTTACAAAGTAAAACGGATGTTTATAGGGATGGTGCCTACGTCTTGTTGGCAAAAACAGGGTACGTTTCTTGCCCCTTCAATCTGCTTCGCAGATATGTTTCGGCTGCTAATTTAGATTTGTCGTCCTCGTTACCCTTTTTTCGCTCTTTGTATTTTCATAAGGCAACCTCTACTTATAGTTTGCGTAGTACGGGTATGAGTTACTCTAGAACGAGAGAAATAGTTTTACAAGCGTTTGTTGAATTAGGTTATCCGAAGAATTTATTTGGTTTACATAGTTTAAGGGCGGGAGGTGCTTCCGCGGCCGCTAACGCAGGCGTTAGCGATCGGCTTTTTAAGCGTCATGGAAGGTGGAAAACGGATCAAGCTAAAGACGGTTATATTAAGGACAAACTAGATTCTCTTCTCTCAGTGTCTAAAAGTTTACATATTTAGTTTGCCATTTCTCTTTCTTTATTTTCGAACGCGGGCATCAATAAACGAGATGCCCGCTCCTATTCTGTGTTTTGTGATTATTTAGATTAGTTACAAAATATTTTATAATCGTTTCAGTGTGATTAGAATATAAATATATTTTGTAACGTTTTGTTAGTTTCACAAGAGTATGTATATTAGGTTGCATAATACTGCTGAAGTATTTAAGGCGTGTTTGTAAGGAGTCTCAAGGGGCTAGTACACTATTTAAGATTTGTTAAGTTATGCAAGAGCCATTCGAGGCATCTTTTTCAACCCTAGTTTTTTATTTTATTTACGGTTGTAATTTTCTCTGAGTTTGTAAAACTAATCATGAAATGCTGTTTTTGTAACGTTTTGCGCTCGCTTGATCAATAAACGAGATGCCCGCTCCTATTCTGTGTTTTGTGATTATTTAGATTAGTTACAAAATATTTTATAATCGTTTCAGTGTGATTAGAATATAATACGGTTTTTTAGTTGCTGAGTGGTAATCTTCTTTACTAACTCCCAACTCAGATGATATTCTGTTGGCTTCCCTTGATGATGGAAATTCGTATAAACAGTAATGAGAACAATTCAGCCGAATATCCTTTGGTGTTTTATAAAACGATTGACTGAGATACACCACCGAACAATTCTTATGTCGTCCTTGAATGAAATAATCAATCAGTTGTCTCTGGTTGCGATCGCAAACGTAGTCATCGAATATCACAAGTTTTTGATTGTCTTCGTAATCCATTTCTGTCACTGGGATTATTTCATCATTACTTACATGAAGTATTTCATATCCTAGTTTACTACTCAACTCCCTCATTTTTTGAATTAGCTTTTGATACTTATCCTGTTCTAGATTACGAGCGTAAAGATAAATTTCATCATAATACAGTAGTGGTTTAATTAACATATGATACAGCAGATTAGTCTTACCACTTCCACTGTTTCCACAAATTAACATCCGAAATGTTTCTTTTGGCATGTAAGAAAATAACTGTTTATATTTTTTATCTGGGTTGTCACCACTATCATAGTTTGGTATTTCCATTTATCTAATGAATATATAAATGGATATTGAAGAATACAAAAAACTTGCAAGAAATAAAATTGAAGCTGATGCTTTGACTCGACAGGTGAGAGAGGCCAAATGATTTTTTTGATACTAACCCTGAAAGACTCAGAGAAATACATGATGAAGTAAAAAATGATGTAAAAACATTTACAGGACAAATAGCTGGTTTGAAGAGAAAAAAACAAAAAACAGAAGAAGATAAAGAAGAAATAGAAAGGATTAAAATGCAAAAAGATTTGCTACATAAATACAAAAACATTCTTAAACTTTATTAAGGTTCGCTTGAGTATCAAATGGGAGAAGGAATGATTTACTTTAACAACCCACATCAACTTCTAGACAGACTTGAATTACTCGGTGGTTCAGTTCTTGCTGGTAATAATGGTGTAATACCTGAGTTTTCTCAAATAGCACATCTTCTCAACCAAATGAAAGTGATCTCAAAAAAACAACTAAATAATCTACTAAAAAATTATCTAACTATTAAATAAAATGGAAGAACGAGCTATTCACATTTCCTCAATAAATAGGGAAAAAAGAGGAACAAGCAGACCTGGTGATTTTACTATTAAGTTTAATCCATCTTTAAAACTTGACCCTGAAAAGAAACATCAACTTGCTCTTGATCGGTTGTCAATGACTTACTCTTGGTATAATATTAGAAGTGATTATGGAAACAATAAAATCAAATACACCCATGATGGAAGGACTTGGCAAACAATTACTTTTACAGATGGAATGTATTCCTACTCAGATATTAATGATTACATTCATCAATATATGACTCAAAAGTCTCATCACACAACAGATTCAAGCGGGAAAAAAACTTATTCAATCAATCTAACTTTTATACTATCTACCTATCGAGTTCTCATATCACTTGATGGTGATTATCAACTTGATCTGAGAGGAACAGATTTTGGAGACCTAATTGGATTTGAAAAGAAACTTATTACAAAAACAGAGTATGGAACAAAACTACCAAATATCACAAATTCGATTGATGTTTTGAATATCAACACAACCGCAATAACTAATAGCATTGTAAATGGAATAAATACAAATACCATTGCTGTAATACCAACAGACAATCTCACAAGGTCTTTTCCATTTACGTTTGAACCTAAAAGACCATTGTATTGTGATGTCTCTTCATTTCACATTGATGAAATGAGAATCTATGTTACAGACTCACTTGGAAGACCAGTAAATTTTAACGGTATAGATTGGTTTATGACTTTAATACTCCATTCAATGCAAATAGCCCTCCCTTGGCTACGATAATAATCATTTTGTATAACTATTAAAATAAAATGATGCGTCAATCAGAGTTTAAAATGAGACTTGACCCTGAATTGGGTAGATATACAAGACAACATATTTATGGAGAAGGAATGATGGATGTGTTTAAATCGGTTGGTAAAAAAATATTTGGAAAGACAATGAAAAAAGCTGCTAAAAAAGGCGCTCAAAAAGCGGTAACATCAGCTGCAACAAAAACCGGTGAACATGTTGGTAAAAAGGCTGGTGATAAGATAGTGCAAATGTTATCCAACGGGGGGGTTGCACCCACCAAAAAACGTTCTAATAAAAAAGTTACTTTTAATAAGAATGTTGAAACAATGACTCAACAAGAGATAGATCAAACATTAAATAACCTTCTTAGTGGAGGTTCAACACGTAAGAGAAAAATTATATAATTATTAAAATAAAATGAAGTCATTTAGAAATCCAAAATATTTAGATAGATATGAAGATGTTGTATTTGACCTGGAACAGTCTTTAGATACAGCCCCAGCAAATAACGCTCACCAAACTAAAACAGGTCTTAGATTTGTTGCTGATAACACAGGAGAAACTACTCCTTTTGATTGGTTTAACGCACGATTATCCGCGGATTTTAAAGTAAATAAGCTGGCAGATGGAGGAAACATTGCGGTTGCTGACCATAATGGAATTGTAAATGGTAGTAACTCATTTATAGAAAAATTAAGTATCATAGTAAATGGTCGAGAATCTTATAGTTGTAACTACGCAAATCATGTTGTAAATATTAAAAATGTTCTTGAGTATAATCCTTCATATGCTCAGAGTGTTGCTACAAACGAATTTTATTTTCTTGATACATCAAGAGCTGCAGAGGAAAGACCTGCTCAAGCAACTTATAATAAAGGTTTTCATCAAAGGAAATTACTATTAGGAGCATCAGCTACAGTAAACTGTGAAATTCCTCTTAATAGATATTCTTTCTTTGAAGCATTGGAAGATAAATTACTTCCAAATACAAAAATTGAGCTAAATATTGAAATTGAAAAAGATGCTAATTTCATTTTTCAAGCTGCTGATGATTGTAGAGTTATTATAACAAGACTACAACTTTTTGTACCAAAACTTACGTTTAATTCAGAAGGACAAAAGCTGTATATGGAAAATTATCTTAAACCTTACAAATGGACATATTTGAATGAAGTAGTAGAGCGATCAAATAATACACAACAACAGACAGGACAATTTAGAATTACAAATGCTATTTCAAAACCACGCCATGTATTTGTTTTTGGAATTAATACAGCAAGAATTGATGCACAAACAGCAAATCCATTTTTATACGACACTTTTAATCTGCCAAATAATGCTAATATATCAAGATGTTACCCGGAAGTTGCAAATGGAAACGAATATCCAGATATTCACTTAAAACCTTCTACAGATATGTCAAGAGTTTTTAGAAATGTAATGTCTTACGTCTATGCAAATAATGATTATCAAGGTGGAACATTACTTAATAGAAGTAATTTCAAAACTTTATTTCCTTTTGTTTATTTTGACCTAACAAAACAAAAAATGGATATCAAAGATGGTGTTACAAAATTAGCATTTCATTACGAATTAACAGCTAATCCAAACGCTGATTATAATATTTACGCATTAGTCTTACATGAAAGAGTAGCAGAAATATCACAACAAGACGGAAAACTATTGCTTCGTGCTTAGATTTAATATAATTCTATAAATAAATGACAACTTATATTGAATACGGTGTAAAACTTACAGATGGCCAAAAGTCAAAATTGGCTTCTGCAATATTAAATAAATCATCACTAACTCTTCGGTTAAAACACTCGCATCTTAGAGGTTCTGATGAGTTAATGTTAACAAAAAGACAAATTGCTAAAATAAAAAAATCTATTGCAAATGGCACAGGATCAGATATAAAGATAAGTAAAACACAGATTAGACGTTCTGTAAAACACGGTGGAAACTTATTTTCATCACTTGCTTCTATTGGAGCGCGAGTATTACCTTACGCAATAAAAGGAATTTCAAAAGCTGTTCCTGCATTAGCAACTGGTGCTGCTACTGCACTTGGAGAAATTGGATTAAATAAAATATTTGGAAAAGGAATCACAATTCCAAAAAAGTTTATCCCATTGATACCCGCTATTAAAGGAGAATTAACCAAATCACAAATAGATTTGTTAAATAAAGCTTATCAATCAGGAGGAAGACTAGTTATCAAACCAACTCGTAAACAGATAGAAGGAGGATTTCTTGGAACTCTTGCTTCTATTGGAATTCCAATGGCAATTAGTTTAGTATCTAAGATGTTTGGTGGGGGACTTCAGGTTGATAGACGTGGATCATCTAATACATCAAATGTTTACGTTCCACCTCTTCCTCCACCACCCACACATGGTGAAGGTTATCCTTATCACTTCCCACCACCCTTTATTGGTAAATGGGAAAACCCAATTGGAATGGGAGTTAAAAAAAAAAAGTCCAAATCCAAAGGAAAAGGACTACTACTAGGAAAAAACAGCCCATTCAACTCAATTCCAATTCTCGGAACCATTTTGTAATAGGGGAACCTACGGTTCCCCCTATGACCCCCTCCCTTGGCTACGCAAATAATCATTCACCCCCCTCCCTTAATAAGAAATTTGTAATTAAACCTCTATCCAACTTTGACCTTATGGAATGGATAAAAAGACTTGGTATTAAACATTTTAGAGGAATATACAGTAGGGATAGACTACCAAAAAAGATTAGAAAAGAATGTGGAATAATTAATCTAGATGATATGAAAGGCCCTGGAACACATTGGGTTTGTTACAGAAATATATATTCAGTGGTTGAGTACTTTGATCCATTTGGATTGATAATGCCAAATGAAGCATTAAAGTATTTTCATACTTCTGGAAAACGTATAGTTTACTCAATGGATGAAATACAAAATCGCAATACTGTTCTCTGTGGTTATTGGTGTTTATATTATTTGTTTGAGAGACAATGTGGAACTAGTATTCTAGATGTAATACATAACCCACATTTTGATGATGACAACAGTGATTTTATAAAAGCATACTTTGGAGGATAAAAATAATATTTAATAAATATTATTTTTTTAATCTTCTTCTCCATTAATTTTTCTAAAACGTTTAATTAAGGATATTAAGTCAATTACATCTTCATATTTTTTAATAAGTTTATTAAATTCTTGATCTTCAATTAATTTTGAAGCATTTTTAAAAAAAATAATTTCTAAAAATTCTAATTGGTTAGAAAATCTACAATAATTAAATGTTTCAAAAAGTTTTTTTCTAAATTCTTCCTTTTTAATAACTAGTGAATGAATATACTCTTCTTCCATTTCTTTTTATATAATTTTTAAACTTTAAATCATTTTTATTCACTTTCCGCCGGTGTATCCTTTAGCTGTTTAACACTTTCAACTTTTTTATTTAAATCTTTAACACTATCAACTATTTCATCAAATTTCGAGTAGATATTAATAAGTCTAAAAAGTTTCTTCTTTTTATCACTATTTATTTTCAACCAAGAATAGTCCTCATCTCTGATTTTCCCCCACATCTCACATTCACCAGCTATTAGTATTCTTGAAAGATCATCATTTTTCTTTCTAAGAGTCTCAAACTCATTATTTATTTGTGTTCGTACATCTTTCTCAAAATCTTTTAGTGTTTTAACATCCATCTTTTTTTCTATCTCAGAAAAGAATTTGGCTTCCATTTGTTATATAAATAGATAATTACCTTTTACAACTTTGTTGAGAGTACTTGATTTTTCACTTATTTCCATAAGCAACTCAAATACTTTTATAAATCTAGTACCATTTTCCAATCTAGCAAAATCAGCATATTCAAAACTCATGTTTAAATTGTTATATATCTTTTGAAGTTCACTTTTTAAAAAATTAGATCTAGTAGACATATTTTATCTAAACATTATATTAAATGAAAGAATCATATTGCATTGTAGATAAAAGAGTAACTCCTTGCACAGAACCAAGTGGTTACCAAAAAGATAAAAGAGGTAGAACTCAATTCTACTGTAGATGTGCAGTTTGTGGAAGTAAAAAAGTTAGATATGTGAAAACTGGATCAGCTTCTCAAACTGGAAGTGGAAAAAAGAGAAAACGAAAGTCAAAAAACTGATGAGCCCGTCAGTGATGGCGGGCAAAGGTGTTTCTGATGCTTTTGGTCCAATCAAAACAGGAATAAATGTGGGACAAAAAATTTCAGAAACCTTGTTTCCTCAAACAAAGCAAACATTCAAAGATTATTGGCCTGGTGATACTGCTAAAGGTGTTGTTAATTCAGAAGATGGTATATTTACTTCCAATTTCTGGACGGGTGAAACAACTGTCTTTCGTTCTGGTGGTAAAAAATTTTATCTCAAAGAAGGTAATCCTATAATGATTGTCAAGAAAAATGGCAAACAAATTGGATATGCACATGTAAAAGATTTTTTTAGTGGTGGTTTAGGAACCAACAAAATATACAAATCTTTAGCGGAAGTTAAAAATAAATATGGTTCAGGTCTTTTTGACACAGTAGTTGGTACAGCAGTTGATGGTTTTGTTCATTACGGTTTACCTTGGATGGGTAAAAAAGCAGTTGAAATGGGGCGATATGGAGCAAGCGAGTTAATGAGAAATAAAAATCTTCAGAAGAAAGCTGTAAATTATGGAATCAGTAAACTCACTCCATTTATTCAAGATTCTGTTGGAACAACAATGGATCAGTTATCAACAAAAGTAAGACCAAAAAATAAATATAAAACTGATAGACCAGAATTGGATGGAAGAGGAATAGATATTCACAATGCTATTCTCAAAGTAGCACCAAAAAAAGGTTTCGTTGTACCAGGTCATAATTATACTGGTCCTGGAAATCCTCTTGAGGACCAACTTCGTCACGATGATAAGGGAAATATATTAGAAATCTACCAACAACCAACAGGTCCAACTGATGCAGTTAGTATGCAACATGATGTGGATTACACAGTTTGTGGAAATAAACCAAAAAGTGAACAAGTAAAATGTAAAAATGAAGCTGATAGAAAAATGATAAAATCACTAGATGCAATTCCTTGGAAAAAAAGACAATGGGGTCATACTTTGGCTAGAACAATGGTTAATACAAAACAAAAACTTGGACTTGGTTTAAACGCGCGCCGGCGTTGAGTAGTGATTGGTCTCAACAATTAGCCGACGAACTTCACAAACCAATCACAAGAAACTTTCAGAAGAGATCAGTAATCTCAAACGGGGTTGATGATATCTGGGCTGCTGATTTGGTTGAAATGCAAAAGTTTAGTAAGTGGAATAAAGGGATTAAATATTTATTGATGGTTATTGATGTGTTTAGCAAGTATGGATGGATAAGAGGATTGAAAGATAAGAAAACTGAAACTGTTAGTAAAGCATTTGATGACATATTCAAAAGTAAACGTAAACCACAAATGTTATGGACAGATAAAGGTTCTGAGTTTGTCAGTAAACATTTCAAAGATTTTCTGAAAAGAGAGGGAATTAGGTTGTATCACACTGAAAATGAAGAGAAATCAAGTGTTGTTGAGCGATGGAATAAAACAATGAAAAACAGAATGTGGAAGATGTTTACTGTGAATAACAACACTGTTTACTATGATAAGTTAGATAAACTAGTTAATGATTACAATAATTCGAGACATTCTAGTAAAAAAATGACTCCTGTTGAAGCAAGTAAAAATAAAAATAAAAAAATAGTTTGGTCTAATTTGTATGGCGATTTGATTTACTTAAAACCTGGTAAATCAAAATTTGTGGTTGGTGATCGTGTTAGAATTTCTAAGTATAAGAGAAAGGTATTTGATAAAGGCTACACACCAAACTGGACAGAGGAAATATTTGTAATTGATAAAGTTTTAACAACAAAACCTATTACATATAGTATTGTTGATTTGATGGGAGAAGAGATTAAAGGTTCTTTCTATGAGCAAGAATTACAAAAAGCAAAACAACAAACTTTTAGAATAGAAAAGATAATCAGACGAGATAATAAGAAAAAAATGGCATTAGTGAAATGGAGTGGATATCCTGATAAATTTAACTCATGGGTTAGCTCAAAGGATTTGGTTGATTTTTAATACAAAATTTGTATTAAAAATAGTTATCTAATTAGTTTCTTCTTCATCAGATAAAAGTAAGTCTTCAACTACTTGATCAGTTATCTCTTCACCTTTACTATCACTATCACTATCACTACTTTTTTCCTCAATTGTAAGTAAACTCTTTCTAGGTTCTAATTCTTTAACATAGCACTCGTGTACTTTTATTTGTAATGATGTTACAGTCTTACTTATAAAAATTCCTTCAATTATCAGAGCTAATTTAACATTGCAGTACTGATTAATATATTTAAAAGGATATAAATCCTTACCTCTCTTTCCCTTAAACAAAGATAAAATTTTCCTTGATTTTTCTGAGTAAATAAGTTTTGCATAAAGAACTGGTGCGGATGAATCATCAACTTTTGTTCTCTTTTTTCCTTTCTTGTCTGTGTATTCTATTTGTTTATAGTAAAATGGTGAAGATAGAGATGATGCTAGATCTGGTCCATATTCATTTTCTAAATGTTGCTGAGATAGAGTTGTTACATTATTAATAACATCAAAAAATGCTTTTTCTTTATTATTAGGTTCACTATCTTTAGCCCAAAGACATACTGGAATACTATAACCAACTAACTTACCTGTTTCTTGATTTTTCTTTTCATTAACACCAAAACTAAAAAGAACTGGAGATTCAACTACAAGTGGTCCTTTCTTTCCATTTGGGTATTTGACTTCAATTGGAATACGTTTGTATTTAATCTTGCTATCTTTGACTTTGTACTCTTTGGCTTCATTAAAGATAATATTCTCTTGGGTAATATTTTCGTAACTTGACAACTGCATTTTATTAATATTTAGTTAATCTTTAAATCATAAATCAATTTTATTTCTTAAACTTTTCAATTCAGTTACAAGTACTAAAAAACTAAAACGAATATCATTAAGTAACAAATATATTTCTTCATTTTCAATATTTAAAAATTTAGATGCAATTCTTTCTAATCCTATTTCTAAAACTTTTATAAGTTCTTTTTTAAAGTTATTATTACCAATATTATCACCAGTATCAAAAATTAATTGATTATTCATATCAATATTAGATGTTTTAGTTATAGGAACACTACTATTTGAATTCATTTTAATATAATCTTTTTATACTTTAAATCATTTTTTTTTTGGCCAAAGTAAATGTACTGACCAGAAGTTTGATGATTCTGGATCATTATAAGTTAACTCCCCTTGTTTGTTTTTAATCTTTGTAGCATGTGAAAGATATTTATCTCTTCGCTCTTTATCTTTGTGAATAATGTAGTCTGGATATTTTGGTGACCCAAAGTGAACTTTCTTTCCACCTGGAAGTGTGGCCATATATTTGTTATTTTTACGGGTTGAATAATCAAGTGATTCTGCACCAAGCTTTTTAGCATTTCTAGTTAATTTTTTAAACTCTGATCCTGTAACAACATATTTTTCTTTTGGAACATAATCTGGATCCTCATCATGTCTATAACCATCATCAACTATAAAATCTAAATCCTCTTTTGTAGGAGTAGTTTCTCTCGATCTTGGTTCCATTTTTATTAGTTGATTATACTAATTCTTCTTTAAACTTTTGTTCCCTTCTATATATCTCCTCATGTCCTATTTCTTTTACTTGCTCTGGAGTATACATATGAGTAAACATAAGATATTTACAAAATGGATCTAATGACTCATCATTTCCAAGAGCTTCAATAACTCCAGCAATAATCATTTTTGCAGTATTAACAAAACTATCTAAATAATTACAAAGATAATGTATTCCATATTTATCTTCTTCAAAAGGAATTTGTAGTGGATTTAAAATATATCCCATACTATTAAAAATACTATAATATCTATACAACTTTTTTGCATAAATAATCTTATCATCATCACCACTTTCCTTTAATTTTTTTATTGAATCAATTATTATTTTTTTTCTTCTTTTCTCTTGACAACCAACCTCAACTTTACATCCCATATCTTCAAATTGTTTTAATAAATTATCCATTTATATAATGTTTGGAATAAACTAAATTTGGGTGGGGGGAAAAGATTAACATTTAGTATTTTATAGCAATCTTTAGAATATTTCTCAACTACTTCTTTTTTACTAGAACCTTCTTCTCGAATTTCTGGATTTGGATATTCTTGTAACATAGAATATAATAAATGATCTTTATCGTTTTTAATTAGTTTTATTTTTTCATCAAATGAATAAACAGTGCTATCAACATAAACTTGTTTTCCAGGAAAATGTATTGAAATAACTTTCTTAATATCTTCCATTGTTTTACTTAATGTTTTTTTATTTTTAAATCATTTTAAAACTTGTAACAAAAAATTTTATAAGTTTAGAAATTATCACTATCACTATCATCACTATCTGGTAATACTATATCACTATCACTATCACTATCACTATCACTATCTTCGTTTTTTATTTGATTAAAAATATTTTTAAAAATATCATAAATTTCTTTAAAACCAGGATAAGGTTTACCATCAACTAAATACTCACCATTTCCATCATCACTATCATCATCACTATCATCATCACTATAATAAACATTATCATCACTATCATCACAAAAAGCATCATAACGTATTTTATACATTCTAAACTGATTATTAATAAAAATTAAATTATCAACATCATATATTGGTAACTTAAGATTACTAATATCCCTAAGTTTACCTTTTTCTTGTCCCCTGAGAAATCTTTTCATATTATACTTAATTCTATTAGCTATAGGACTCTCAAATAATCCATCATTCAATTTATCTAGTTTATTTTTAAAATACCCAAATTCTTTATTTAATCCTCTTATGAAAAGATATTCTTTTTTATAATCCCTTGCATATTCTGGGATTTTATTATTTTCATTTTCCGTCATTTTTCCGATTAATTCCCTTTGATAGGGGGTACTAAAGTGCGTCGCAGATACCATTTTGTATACTACTGAAGATGAAAGTGGAGCAAAACGGGAGGGAAGGGAGGGGAAAATGTTTTCCAACTTTCTTATTGCAGTGAGCAGAGAGGCCTTGTGCCTCGATTTCACGTCATAAAACCCCAATATGTAATGTCCCAGATGGCAGGAACGCCCCCTCCTCAAGAACTGGAGAAATGACACATTAATCAGTCATATTAAGCATAAAACCATTTATTTCTTTCAGAAATAAATTTCCTTTTCTACTTACCCATAAGCTTCTAAGGTATAGGATTTCTTGTTACTATTTTCTTGACTCATATAATGTAGGAAAGAAACATTCATGTCACAAAGGCAATCTCAACTTCTTCTATAGCAATAATATAAAAAATAAAATAAACTGGCCATCCCCTCCCTAAAGAATTTAAACCCTCCAACAGCCTTGCAGCCAACCGCATCATCGGGGCACAGAAGCGATACTGCGTTGTATACGCTGACCGCCTTATTAAAAGAGTCCTCCCTGACGCTAGTTTAGAAAAGATTGGTGTCCAAACAAAATCTGTAGAAGACCCAGAGGAAACATACTGCGACCTAAATGGGAGCTACAAGCCCCTAAGAGAATGTGAGAACGCTGAGCACCCTCCCCACCCCCGCCCCAAACGCTTTCGACATTGATGTGAATTCCTTCCGGGAACACCATTATTTGACTTCTTTCCATGACAAAAGCAAAGCGGGTGGCAAAAACGTATGGGTGAATGTTGCAAAAAGAAAAGTAATTTAATATTAGAGGGGAGAAGTTCGGGCCCTTTAAAATTTTCATAAATATTGCATCTAAGTGACCCTACAAATTATCACCATAAAAGGATGACCCTGGTTTCAGCCTTTTTGACATGATAGTGGCTTATCAGTTTTGCTAAAATAGATCTATCAACTGAATTTCAATTTAGGTGTGCCAATTAATTTGCAGCTGGGAAAATGAGCTACGACCGGACTCGAGAAAACACGGGCATGGAGTACTGTTTTTGAAGCGAGGTTGCAGCTCACACTGCCGGGCTTTTATCTCATTGGGGCGATAATTTCAGGAGCCTGGTAATGTGGAATGTCCTATTAGCGAGTTCATGTCCTAAGTGAAAATTCAAGGAATTTAAATCGAGTTAAAGACTTGTTATTTGCTAATCACCAGTTTTTTATAAAGGTCTTTCCCGTACAGCCTGTACAAGATTTCCCGCTTTGCAGACGCTCTAAGCCTTCTATTTCTAGCTATTTCGAGAAAGTGTCGGAAATAGTGCACGCGACAATTCCGAAAGGTATTGTAGGTGGTTTTGATTTCACTGTTTTTCAAAGAAATTTGAAAGAATGGCACGAGAGGCCATGGACGTATGTTTGCGAGTGCTAAAGGAAAGCAACAAAAGTAAGTTCGACGGCTACAGTGTCAAGAACATCCTCGGAGACCCAGGGGCAGATAGTGGGGGCGAGGGAAAGTCTAAACGGGCGGGAAAATATGGCACGAAGAAAGTAAAGAACGGCGAGAAGAGCCCCTGGGGACAATGTCTTACCAGAACAGTTCCAAACGGTCGCCGCCACTCTGGCTTCTGATTGGGCAGAAAAACACAAAAGTTTTCTGGCACCAATCAGCAGCCAAAACGGCTGTGACCGTTTGGAACTGGTCTGGTAATTCTGCCAGGCAGAAAATGTGAAGAAAAATAATTTTTAAGTAACAGCCGTCGAAATTACTGTGAATTTGGATTTCGGGTGCAGTTACAAAAGTAAGAACAACGGAGAAAAACTATTACCTCGGTCGCTTGTTATGAATTTGTTTGAAGCCACCAGCTGGTTTTGCTAAACGAGAAAAGAAGCTATACTGACGCCTCGATTGCTGTAGCGAATGGCTGCATAGAATGTATTGTGGTGTGATTTATATTCTTCATGTCGGATAAACAAGCCGCAGTTCTCTATCGGCGAGTGACTCGGCGAGTGGCTTCGCAATCATGAAGAAACAAAACTTGTCTTCTTTCGTAGCTGGTCAAGGTACTTTAGTTCCATGTATTTTCATGTGTTTTTCGATAAACTTTCAAACAAGCTCTTGTCGCTGTTTTGTTTCTTTGTTATTTTCCCTATGAAATTGCATTTTCTAGTGTTCTAAGAAATGAATTAAAACGATTTGCTTCGGGCGCCATTCTATCCTTCTCCTTCGCGGAAGAAAATCTCAGCTAGCTTCCAATTTTAAACTGAGGCGTACACCGACCATATATGGAGAGCATGGTATATATAATGGCTCGTATACCATAATGGCTAAACCAATGAAAACGCTAGAATTGCATTATCGAATGATTCAGTTTTTAATAAAATGGTTTAGACGAGTGCGTGGGCCGGCTGCAACGCGGGCTAGTACTTGGTCCGAAATGTGCAGCTGTTCGTTGTCTGTTCAAGAGGACCTAACAGGTGAGCAAGCTTTAATACGATTTCTAGTTTGAAAGCTATTAGTGTTCCCCTGTTTGCTTTATAAATTGCGTTTAAAGCAGCAGCTAATCAAGGAATAGGGTTTTACGCTCAAATGTTTGTTACAATGCAAGCAGCTTGTTCTTCGCAGCTCGATTTACATTGGGGAAGCCATGTTCGCTTCTCGACTCAGGGCCAGCGTTTTCAGCATTCTCTTTCCCCTTGTTAAATGAATTTTAAGTGGTAGCTGATCAAGGAATAGGGTTATATTCTCAAAACTTTTCTCAGAACCAGCGTGTTCTCCGCAGTCGATTTACATTGAGCCGGTCCTCACCTCCTGCGAGAAGTACAACGCATTTGCGGACCTCTATTTTTAGGATTTATTCATTATGCCTGTCATGAGATTTTTGTCAACCAGCATGTTCTTTTACATTGGAACAGCAGTAAACTCCCGTGCGGAATGCAACGAATTTGCAGACCTTTTGTTTTGAAGACTATCGTTATGCCTTTCGAGACTCTTTGGGCCTGTTTACATGGAGGTGGGGGACCCCAGGGACTAGGCGTTCAAATTAAAATGAGAGATTGTATGGACAGGCGGGTTACTCCAACAAAGCGAGTTACCTCACCTACCTGGGGTCCCCCACCTTCATGTAAACAGGCCCTTTGTCCTGTGACACTAACTCATTTTTTAAACCTCTGATACATTCCGCCCCATTCTTGCGCTTTTCACTCATTTTGCTTTACACCAATTTTTTCATATGTATATTACCACGCAAAATACTTTTCTTATCCCCCATGATGCTGCTCATCGGCGAAACGGCTCGGAATTAAATTTTTATTTATAATTTCAGAAGTCAAAGGCCTCAGTTAAACTATATTTTACTTTCTTAGATTTATGGTTTTGATACAATGGAATTTTCCTTGATAAAAAAGTGCTAACTTGCACCAATTTACCAACAAAGCTTCAAGCCGTGTTGCTAGGATGTGCCAAAGTTGTTGTTTCAAAGTTGGGTGCGGGCCGCGGGCGGGCATCCTTTTCTACAGCGGAATCCATGTTATTTAAGCTCTAAAATTATGTACCAAATCGCGAAGATCTGGATAGGCACATTTCACAAAAGATAAACGACTTCGCCTCGTTGGCACTTGCCGGAAGGTACCCCTAGTTTAGTTTGTAGTTCTAACTTTTCTGTCTGTGAACGAAACCCTGCGGTGTGACCATTCAAATGAAACCTCCTCAGCACTACTTTCACATACAATTTGCTTTTGTCCAACTCTTACTTTGGCCACTTTTGTTAGAATCAGGGTTAATTGTTAGATGATTATTAGACAGTGTTCTCTTGGAAATATAAAAACCCGCTGCCTGTAGAATTGAAAGGAGACGTACTATAAACGATTGTTGCTAAGACAAATATCTAACTTTCGTAACCTTTCCCCAGTAGGATGCAGTAGAGGGGAGAAATAGACGGGTGGGGCGGAGTTTCTCAAGTTAAACTGCATAACTGGAACAAAAAACACTCAAAAACAATAAAGTTTGGTTTGCTTTACCTTTAGAGAATGAATTAATGTAATATCTTTCTTTTGTTTTCTAGAGGCCATTTTGTATGACAGCCAGAGTAACTTCATAAGTGTGTAGTAGTTTCCACAAGGTAGCTGCAGCTTAAAAGAACACCTGGTACAATCCTCGTGATACTTCCCTAGCCTGTCTAGCAAGCGTTTCCGCACAACTTCGTTCAGAAAGTTACGAACGAAGAGGAGAAGGGTTAGGCCCATTTTAGACGCCGATCTTTTCACGAGCCGAACCTAATACATTGAATTAAGTATACATGAAAAGTTCGGCGTCTGAATCAGCTAGGAACGCCTGTTTCAATTTAACTTATTTCTTTCACCCACTAGAACTCCCGAGAAACGTCTTCAAGTGTACGCGATACACTATGTACCAGTTTTTTTTTTCCCGCATGCAGGGATTGCGTCTAAAGTGTATATAATTTAAAAAATCACGGCATAAAGAGGGCATGCCCTCAAGTACCGCTAATACTAAACAGAAGGCCTACTTAGGCGGTAAGCTGCAGATGTTGGAGCGGGGAGGCTATAAATTCCTTAGGGAGGGGATGGTTGTATTTTAAGATTTCTTTTGACGTTATAGACTGAAGAAGTTGAGACCGCCTTTGTGACGTGAATGTTTCTTTTCTACTATAAAAACAGTCACAAGGAATCTAATACCTTGGATGAACAATCATTTACTGTTTTTCTACTTAGTATTCGCGATTTTTACTGATCCATGTCTATACAAAATTCGGCTGTCCTGCCTCACTAGTTTTTGTGGCTGTGTTTCAATACCTTTATAAATGTTTTAGGGTAAGTCGCTACTCGTCCTTTTTCGAGCTAAGAATAAAAAAAGCTGAGTGGATATAATCGCAGTTGTTGCTATCTATTGGCTTCTTGAAGACAAGAGGGGCCGGCTTTATTTAGCGCAGTACGTTTCCAAAAATGCAGGCTACTGGATTCTCCACAACAAGCCGGTCCGCTCAGGGCCAGATGGCGTAAAACGCCATTTGCAAATATACAAAGCCCGACTGACAGAATTCATTGGAAACAATTTTGTCTAGATCTGGAGTTTTGAAAACATGTAGCCCGGAAATTGCAGCTCAAAAAATTGATTAGAATCAGGTCAGGCAAAAAGCGAGTTTGTTACAGCCTGATAACATGCAGCCGCTTTATCAGCCAAGCGAGGCAAACGCGGCATTTCGCGGGAGGCGGGCGTGTCGCTCTTCGCGCGAAATGCCGCGTTTGCCTCGCTTGGCTCATAAAGCGCCTGTTATGCAGGCTAGTTTGTTAAGTTTGATTAGCACGCAAATTCCACAACAGAAGGAAAAGAAGGAGAAAACGAGAAGAGCGAGGGGAAAGAAAAGAAGGGGTATAGAATGGTAAATTCGAGACTTGTCAAGACCCTGGCTTCAAAATCCGAGCCCGAGGCAATTCAGTAGATAATGGCACAAATAAAGCTAAATAAAACGACCGAAAACGCTAATGGAAGCTAGCGAAAGCCTATAAGCAATATACTGCTTTCAGTTCGATAAGCTGTACCCATGAACTCTGAAAAATTCTTCTCCTGAATACCAAACGGAAAGAAAAACGACAAATCCGAGACTCCACGATCCGTCCGGAAAAAAAATGAGACTAGCGCACGCGAGACGCAAAAATCACCCGAAAACGAGACTTTTTAGATCGGGCCAAAATTTTTCGAGATCTACGTGATTCGTGGTCCATTCTTCACTCCAGAAAGAGGACACGTTCTTAGTTGTTACTAGTGAGCAGTTATGGATAAGTAAGGATAACACTTCGCAGTAAATCATTTTACTCGTGCTTTATTTTCTGCTGACCTGATCTGCTTTACAATGAAATCAGAGTCAGTGCAAGGAAAACTTTTCTTGCTCACACTTTGTTTAAACATGCAATAGCATGCTCATCCAGTTGAACTTCTCCAGTAGTAAGGTCAGTCCTCACCAGGCGATGCTCCACATAGTGGCTTTCCGTTGGCAACATGACAGCCTTCTTTGCTCTGTTCAGAAAAAAATATATATATATATATTGTGTTGTAACGCAAGTCCATTTTAAACCTAAAAAATGCCATCCTCGTGAAGTACACAAAGCTCAGGATGAATACTCTTGACCGATCGCAAAATGACTTGTCTGGCTATGGTCCGGCCGGCGAGTTCTGACTTTTGAAAAGCGCCCCAAGTCACTATTTTTTAACTTTGTATTACAGTGATGAAAATATTCTACCAACAGCATGGAGGGTCGACCGTATACACTGCCTGCCTCGACAAAAGCTTATTGCTTATTGTAATTCATTTTTTGGTTTGCGATTATTCAGTTAAAGGTTCAGCTGAAAATTCTTCAGAACTTACTGAAAATGGCAATAACCAATTCAAATGAAAGGCGTTCCAAACTAACAGTAGTGTTAATTAGAAAAAAAATGAGACTTGGGTCGGAAAAACGGACTTAAGTCAAACTGATATTTTATGAGAAAAAATATATCCTGCGGAATCCTTTTGAAGTCCGCCAGAAATTGACCTAGGAGAGCGAGTTTGATTTTAAGGTGAATTTATTCCGTCAGAATATAGGCAATAACTTGTACTTAAAAAAAGAAAAAAAGCTCAAAATAGAAAATATCACCGTTTTTAGCGGAATTTTACTAAGTTGGAAAAGGACGATTTAGTTTGGAACGCCTTATCACAGGGTCCAGAGGAGTTTCGTGTGAATAAATGAATTACTTATTTAAAGTCTCACCTTGAAAAATGTCTATACGTGTCGCTTAGCACGATTAATTAGCCCAATGGGATCTTTATAAATCTCCTGTAAACGATTTCTTCGCTTCTTATCTGACCCAGATCGACGTTTTGAAAATCAATAACCGCTAGCCATATTCTCGCTGGCGCACGGCACGTCGCCCGAAGGGCGACCGAGGCACGAGGTGCCGAGTAAAATTATACTGTATGCTTATCTGCGAGCCCTCAGTCTCTTGGTTTGCGGTCTATAGAATGTGTAACATAACTGTAACGCGATCAAAATAACCCATTTTTTCAGAGATTTTCGACGGGTTTTGATGTTTTAACGACAAACACTTCTCCTGTGGACCCTGTGGCCTTATAAGAGAAGTTCAAAGAAATGATTTATTTCAAAGCAAGGCACAAGCTTGTTGAAATATCATACATTTTAAAGACATATAAATGTATATATCTGTCTGATTTTGCTAAAAGGTCCCCGTTAAGTTTTCGCTTGAACACTGAAAACTTAAGTAAACTTCACTTAGCCATAGTAAAACGCCCAAACATGGCCACAGTCATGGTTTATTATCAGTGGTTGGTGGTACAGCAAAAACACGCGACTAAGAACCTGGTTTTTGAAGTGGTTCAATGGGGACAATACAAGTTTGAGTATGACCTACGTCTCCGTAAAACAAAGATTTCAGTGGAAAAATTGCCACCACAGCTGTAATGGATAAAAATAAAAATTTGTTTTGATCAGGGTTACAAAATGACGTCGGGGTAGCCATAGCACCGAAATGACGCCATTACCTATTTTACTTGCAGCCGTATTTCTCGGCACTGGGAACAACTGTTCTTCCAAAATCGTTAACGGGAGCTTTTTTCTCCAATAGCCGCTTCGATGTTTGTGAAGTTTAAGTGAAATCTATAAGAGCATTATCGAGATATTTTGAGATGAGGTTTTTATTGTTAGAAATACAGTAAAAACTGGACAATCTTGGTGTTTGGCTTTTATCTTAAGAAAACGAAGCGCTTTTAAACTGAAATTTTACCTCATAGTAGTTTCAATCTTTTAATGATCATGGAGAAGGGTGGGGAGCGCCAGACACTCGCGACTTGGAAAGGTGCAGAAACAAACCGTAGAAATGACGGAATGGTCGGACAATTATTCCATAAATTCGAGGTAAATCAAGAAACCGTCTGGAACGTCAACTATCATGGCAAAGTTTGTTTTACATTCTGTTTAACTTAGTTTAGGCCTTTTACTAAAGCCCAAGTGTGACAACAAAAGATATCGTCAGAGCAAGTTTGGATGATCGCGCTTTAGTTTCAAGTGACGTTTTCTCCGCCGCGGACGTCGTGGTGTCTTAAACTGCTCTCTAATGATTACTTCGAGAAAGAAACTTAGAAAAACATACTTGTATAACGTATGAAACTGGCAACGGTGATTTTTCCCATCTTTCAGCGAGAGGAACATGGTAACATCCCCCTTCAATATCCCCTCGCTCACAGTCATTTTTTGGACGGACGGCTCCCAATTGGTTGTCCTCTTTTGCATCACTGGTCCATCAGCAGGAAAGTTCATCCCAGTGAAATTGGACTTGTGGATAAAGCAGTTGCGTTTGTTACTGTCAAGGCTATTGAAGTAAAAGGAAATTATGAGACAATAACAAAATTTTAATTAGTTTTTTATTATTTTTATTATTATCAATATTATTATACTTCTTAAAATTAATTCATTAATTCTAAATTTTAAGCGTCTTTGATCGTAAAATTAGTAAATTTATACCTTATATCCACATTGGCTATGCAAAATCCGCCATCTTCAAATTCAAGGCTTCTTTCCCACGAGTATCCTTCAGGAAATGATGGCTTGAAATAGTCAACGATGGATGCAGGATAATCAGTAAAGGCTCTGTTACCATAGCAAAACACAGCCGACAATATGTTACCTAGAGTTCTAATAAATAGGTCATAAAATAGGATTTAACGAGAGCGAATTTGTTTCTCAATCGGTGTATAAAAAAGTGAGGCTATCAAATGAGAAGTTTATAGAGTATCAAAATTATTAAATTAAAAGCTCATTTAATTAGGAAAAATTCCTATACGAAAACAATGCTAGTGACATTAAATTGATCAGATAAAATTCTCAGAAAATATGTCCAATAAAAGCCTCATTATTTGCTTTTGTTTTTTGCGTAAAGGTAAATTTTTCGGCCCACAAAGCAAAGTTGAAAAAGCGACTAAATCTTAGTTTTTTTACATTGAGCGTGTTTATTAGCTTAGTTTTCGTCCTTTTTAAAAGCTTTATAACCCAATCATAATTTTCGAGTTAAAATAGTACAAAATCATTTCAAAAACCATGTTCATTTAAAGTAGAGCCGGCAAACCTGAACATTTTGTAATTCAAAAGTCGGACCCAGCCAGGTTGTTTAAGCTTAAAAATTATATTGCATTTTAGCATCCTATAAATTTACCAGAATCGCCTCTCAGAGGCTTACTGTAGCAAAGCATTTTGTAGTACACTCGTAGACAAGCAATGTAAGCCTTAAGTCTTTGCTTGGATGAGATGTCCAAAAGAAAAATTAGTTTTGTGGACCTAAACGCACATTCACAGACTGCTTATATTGAGTTGTTTACAACTTTGCATTGACACGCGCAGCATGTTCATTTTTTTAAAGCGAAATCCAAATCTGATTTTGGCATTTGATTTACGGATATTTTATTTTGTCTCCAAAAGTGATCGTAATATCCGTTTGATTGTCTTTCAAACAACAGTCAAATTATGCAGCAAAAATAAGTAACTTTACCAGTACAGTGGGAAAATATGACCGTAGGTGCCAAAAATAATTATACTCGAGCTATAAAATTAGAACTAACTTTTTTTAGCTTTGGTTTCTTATTTTTGAAGTTTTCTCTAGTCTTCTTAGCAGCAGAAGAAGATTACAAGACATACAAACAGAAACAATCCGAAGTGAACAAGTTGACAACCACTTATGCCGGAGTTCTTAGGCATGCTCAACAGCAAGATAAACTGAATGCCAAAAGGATAATTCACGGGATTTGTTCGATATTCAGGCTTTTTCTTTACCAAATTAATACTAAATTTGTACTTACAGTCTCTCGCAGAATCCATTTCTTGTCCAGCATTCACCAACATCTCAACCATGCACCGCAGAAAAAAAAGACAAACAAGTGCGAAGAGACATGACGACATCGTGACGCCACAACTGCCACGCTACAACAAACTAGATTCCTCGTCATCCGAAAACACTTCTGCGGAAATTCGGCCGATTTCGTGCGTGCTCGGGGTATCTTCGGATGACGCAGATGACGTTGCTCAAAGGACTATCGTCAGCAAGGAGTAAAACAGTTTGCGAGATTCGCATAGCCGACAAAGAGCGCAGTGAAAAACTAAGCAAAATCTCTCTGAGAAGGCAGTCCAAATTCACCAAATCAGAACGTCTTTGCAGTATTAACGTCGTACTCTCGTAGTGACTTGAACGACCTGGTAAGCTTCATTTTCACCAGTCTTTTAATGCTGTTGACCGGGAAACATTCCGACACGATAAAACTTAAGCATGGATAAGTTTATACTGAAAAGATTTGTTATCTTATTGTTTAAGACTCTTTTCCGCGATCAAATTTAAATGTGGACCCAGAAATGTCAGTATCGGTTTGAAATAAAAGGATTAATCTTTGATTGCAAGTTAAGTATTCTATTTTATGTATGAATAATGTTGTTTTGTTGTGCTTTTTTATTTATAAATCCAGGCTTCTGTCTTCAGTTTTGCCAGTCGATCCCGTGACACACATTCTGACAAACATGACTTTTTTTGTTATAATCTGCATTTATTGCCAGGCATGAAACCTGTAACTTCAAGCTCCCTAAGATATATTTGGCGATTATATGTGATTCTCAGGATATGATGCTGAAGCGAACATCAAAATCAGTCTCGCTGGGCATGCCAATTTCTTGCCTGGCATGCCGGGCATGCCAAACCAACTGGCTTCACCATCGGCATGCCCGGCATGCCAAACCAGAGGAGCTAAAACTGGGAATGAATTATTAACCCGGCGAGAGATCTGGGACCTAAGTTTAGCTGGGCCAATTTTGGGCTGCGAGGGCATGAACCCATTTTTTCCATGCCTATGAGATGTTATTTCTAAGTACCAATGTTCCCTTGAATTTTGTCATGCCTAAATATATAAAATTTTCCCTCTCTCATTAATCCTCAGACTGGATGCGATTTTTACGCTCGGTAGGCATGTTCAACTGAAAATCATGCCCATACCCATATTCAAAACAAAATGCTATCAAATTTTAGTTTCCAAGCCGTTAAAAAGCAATTTTTGAAATATAATGTCGGCCACTGTAGTGGCAGAGTTGTTGAGATAATAGTAGCTAATAATTTGCGCAAATATGATAACATAAATGACGTTTGATCCCGGCCAGCAAAAAATTGACGATCCTCGTGGCCTATTGCGAATAACACCGTGTTTCGACAAATCAGTGTCAAATTTGCCATTCAAAGAAAAGTTGTTATTGATTTTGAATAATGTAGAATAACTTACATTTTTCTCTGGTTTTTACTTGCGATGATTAATAAAATCACTTTCACAATTCATAGAGCTTTGTGTTTCACATAAGGCCATAATATCTCTTTTGGTATGATTGAGTTTTCGGAATCTCTCGCCTGATACTCAGTACAGCTAATTTAAAATGGTTACGAGAATTTTACTTTTCATCACAAAAATATCCCGAAATTGGTGACTACTCTTACTTCTCTTAAACTTATAACAGTAAAGATCTTCAGTTGCCTTTTACTGTGAAAGGAGGTGTGTTGATCGACTTACTCGTACGGCTTCCCCCTGCCTTCACCTTCGATTGTGAAGAAATGTCCATTGACAGATCCTTCCATGTGGTATGTCATCGTCATGTCATCTTTGATGACCTGCATTCACAAAATCCACAACATAGTGAGTCCGCATAAGAACAGGTGTAGCTTACAGAGTAAAGCTTGAAGTTGTAATAAAGGGTTAGGAAGCTTAACACCGTTCTCGTTTGTAAAAAAAAAACAAAAAAAAAAAACAAATTAAGTTGGGCAAAAGTGAAGCTATTCTAAGGGTGAGTATCTACATGTCTAAAAAATTCAATTGACTCCCTATTCAATTTTTAGATCAAGTTTACAAAGAACACTTTTTTTTTTAGTTTATACGCGGGAATCAAACGCCATTACCTATAGCAAGACTAAATTTCAAAATTGCAAATAAGTTGCATTAGTTGAATTAGATTTAACTCATATTAATACAAACTTGCAATTGACTTTAACAACAGTAAACAACAAGGATGTATTTATTTAAAAAAATGTAAAGTTTACAATACTTTATGTCCTGCAAATAGCTATCATGCTAATCTAGGCAGGACAAGACTTTAAATAAAGACGTTATTAAATTACATAAGAAAAAAGAAAAGAAAAGAAATACAAAAACATACAGAAAGAAACACCTTACATATAAATTCAAGTACAGGGGATTTTGTTATTTGATAGAGACTAAAATTACAACTGGAGGTATATACAACATATCAGGTTAACTTCACAAAATATTCTATTAAATAATTAACATTCAAATAATTATCTTCACTACCTAGAACATTAAGGAGCAGTGATTTAATTTTTTTACGAGAATTAGATATGTTGAGAGTCTTAACAGAAAGTTAAGTAAAGTATTACATTCACTACAAACTTTAAGCCCTTGGAACGGAATTATACTAATATTGATAGTTATTTTAAAACTAAAAAGATACGTTTTTTCTCAGTCTGATTTGAGATTTTTAATCTCTTTTTTGCTGTTTTGCGTGATAACTAATCTTGAGTGTTTTACTCCAAAAGAAAGAAACGAATAGTTCTCTCTACTAATTTATGCCTCGTTAATCCCAGAAAGAGGCGAGTAAAAGGCCTGATCTTTCATCCAATATCTGATTAGTTCTGATTGTTTGCCTTACGAAAATGTTTTTACAACTACCGTTAGTGTGTCATAGTAGTAAGCTATCAAACTGCAGCCGTTACATCAGTCCTTATTGCCAAAACAAGGGCCTCATATTCTTGGCGTAGAGTTGAAAATTCACTTACTTGCTTTGAAAGAGCCATGTCGAGAGGAAATTGCTTCTTTGTCAAAACGTACTCAAAATTTCAGTTAAGCTGTTGTAGTTCACTCCGTCACCGACTAAGCTGAACTGACTACATTGCTAGGGTGGATCGATTTTAACGCTAGATCAGATCAAAAGACACACCTTGATTGACGCATTAAAACAGGTTAGGCTAGATCTTGACAGGTTGGTCTGGATAAATGGGACAAATAAATCTTTGTTCTTTACTATCGGGTTCACGTGATGTGCAGTGTGCATGTACTTTTCCACAGCCTTACCTGACCAAACTTGGCTATTTGTGAATTTCAGCTGTTACATAACATTGAGCTCTAAAGTTATCTAACAACCAATTAAAAACTTTGAAATTAATCTTGAAACGATTTCATTAGTGACTTTGTTATAACGATACCTTGCAGCTTCAGCACAAGCCGTTAAAAAACCCCAGCAAAGAGCTTACAAACAAAGAAAGTAAAAATTAAGTGAATGTTGAACATCTATCAGAAACTAAGGTGCAATTATCAAAAAGCACTTTATCAATTCTGTAAGGCAGAAAAAAGTATGCTATCAATTACAGCTACAAGGTTTTGCAGAAGGAGTAAACGTTAATGCTGGTCTAAAAATTAATTACTCCCGGGATCAGAAAATAGAGTGTGTTTAAAAAGCTCAAAAAGTCAGTTCACCGTTCATCATCATATTGACACAATTGGAGCGATTGAAATGTCCAGAATATGTCACTTACAAAGTGAAACAGTGAAACGGGATAGATGACTTTGGAAAAAGAAAAATAGGTTCCTGAACTTTTTTCGTCAATGAAACAAGTAAAAGACTTTAAATATGGTTGTTCCTGAGCTGTGAATTCTCGTTTGAATTAAACAAGATTTGTAACGCGTAGACTGTATTTAGGGAGGTAAATGGAAGTGTGCATAAGTTTAAAACGACCATAGATCATGACACGGAATGGTGGTTAGATTAAACGTAAACTTGTTTTCAGCTTGTCATCCTAAGCTGAAAGGTTTATCAGGCAAAAGCGAAAAAGATAGCGTACGCACAGTTGGTAAGATTGTTGATTATACATTACCCATATTAAAAACGTGATATGTCATGATTGTCTTCTTAAATTAAGCGTACTTTGAATAAGGTGATTCGTTATCTTTCACCGCTAGTAAACAAGTAACATTTCTTTCCTTCCCCAGCTCATAACATATAATCTAACCTGTATTAAGTTGAGTGGACCTGCATTAAGCGGTCACTTTCTTAAGTCCCCTAATTACTATAGAACTAACCTGTATTAAGTTATTTTTTATTTCTCCACCTGTTCAACGGTCACTTTGTAAAGATGAACCACACAAGCCCAATAGAAATACTGTGCACAGCATTTAGCGGTCTTTTACTTCTTTTTTGGCACAAGAAAAGGTAAAACACTTTGTGTACCCCTTCAACAGTTGAAGTGTTATGGATCAGTATTTCGCTTTGTCACCATCTTTATTTCCTTGTTATGATAAACTCCTAGGTTTGTCCAACTTGTATTAAAGGGTCAACCTGTATTAAGCGGTCAGTAAGCCATTTTCAAAGATACAGGTTTGACTCTATTTATTTCTAATAATTCTGATAATTAGATTTGGCCCAAAGATATGGCGCCATGTTTCAGTAAGGAGGAAAACTATAAAATGGCGCAAACCGGCTGATAAAAGCTTTTGTAGTCCATTGCCTTAAATGACTCAAAATAAAGCGATTAAATGCATTCATCTCTTACGTAAAATTAAGCTTCGGCTAAGAGATTTAGGGAACTAGGAAAATAAGTTCGTTAACGTATATCGTTGTCGCTTTTACAGTGAGAATCACTCCGTTTAACACTACCTCACAATTACAATCACTTTTTACTTGATTTTAAAAACAGAATGAATCACATCAGAACTTGTTTATATCCCAGATGTTGAGCAACACAAACAAAGCGGCTGTCAAAAGTTTTACGGCTTTTTTATAACCTAAAGTAAGAATGGAGAGTTTGCGCGGTAGGGGATTAGAACAATCATTTTTCTCAGTTTGACTGGAATAAGGAACAGCGAAATTTTCGTTCAGGAGTAATGAAAACACCTTATTATTACTCATTCGGTTTGTATAGCGTTTTGCCACTGGCAAGCAAGTTACACAGCGAGAGCTTCCCCTGGAGCACAACCGCCCACAATTAGTAGCTTTCTCTCGAAAATGATTTATCGATATTCAAAGTTAATTTGACTGTCTGTAAATAAATAACAGGGCCAGTGACTTAAAATGAAATATTAATCTAACTGATAATATTAAAAACCATAGGGACTCTGATTGCTTTAGGACTGTAAGCGCATGGTTCTTGTATTGAGCGTCTGACTGGCATGGGTATCGGTGCGGACGTACCTTTCGTCGCACATTTTCCATCAAATCGTCGGTTTCCTCAACGAAATCGCCACTTGCCGTATCAACGATTGTTTTACGTTGTGGCTCTACTAGAAGCTTAAGCAACGGCGACGACTACACGACGGCAAACTAGAAAATCAAAAGGCAATACATTTAATAAAAAACAGCAAAAGCTCTGATCACACTTTCAGCTAGATTTCTTTGCTATTAATGCACGACTAACCTTTCATCATGGAGCGATCGTCTCAACTTCGGAAAATTGTCTTAGAAAACCCTGCAAAGGCTCAGTATTACAATAACAAGAGGCAAACATACCTGAATTACTTTCTCTAAACTGATTCTTTTGATGGCAAGTTGAAGGAAAGTCAAAATAAGTCCGATTGACTTATAATTGGTAGCCTCTGTACAGACACCCCCCCCCCCTCCCCCCCTCCCAATTCTTGAACTCTTGGTTTCCGATAATTCGAACCAAACTTAACTTTCCGTCACCAGTCGAACACTGTATGTTTACCCTCGATTTTTTAAACCTTCCGATAATTCGAACCAATTTGCTTTTCCTAAGGCGGTTCGAAAAATCGGTGTCCACCAAGTTTATTGAAGAAATGTACAATCACGTATTTATCATGGGTTATGTAACCCTTTCTTTGGGGCGTTAAATGGCATGCTTTTACTAACATGCATCCCAAGCTCACGTTACGAGTGTGTTATATAAGGTCGTCACTTGTTTCCATCCGCCAAACTGACGTGACGTCATCTGATCTCCGGTGAACATCTTCGGTTTACGCGCCGGCTTCCTATCGTAAAAACTAATATGGCGGATGATCTTTTGTGGGTCCACGTGTGTCCAGCAGATTATTTGTGTTTTTCTGTGCACATAAAGCAGGGTCCTGATTTTTTTCAATAAACCTTTGAAAACTTAGGGTAAATTGGACAAGGGTAAAGCTATTTTATACCCTTAAAGCTTGCCACAGTGGAGGACGTCAGTTTGATGGATGGCGTGACAGATAGCGTATCTTTCCATCCATGAAACTGACGTTCAATAACAGGCGAACGCGCACGAAAATTGACGATAATGTACCGAAAACCTCTCTCGGAATTCCGAAGATTTTCCCGCTAAGCATTGTTGTTTGGCGGGCATTTTCGAAAGGAAAATAATAAAGTTTCCGCGTATATGAGATCTGGAAGTTGACTGCTCGGTTTATAGTACTCAGCACAAGTCGTTTGTTATGGCTTTGCCGGCAAATGCCCAAGAAGGTAGCGGCACAGCTGAAGGCATATATTTAGAAAGTGAGAAAGACAGTGCTACTGTATGTACTTGGCAAGCGAAGTTAAGAGGATCAACGAACAAGTTTGTTGGCTATGTTGGATCAGTTGAGGAAGCCATGACTGTAATAAGACAATATGAACTGGAAACAACAACAAAATTCTCTTGTTTTAAATCAGACAAAATGTTTGGTGCTGGAGGTAAGATAATTATGAAGCAACAAAATAATTATGCACTATTCAACTGAAAGCCGACCCCCCACCCCCGGGCCAAGGTGCGGGAACAAAGGGTGTTTGATAAAATTTGACAGCATGTTTTGCCGTTGGGGGTGGGGATTTCTCAAGATTTGCCATGTTTTATTTTTCTCCTACAGGACTGTAGGTGGGGGCTTTAAAAGTTTAAGTGCCCCCTCATGGGTGTTAATCACCATTGTAGTTGACATGAAGTCAAATCCCCACCCTTTCCTGGGGGTGGGGGAGGGGGGATTTCAGTTGATAAGTGCATAAACAAGAAGTTGGTCATAAAAAAATTCTTGAATCTGATTGGTTATCAGCAGCTATGATCTTAGCAGTGCAGTGTAACATAATAGGGATAAGAATGCTGGAGTAGAATGTGGTGTAGCTTGCACACCAGATTACAAACAAAAGATTATAATAAACAATGCTGTGATCTTAGAAATTTTTCTTTTGTTGGGGGCGGGGAGAGAAATATGCTGGAGTAGAATGTGCATATTCTAAACACAGTGGTATTCATGGCATGAACAATTTATGAATCAAAGACATGAAATACCGTAAAATTCCGAAAATAGGCCCCGGGCTTATATTTTTCAAAGGCCCTTTTTGAGGGGCTTATTTTTGGAGGGGCTTATATTCGCAGCGGCTTATATACGGAGGGAAATTTGCGTTTCAAAATCGATTGGGCTAGCCTTATAGTTGAAAGTAAATTTACCGTTTTTGCTTTGTTTTATTTTGTATTTGATGGCAATTTTCCAAGTAAAAGCCCCCGCGGGGCTTACATTTGAAGGGGCGATTTACCGGAGGGTTTTTTGCGTTACCAGTTTGGGGGGCTTATATTTGGAGGGGCTTATACACGGAGGGGCTTATTTTCGGAATTTTACGGTATCTTTAAATCTATGGTTGACTGAGTACTATCTGCAAAGGGTGCATGTTATACATTGGCTTGACTGTGGTGTAGGTTGCATACCAGATTACAATCAAAATTATAATAAACAAGGCTATGCTCTAAGAAAAAAAATTCGGGGAGCCCAAAACACTAAACCTTTGACATTCCGGCTGCCCAGCATAGTAATTTTGGGCAAAAACTAAGATTTCCTTCTTGCCGAAAAGCAACAGTAAGTCAACAGGGGCCTCTGAGGACTGCTAGAGTACAGCCCTAATAAACATAATACAGACTTTCCTTGTTTCCATGACACAGATCCCTTTGCCAAGCAAAGAAAAGTCTATTTCAAAGATGACAAAATTCCATTTGATGGAGTACCATTCAGTATAATTGGCACCAAGGTATTTGACTGCCAACATGGACCAGACAGGAAAAAGTCATTTAAAGCGAGACATTCTGAAGAGAAGGTATGTTGGTTATGACTAAAAAATATCTGCATTTTTATTTCACAGCCACAGCCTTTCTGGTGCTTTTAGCACTAAACTGTAAGGAATCTATAATATTAATCTTCTAACTACAGGTTGATGATCACTCATTCAAAAGGAGGAGGTTTCTACCTCAAGACACAATGAAGTTTGGCTGCCCTGCAAGTATTCGTTTATCAGAAGTCATAAAGTATTGCAGTTACAAGGTACAAAACCACCATCACAATAGTGATAATAGCAATCGACATTATACTTCCGCTCAGTAAAATACATCCCTTCATTTCATAACTTATTACTGTCTTTTAACTCTATTAGATCAGGGATGACACAGAAAGACTAAGAAGGGACATGTCCAAAAAGCTGAAGACTGATATAACCAGCGGACAGAAACCCCAAGTGGAACGCAGAATTTATATCCAATTACCAAAGGAGGATGAGCACAAAGATCACATCACTGGAGAGGTCTGTTGATGTCAATGGAAAGAACTGGGACACTACCTTAACTTGAGAACAATAATATTAACTTTTGTTTTTGGCTCTTTTTGTTTGAGTAATAGTTGAAGGCTTAGGGAAAAACACTTTGAATGGGTGGGACAAGAGTTGAGTCATTTTCATACAAACCTTCTAGTTTTTCATGTATAAATCATTATGGTAATTATAGTTTCGGACAGGTATTACTTTCCTATGAAAAGGCAAGAAGGCATGTGAAAGAAAGTCAGACCTTCCACTCAAAGGCTAGGTCACAAAATACAACAGGTGTACGGGTGGCTACATGCTAGGTAGTGCTAACAATCATAGCCTAGGTCTGTAAATGAAGTAATGATCATGAAAAAAGGTCCAAGTAGTGTCTAGGACTAAAATAGAAGCTGATAACAAATAAACAAAATTGTCTAGGAATTATTATTTCAACTGATTTGTTGCTATTCTATCCAAATAATTTGTTTTTTGAATGTTGTTGTTGACAGAAGTGACATTTCATTCATTACATGTGAGTGTACATTGTACCAGCAGTGCCTACAACTATCAGCGTGGCTGTCACAATATTTCTGTCAAAAATGTAATTCCATTTTCATTTTTCTCCTCATGTATCAAAAAACCAGATTGGTGGCATTCTGCAGCCCATCGACAAACGGCTTGTAGACAAGATTGGAGAGCTTGTTGGCGAAGGTGTGAAAACTGTGGACGAAATGAAAAGACATCTTAGGCAATTCGTAAAAACTGAACTATTTCCAGGGCAATCTCCACCAGCATCAACAAACAGGCGCTATTATCCAACAGATGTGGACATCAGGAACCACATGTATCAGGCATCAGTAAAAAAAATCCTGTCCAAATCTGATCAGGAAAACCTTGAAAAGAAAATTGAAAATTGGTGTCAGGAGAACCCACAAGACTCTTTCTATTTTAGACCCTGTGCCCTATCAGCCTCATCAACAGCTTCTGAAAGCATGAACAATGAGGAAACAGATCAAGATTGTGTGCGAGATGATCTTTTGTTTGCTCATCAAACAGCCTGGCAAAAGCAACTCATGATCCGTTACGGAAATGAGATCACCCTGCTTGATGCAACCTACAAGACAATGAGATATGAGCTCCCTCTATTTTTCCTAGTGGTAAAGACAAATGTAAATTACATAGTTGTGGGGTCTTTCATAATTCAACGGGAAACTACAGCCTCCATACAGGAAGCACTAGGAATCTTCCATGATTGGAATGCCAGCTGGAAGCCCCAATTTTTCATGACTGACTTTTGTCATGAAGAGATCCATGCAATTGAGAACACATTCACAGGTACGGATGATTCAACATTGGGCCAATATTCTCAAAGTGTAAAACTAAATGTAAATAAAGACTTGTACATTCAAGCAGGGTGCAAAGAAGATCATTTTTACAGCTTGCCATTCAAGTATTCAAGTACATGTAGGCAAACAAGATTTTGAAGGAATAAGTAACAATTTCTATAAAATTGTAAGTTAACCCTGATCCTCCCTAGTGACTGGAAAACCAGCCCAAATTAAATATGACTTTAGGTATTCAGTTACAAATCTGGAAACTTCCTAGAGGGCGAAACCTTAAAGTCAAGCTTAGGTTGATGCCATACGAGGTATCAGTATATCCATCATAATGCTTTATCTTCTCTCAAATGCCAACTGACTATTATAATATTAAAAATAGAATGTACAAAAAGTTTCACATTCTAATTTGGTTTAACAGATACCACTACATATATTTGTGACTTTCATCGAGAACAGTGCTGGGAAAGATGGCTACGAAAGTCTGAAAATGGGTTGACTGACAGCAGGGAAGAGGTCCTAACATTGCTTCGCAACGTGGCAAAATCACCAACAAAAGAGTCATTTGAAAAAAATTTGTCTTCCCTTAAGGAGAGTGCAGTTTGGCTGGCTAATCCCAAGCTCAGGAATTGGTTTGAAAAAACATGGCTTGTAGAGTCTAAGGTAAGAATTGAAATAAAGCACACAGCACACAGTTTTATACTTGTCTGCAATAGACTCCTTCCTGTAACTCCCAATCTGGAGGACAAAACAATGGTTGTTCTCTCTTCTGAGAGAAAAAACCTTTTCAAATGCAAGGCAATCTTATTCTTTTGCCCTCCAAATTGGGAATAAACTGAAAGGGGTCTAGAAGTACATTACATGCAATATACACAGTTGAACCCCTATCCAGCTAAATGCATTGACACTGAAATAAATTTATTATTATTATTATTAGAGTTGTATTATTTTAAAAAAATTATTATTATAATTACTAATTATTAACTGGTCACCTATTAAACGGCCAACCCGTATTACTCGCCCAGTAATCAAAGCTCCCATGAGGGGTTTTTTAAATTGTTTTTTACCTCTATTTAAGCGGCCACTATCCATTTCCCCAAGGGTGGCTGCTTATTAGGGTTCGAACTGTATAAGAACGAAAGCTTGCCTCTGCAAGCCCATGTCCTCCTTTGCCTGACATACAGGTAAATAACACGCCTGTCTAACATATTCGTGTAAATAATAAATATTGATGAAGTGAGCTGTTAGCATGCAGCAAGGACCAGTTCACTTAAAAGTTTAAATTCTCTGTAATTTGCTTTTTATTACAGCGATGGGTATGATGGGTATGGGCATTCAGACAGGACCGATTCATGTTGAGTATCAACACTAACAACGGCATTGAAAGGCAGAATGAGTCCTTGAAATACCAGTACCTGAAGGATCGAAATAACAACAGCCTCAGTGGAATGGTTACGACACTAATCGAGGAATTTCTACCCGACAAATACAGAAGGTACAGTACATCCCACATTCAAAAATTCAAATGCTTAAAGTTAAAGTAGGGATTAATGCAAAGATTCTACAACATATGCAACTCAAATATCACTGCATAATTATTAACAATTCATTAAGACGCTGCTTTTTTCCCAGGTATGTGGAGCTTAACACAAGGTGCAGTGAAGGATACAGGCGCTACAGCTCAGATGTGCCAAAATACTTGCACAATAAACCAAGACCATTTGTGAACCACTGCAGGCAGCGCATAATATCTGCTGTTGAAGTAGAACCCCAGCATATCAAGGAGGTTTGTAATGCCATAGAAGATGGTCAGTTCCAAGTGCAATCACAGTCAAGCAACACATGGTACAGCCTGTCTTTTGGTGCTGGGGATGTCATGCCACGATGTAGCTGTCCTGATTTTTGCCACACGGGGCTCCTATGCAAGCATTTTTTTGCAATTTTCGACCATTACCCAAAATGGCAGTGGGGTTCATTGCCAGAAAAATATCGTGAAAACCCCCATCTCTCACTAGACAGGGAGCATGTGTTTGCTGATTTCACTAAGTATAAAAGTGGTGAAGAAAATCACAACATTCAGATTGGGGAAATCAGCAAGATGGCAAAGCAGGTGTCCCAAACCAGAAAGTCAAAGGCATTGAAAGTCAAATCAGGCAAGAGGCAGTAACATGTAGGGAGAAGCTTAAAGGGCTAACATCATTGACATACAACATTGAAGATGTAAGTGCCCTCAAAGAACTCAACAGTTCCCTTGAAATGTTACTAATTAAGTTCACAACCTTTCAAACAACTGACGAAAAGGAAAACTCGTTACAAATGCAAACGTTGATTAAAAAACAATCTGGCAAGAAACAACTCAAATCATCTTTTGGAAATTACCTGCCACTACCTGTGCGCCCCAAGAAAAAAAGGTTTCACAACAGAGTTGGAGAATTTGCATCCATGATGCAAAAACACTATAAAGTGCAAATCCCTGTTGATGGAGTGTCAGTCAAGACATCCAAAACAAAAAGTTCTCTCAAAAGAAAGAAAGAATTGCACAAAGAATCCAAACATCCTTCTCCACCAAAGAAACAACGCACAGAAGAACAGAACCACCTTGTCCAAAATGAAACTAAAACAAGCAATGATCCATCTGCTGCTCAGGAGAGAACTGATACCCCTCCAACTAACACTCAACACCCAAATTCAGAAGACCAACCTTTGCAAAAAGAAATATTCTCATCGGCAGTCAGCAACAGTCAATCATCAACAGTCAGCAACAGTCCATCATCGGCAGTCAGCAACAGTTCATCATCAGCAGTCAGCAACAGTCCATCATCAGCAGTTGGCAACAGTCCATCATCAAAAGTCAGCAACAGTCCATCATCAGCAGTCAGCAACAGTCCATCATCAGCTGTCAGCAATGGTCAATTTGGTGACTCAAGTACTCCTTCAAGCAAATCTACTCCAGGACCTATTATAATTGACGAAAATTCTCCTGATCCTCCATCATGGTTGACAATAGAAAATTGTGACCCTGAGGATCCAAATTACAAACTTAATCTGTATATAGAAAACAAGACAAGAATTTTACAGAAGACCACCTGGCTCTCTGATTCTGAGATCCATGCAGGGCAAATGCTACTCAAGAGGGATTATCCCTTCGTGGACGGGCTATGTGATCCAGCAATAAAAGGGTCCCTTGTTGTCCCTGCAACATCAGAGTTCATTCAGATCATCAATACTGGGAACCACTGGGTGTGTCTAAGTACAATTTCAACAACATCCAGTCCCGACACTGTCAAGATTTTCGATAGCCTTTATCAGAATACTAATTCAACAGCAGTAGAGCATGCCTGTCGCATGTTGATGTATCCTGGAGACAAAGTCACTTTTATCAATGAGAAAGTCCAGCGACAAGTTGGAGGTAGTGACTGTGGTCTGTTTTCGCTGGCATTTGCAACTGATTTGTGTCATGGTATAGATCCCACAAATCAGAAGTATAACCAAGGATCTATGCGACAGCATTATGTCAACTGCCTAGAAAATGGAGCCATGTCACCATTCCCCAAAACTGAAAAGAGAGTGCCACGTCACTTGGGCAGTATCAAGTCATCTGTTGCTATTTACTGTGTGTGTAGACTACCATATGACAGAGAAGAATATGTTTAGTGCAGCAATGGAAAATGCAAAAAATGGTATCATCCCACTTGTGTTAAAATACCAGCCTGGGCAATAAACAGCAATCGTAAGTGGAGATGCAACAAATGCAAAGACGATGCAAAAGTTACATCTTCCTCAAGAAATTAACCTGCTTAAAGTGGCTAACAAAAGTTTTGCTAAGTACTATCATGGAATGCCTGGCCTCCAACATGTGCTTTTAACTCAAAATGAGCCCCATTTTTTATTGTTGAAATAATCAGAATGTCAACTTAAAACTAATTGAAAAGTTTAAAAGTTTTTAGCATCAGGTTACACGTTAATTTTTCCAAAATCTTAAGGTGCCTCTGAATCCCCTGCTAGCTTAAACAAAAGGCTGTATCTTCACTAATGAATTTCTATTCAGTGTAATAAACAATGGAGGTCACCTAACTTGTTTTCAAGTTATAAGTATTTAAAGGTGTTTTTGACAAGTTATACTGTTGCTGTGGTATAGTTTTATGTCTAGAGGAATAGCGAGTAAGCCACTGATTGTTTGATACCATTGCTTTTCACCATCGAAACAAAAGTGCTGTTTTGAGAAAACTGTACATTTTCCTTATTGAAATCTATGCCATTTGGTAATTCTAGAAAATCTTCTCGCACAACCTGTTTTTCAATATTTTGTCAAATTTTGTTAACATACTTGTTTTCCTGCTTAGTGAAATAACACCATACAAAATTTGGGGCATTGGACAAAGTTTCAAGTTATAAGAGCGAGAAGCTGAAAAATGGGTATTACTGATTAACACACACCATCTCTATGGCAACTACTGATGATATTATAGTAGTACTTTTGGGCTCTCCAATTGTTGGGCAAATACAAAGATGTGTTACATGTAGCTCAGAATTTGGACTCCACATTTCATAATGATCTTCATATATCAGTACTCATTTTGTTACCAGTGGTAGTTTTAGAGAATAAGCTGTGATATATAGTTAGCATGTGTGTGTTACAAACATTGTATATAATTCCTGTTTTGTGAAATACCTGTCAGCAAATGAACGTTACGTGTATATTAATTTTGCTTAGAATTATGAGCATAAAACTGACCATAAATGTTATGGATGGTAGGTTTTAATAAACTGAGGCATCACAATACTGCAATCATAAAATTAACTAAGTAGAACTGTGAAGGTTATAATGATATGTCAAATGAAACTTTCTTTGACCATTTCCAGTTGAGATGTCTCATTACAGTTTAACAGTTGCAGCATACTAGCTGGTTGATGACAGTTGGCTTGATATTTTTCCTTGTTTACTATTTACTGTCATGTTAAGAAAAGATTACAACTAAGTTGTTAGGTTACACGTTGTTGCGATATTCTTAAAATCATGCAAATTACATGTATATCATGACTAAACAGGGGCACCCAACGAGAATATAGTTCAAAACCACTTAAACTTAGCATTGTTAAACGTATTTTAGTATTTAAACGGTAGATATAGGCATATTTCTATCCCCAAAAAATTTTTCATCTGTTCAGATTTCCTAGCTCAAAGTCTAGTGATCCAAAAATTATAGGGATCAAAACTTACCTTTCGAAAATTTCAGCCAGAAAACAGGCTCCCGAAAATTCTAGATGACCTTTTTAGGGTAAAAATCAGTTAAAAATTGGCAATTACACCATTTTTTAGATGTTAGAAAATCCTAGGAGAGGCAGGGAAGCAAGGAGTTTTACAACAAATGTTCCGAAATTTCTAGATCTCAAATTGTCTTCTGAACAGATATTTTCCAAAAATTGTCGTTGGGTGCCCCTGACTAAACTTAATAGCGAAATAAATGCAGTCAGTACTCAAAATGTAAGTTTCTTATTACATGTAGCTCCAAATAAATGAAAAATTAACAGAATCTGCAGTAATTGGGCGTGTAATGCCATATACTATTTCAATGAAAACTCTATAACGACACAATGATAGTGAGGTTTGTTAATTTCAACATTTGTCACGTCAGTTTGATAGATGGAACCTTGTCCATCCACCAAAATGACGTCGCTTGAGAATTAAGCTGATAAATCAGAAAAATCTTTTTCTATATAGAATACTCTCCATATGAAACGCTTTTAGAAGTGAGCTCGATAGAAAGTAATTTAAGCTTAAGTCTTTCCTTGCCACTTTCTGAACGGTCGTGACTAGAATGGATACTCCAAAATCAGGTATCCGCTCGGAGACTGGAACTGAATAAAATTATTTTTCGGCAAATCGCTCCGACTCTTTACGACCTTGTTGTGTTGAAACACTAAGTATACAAAGACTGAAGAAGGCTAAGATGAGAATGGTTACTCCAAAATATGGATCAAAGCCTACATAGAGGTTAGTTGTTTTTCACGTTCTTTTTGTAAGAATTTAGTGCAAGGAGCAAACAATGTCTGTTTAATTACAGTACCACTACCGCGACTGCCGTGTATTAAAAGCTTATTCATAGCAAAGTATCTGTTTGGATAGCTCAGAATAAGGTGGATACTTCAGAATAAGAATGGCCAAAATATGGAAGTTTTGGCCATCTGGATTATTATTACTGAACTTCCCAATACAAACATGATTGTTACGTTTACAAAGAGGGTACAAATACAGTCAACCATTGTGTAATTATGGCTCAGTTAATTCGAAGCTTGCTTATAGGATAGCAGCCCGGTGTAGGGGTGGGGGGTTGGGAGGGGTACTCGACCAATATTTGGGTGTAGGTGAGCCGCTGAGGGTTTGAAACCCATACCCTGTTTAGGGTAACACCCTCAACTTTAGTACCGAGATAGAACAACTCCCTCAGATGGGGACAAGGTTATCAAGCACACCTGTCAACTTGTACTTATCTTATTTAGACACGGGTGCCAAGAACAATAACATTTATATTTATTCCAGTAAATGCTTTGGGTGATGACGTACTAAATATCTGCAAACATTTGCACTAAGACGAAATCGATCATGCATGAAACACCCTGTTTATAATTAGAACAGACTCGCACAAATCATGCACACTGTTTAGGACAGACTTGCAGGAAATTGTATACCCTGTTTAGGACAGACTTGTGCCAAACTATATACCCTGTTCAGCACAGAGAGGACAAAAACCATACCCTGTCCAGCGGCACATCCCCATGGAGGCCATATAAGGGAGTACCCCCCTCCCCCCCCAGGGATAGCAGACAGTTGTTGAATTTATGGTTCAACATAAACTATTTCTGTTTTCTTATATATTATGGTTGATTTTTTTTTTCACTTTTAAGTGGTAAGTTGCTGTTTAGTTTAGTGTGAGAAGAATGGGTACTTTATGAGATTATAAAAACCAAAGTGACCCTCACAACCTGTGGGATACTCGGGTCAACCTTTTGGTGCGCTGGGTATCTGGCACAATTAGCCAACCAGAACCCAAATCCTTTTACAGTCTTTTCTATGACCAAAAGGCCCAATGTTAGCTACTTTTGGCAAATGTAAACTATGTGATTCCAAGTTAGTCATTTTGTATTCCTGAATCTGCTGTGTGAACCTTTGTAATTTCCAGTCACATTGAAGGTGTTGAAAATGCAGCCCCTTTATTGTCCATCCTGTCATGAAATGTTGCCCCATCCACAGGTAGCCCAAACTCTGAAGGAGTTTGTTGGACTTTGAATTTATAAGAGAATGTATGACAATAAACAAAATACGTCCTAAATTCCATTTTTTGACAAAAATAGAAATGAGAATGACTTACCTTGTGTTTTTGTTTTGTTAAGCTAAAACGGCATGGATATACCCTACTTCAATAATTATTATTTATTTATCAGTATTTTAGTTATTCATTTTGATATTAGGCAGGTACCACAAGGAAATGATTTGGTTGTTCCTTTTTAATTTAGATGATAGATAACTTTGTAGGTGATAATTATTTGTAATGCACTGAACTGGGGGCCTTTCTCTGCTACCAAAAGAAAATCTTTAACTTTTAAAACAAAAGGGTCAAGGCTTCTTTGCTGAATCAAAGCACTGTATCGTGGAACACAGTGCTTTTTAGAATTACCGCCAAAGTAGCAGCTTTATTTCCTGAAAGAATGATTATAATGGAAGCTTTATTTAATGCATGGCTAATTTCAAATTTTCAGGTGACTTTCCACCCCAGGTATAGAGGGTACATAAAAGTACATTGTGGAAGTGGAGAAAGAGTAAGAGGAAAGTAAAACAGAGGAAAGAATTGTGGGAAAAGGAAGAAATGAAAAAATGGTTGTAGAATTGTAAACAAACAACTTTATTTTTATAAAAGTAATAAACAATTTTTTGTACACATTTTATCAAATTCTTAGAGTGGTTTGTTTGTGGTTTTGAGAATTTTATTAACCAAATGGTCAAGCTACCCAGACATGCAACTGAGCAGCCAACTGCTTGGCCTCAATGAAAATTTTTTTTTCCTGTTTTCTTTTTTCTTTTTTCATTTTATTTGCTATTTCTCTTGAAGCCTTCTCCAATTTTCTTCATTTCTTTCTCCAACTGGTTTCTTTGTTCCTCACAAGCATTTGACTGCAACACCCTCCGGACCTCCAACTCCTCCTCCTGTTACAGCTGCAACATGGATATACGTTGTAGTTAATTTTTTATCTCAGTTAATTTTTATTTTTCCATTGTTTTTGGGTATGGTAATGTATGCTAATGATTTTGAAACAAAGGAAAAACAAAAATTACCTGAAATAAAAATATTAACTGCAACATATACCTGCATGATCATTTTTATTCCATTTTAAATTTATGATAAGCTCACCATACTGAGTGAAAAACAAAAAAATAGCCCATAACCAGCTTAATGCTGAAGGTCTTGTCTCATCAGGAGCTCAGAAGGCAATCAAGGAAATAGGTAATAGGTCACAGGGAGGGGAAGGAAAACACCTTCCCCCCCTCCTCCCTTGAGTGGAGGAAGGGGGAAGAAAAAGAAAAAGAATTCATCCCAGGATCAACAGGATCTATTTCCACACTTTTCAACACCATGATGGTACCACTTGGCTGAGGACTGTTGTCAGAAAGTTCAGTGTGGAATAGGGTATGGAAGGCAGAGAGTTTTGGTGACAATAAGGCTCCTAGGATTTGAAAAAAAAAAAAAACAAAATACAAGTGCAAAAAAGCAACTATAAATAATTTTGCAAAAATCATAATATTTAGGATAAATAATTTGAATTGATACTAGAGTTTCTTGTAAATGTAAAAAGATAGCAAGTGAATATGGGCGGGCTGGCAGAGGCCAGCAGTAGATCTAGGGAGGTCCCCGGCCCTCAATATTTCTAGATCAAATTGAGGACAACAGTGCCATAAAAATTCTTTTCTAGATTGAGCTCCTCCATACCTTAAGGTCTGAAAGAGTGGTTCCTTCCTGCCACCTTAAGGTCTGGTGAGAACCCCCCCCCCCCCCCTGGCCCACCCCTCTTCTTATCTGAAGGTTCCGATCTGCCACTGTAGGCTCCAGGTCCTATATCAGAGCTATACAGAGACACTACACTAATACAATCTGCAGGACCTTTTTTTTTTTTGTAACTTGAGCATATGTCTGCCTGCGCTTGTAATAGTGATCACCAAGCTACAAGAAGTATGACCTGAAGTAAATTAGGGACCTGTCATTTATTAGAGGTGGGGCAGGGCTGGTGCAATTCTTTTTTCCCAAGTGAATTTTTTTTATGCCCTCCCCCAATTCCCTGCAGAAAAAAATGTAACCCTCCCCCTTGTATGGCCCAAAATAGTTATGACCCTCCCCACACTAAATTACCCTGTGATGAAGGGAGGCGCCAATACAACATTCAGGAACAGGTATCTAAGATCACCTCATGCATTGAAGCAATATTGAGCACAAACAAGCCTGGTGCTGCTGGAAAATTTTACACGACCGATTATGTTCTTGTCCCAGCTGATTAGTTAATATTGAGGGCGAACATTATGAAGCTCAGTGAGTTACTAGAGAACATATTAGATATGGATAGACGCATTAAAGCTCACCTTAACACCCTGTTTCACTCAAAGACTGGTAATTTTATACGAGGAGAAGAGTATTCTAAATCGTTTGATGAAGCTGTTATTACAAGGCTTGATGAAGCTAAAAAAAGAGTAAACAGTGAATTGAAATATCTTAATGAGAAACTTGATCAATGCAAAGACATGTTTCGCAGTGTGTTGCTGTTGAAAACCAAATCAAGAAAAAGACGTACATGTAGGGTTGTTGGGTAGTTCAGGTTGATCATTATGAAAGTTTAAAATGCTTACTGTGCAAGGGACTTGTTTGTTAAATAATATATTTTATTTGTTGATTTATTTTTATTTTAAGTGAACAGCAATGTTTGCTAAAAATGGTATGGCCCTCCCCAAAGCCCAGCTTAAATTTTTGCTGATCCTCCCCTTTTTGGCTACATAAAATTTAATGACCCTCCCCCCAATTGCACCAGCCCTCCCCCGCCTCTAATAAATGACAGGTCCCTTATGTTTTTTTTTTTTTTTTACTATTGTTAACACTTGGAATCAACTAACCCATAAAGATGGTTAACTGACCTTAACTGTATTTGTACCCTCTTTGTAAACGTAACAATCATGTTTGTATTGGGAAGTTCAGTAATAATAATCCAGATGGCCAAAACTTCCATATTTTGGCCATTCTTATTCTGAAGTATCCACCTTATTCTGAGCTATCCAAACAGATACTTTGCTATGAATAAGCTTTTAATACACGGCAGTCGCGGTAGTGGTACTGTAATTAAACAGACATTGTTTGCTCCTTGCACTAAATTCTTACAAAAAGAACGTGAAAAACAACCAACCTCTATGTAGGCTTTGATCCATATTTTGGAGTAACCATTCTCATCTTAGCCTTCTTCAGTCTTTGTATACTTAGTGTTTCAACACAACAAGGTCGTAAAGAGTCGGAGCGATTTGCCGAAAAATAATTTTATTCAGTTCCAGTCTCCGAGCGGATACCTGATTTTGGAGTATCCATTCTAGTCACGACCCTTTCTGAACGTAATCTATAAATGTCAATAGTAGCTTTCGCATCATACCTTCTCGGGCCTACCTTCTCTTAAGATTTGCCTTTTAACCAAACAACACAAGGTAGATCGGTTAGGTAAATCCTGGCAAACATAATCTCACTTCATTCGCTAATTTGAGTGGTATACTGACAAGCATATATCAGTCTAGACCAGACAGTGGCCGCCATATTTGTTTTTACGATAGGAAGCCGACGCGTAAACCGAAGGTGTTCACCGGAGATCAGATGACGTCACGTCAGTTTGGCGATGGAAACAAGTGACGACCGTTATATAAGTGATGGACCATTAGGAAAGTGATGGTGGGGGGGGGGGGGGGGGGGAGAGATTTTACGAGATGCAAGATTCTATTTTAATTTTTGTACATGTAAGGTGGAACTCTTTTTTTTACCCGATGGCTAATTTTTTTTTCTAGAGGGTAAGACTTTCATGTTTCATATGTCACAAACCCGACAAAGACTATTGTTCCAATACTTCTTTGTTTTACTTTATTCAACGCGTCAAAGGAACTTCACCTACTTTCTAGTCTATTTAACAATTTAATTGACGTATTAAATTGGGTTATTTTTGGTGCGGTTTAACGGTAATTTTTACTTCAAAATACCGTATTGCGGTTTTCAGTGTCCAAGCGGTATGCGGTAAATTTAAATTTTAAGTCACGGTAATCGGTGAAAAAATTGTTGTCTCGCGGTGAGTTGCTCCTTTTTTTTAAAGCATGACAACTATACAAATCCTAAAAGATTTCATCGTCAGCATGCGTAATTTACACGCGCGCGCGCTAATGGGTTATAAAATAATTCTGGCAACTCAATTTTCCTGATTATCATATTACAAATGTTTTTTTATCTGTTAGGTTTTTACACGAAAAGGCTAAAGATAATCTATGAAGATGATGTGGTCTAAAAATTTCTACTCGTCCTACTCGTTGTGCATGAAGGATCGAATATAGAATTTAATTTCATACTTATGTACTAGTATTTGGGTGTACTATGTGCTCATCGGAACCCAGAGACAGCCCAACGTATGGTCAATCCCTTCAGGGTCGACAACTGGCAGAACTGGGTCGACCTTGAAAACCTTCAACACAGAACTGAGTCAATTGTGAGCTGGAGACAGCCTCATAGGAGTCAACTGTTTTCGGTCAGAGTTTATGATCCAGGTCAGTAATAAATAAAGTAATACTAGAGAACGCCTGCTGTATCATTTACATAAACAATGAACAAAAACCAGTGGGATGTTTGTATGTTTATCGACGTACCTTGATTTGGAAACACAGGCATAAAAATATTATTTCTATTTAATAGCGGATTTTAGTCTTGAGAACGGCAACTTTTTTACCATTTGTAACTGCAGTTTCGGTAACGGGTATTTGGGTAAATTTTGATGCGGTGTTGCGGTTTTCTCTCTCTTCCATGTGCGCTATTGCAGTTTGCAGTTTTCGTTCTACACCACTTGCGGTTATGCGGTTTTCAGAGCTCCCTTAAAAACCCCTCTAAATAGTATTGACAAAACTATTATCTGTTATCGTTATATGTCTGTGACCCCGCATTAGCAGACATATTAGGAGTTGTCACATCTAAAGATTAATGGCTTAACCACGTGTGATTTAATAACAAGATCAACACTTTTAATTTTCGCTTATTTAGTCGATTTTGTTTAGTTTTTACCAGGGGCAAATTTTGTCAACGGCGCCTTTCGGAGTATGTTTTGTCGTCGACATACAATACGTCTGGGTTTTATAATACATCTGGGCTGCCCGAGTTGTCATCAATTAGTCACAGACAGATAACGATAACAGATAATAGTTTGGTAAATAATTGACCAAACTATTATCTGTCATCGTTGTCTGTCTGTGACAAATTGATGACAACTCGGGCAGCCCAGATGTATTTTATGTCGACCACAACATATACTAGGCCTAGCCGCAAAATATAGTTTGTTTGAGACGAGACAATCTTCACAGGCACCGTAGACTAAATTTGTCCCTGGTAAAAACTGAGCAAAATCGACTAAATAAGGGAAAATTAAATGTGTTCATCTTTTAATCACATGTGGTTAAGCCATTAATTTTTAGATGTGACAATTCCTAATATGTCTGCTAATGCGGATAGGTCCTATCTACATTAGATCAAGATCGACATTGAAAATACATTCATACATTGAATACATTGAAAACACTTTTTAGGCTATCCAGAGTACTTTTAGATCTCTAGAAATGCATTCTAAACGGCACTATAAATAATGGTAATAGGACTAAGTGGACGATTTGGACGACACGAAGTTTTGTCACCAATTAATCATCAGTATAATAAAATCTGTGATACTCTGGGCTTTTTTAAAACTTTTAAAATCATTATCCGATTTAGGGCGTGGTCATCTATACTAACTGATTTCTGAAAAAAAGAGCGATCTTGGCACGAAAACCGCATTGACTTTTGCTTATAATGTTATGCTTGTCACGTCCCGTTAACGGTGACATTATGGCCCCAAGTTGAAAAAGCAACGTTACTAACTGACATGATGCCGCCGAGGGGCAAATTGAACGCCGGTCCTTGAAGAAAAGATGTTCTGGAAGGTCACGCTTCCTTCTGCTTTAATTTTCTTTCTGCAAAAGATATTTGCACGATTAACTTCACTTTCTTTTACCTAATTATTTGCATCTGAAACCGCGTGAGAAGTGTTTCTTTTTCAGACAGTGGGTCGCGAGATCGTGATATAAGTCCTATTACCGATGATTATTTATAGCACCGCTTAGAATGCATTTCTAGAGATCTAAGAGTACTCTGGATAGCCTAAAAGTGATTTCAATGTATTCAATGTACGAATGTATTTTCAATGTCGATCTTGATCTAATGTAGATAGGACCTACCACATTCAGAGCAGACGTATTAGGAATTGTCACATCTAAGGATTAATGGCTTAACCACATGTGATTCATTGCCTGCGTGCAGACGTTAGGAGACGTCTGCACGCAGGCAAATGGGCACATAGTACACCCAAATACAGGTACATAAGTGTGAAATTAAATTCTATATTCCTTCATGCACAACGAGTAGGCGAGAAGTAATTTTTAGACCACATCATCTTTATAGATTATCTTTCAGCCTTTCTCATGTAAAAACCCTCGTAACAGACAAAAAACATTTGTAACATGATAAACTGAGCTGCCACAATTATTTCTTAACCCACTCGCGTGTGCGCGTGTAGATTAGGCAATGCTGGCAATGAAATCTTTTAGGATTTGTACAGTTGTCATGCTTTAAAACTGAGGAAGCAGATCACCACGAGACAACAATTTTTTCACCGATTACCGCGACATAAAATTTTAATTCACTGCATACCGCTTGGACTCTGAAAACCGCAATATCGTATTTTGAAGAAAAACATTCACTGCAAAACTGCACCAAAAATAACCCTATTTAATACGTCAATTAAATCCTTAAATAAACTAGAAAGTAGTTGAGGTTCCTTTGACGCGTTGAATAAAGTAAAACAAAGATGTATTAAAACAACAGTGTTTGTCGGGTTTGTGACATATGAAGCATATGAAAGTTTCACCTACTGAAAAAACTTATTCCAGCCATCGGGTAAAAAAAGAAAAAATATATTTCCACCTTACATGTACAAAAAAAAAATCTTGCATTTCTTAAATCCCCCTCCACCCCCCTCCCCATCACTTGTCTAATGGTTCATCCCTTATGTAACATACTCGTAACGTGAGTTTTGGATGCCGGTTAGTAAAAGAAAGGGTTACATAACCCATGATCAATACATGTATACATTTGTTCAATAAACTTTGTGGAACATCGATTTTTCGAACCATCTTGGGAAAAGCAAATTGGAGCGCATTACCCAAGAGGTTTAAAAACTCGATGGTAAACATACAAAGTTTGACTGGTGACGGAAGGTTAAATTTGGTTCGAATTATCGGAAACCAAGGGTTCAAGAAAGGGGAAGGGGTGTCTGTACGTACAGAGGCTACCAATTATAAGTCAATCGGACTTATATTGACTCTGCGTCAACTTACAATCAAAAGAATCATCTTGCAGAAAGTAATTCAGGTATGTTTTCTTCTTTTTTATCGTAATACTGAGCCTTTGCAGGGTTTTTTTAGAAGATTTTCCGAAGTTCAGACGATCGCTCTTGATGGAAGGTTAGTCGTGCATTGATAGGAAAGAAATCTAGCAGAGTGTGATCAGCGTTTGCTTTTTTTATTGAACGTATTGCCTTTTGATTTTCTAGTTTCCGTCGTGTAGTCGTCGCTGTTGCTTAAGCTTCTAGTAGAGCCACCACGCAAAACAATCCTTGATACGGCAAGTGACGATTTCGTTGAGGAAACCGACGATTTGATGGAAAATGTGCGGCGAAAGGTACGTCCGCACCGATACCCATGCCAGTCAGACGCTCAATACCAGAACCATGCACTTACAGTCCTAAAGCAATCGGAGTGCCTATGGTTTTTAATATAATCAGTTATATTTATATTTCATTTTAAGTCACTGGCCCTGTTATTAATTTACAGACATTCAAATTAACTTTGAATATTGATGAATCATTTTCGAGAGAAATGAATAGTTTGTCTTTTCTATAGTACTGTGGGCGGTTGTGCTCCAGGGCATACTATACTCTCGCAGTGAAACTTAATTACGCCTCAAAAGCTATTTATTTTTATCAGCCAGTCTGTGCCATTTTAATTTTCGTCCTTGCTAAAATATGGCCATACTTTCGGGCCAAATTTTTATTTCCCAGTTAGTTACTCTTTCCAGTGTTTACTATAGCTTACATGCACTTCCGAAACACTAAGCTTAAACACCCTCTTGTCAGAGTTAGAACAACGTGCCATTTAGGATAACAGTCGATTTGTCATGTTGACAATTTTGATATTCTTATCGATTCTTCGAATCAAAATTAAATCGTCCATGCAGGAAAAAACTTAACTACCGGTAAAAAACCACCGTAAAACTTAATTTAATTGATCAATATTTATTTTTTCCGGTATTACTCTCTCGCGGCTGTATTGACTAATTACACCTACGAAAATAGTTAATTGTTGTTTGCCTTTTTAAATACCACAATGACCCTGTGCCATTAATAATGTATACTTGACTATCTGACGATATTTTTTTTTGTGCTGTTAGTTTAAATCGTGCAAACTAAGATTTCGATGCCAAGAAATAAAATAAAGATGGTTTGAAGAAAACCGAAACGTTTGATCATATGATCGGTGGTTATACATTAAGGCTCAGAGCTCACTATTGCATGACACCAGTTTTTAGAAATAATCATGTTAGATAGCAAAGAAATGTAACTCGTGGAATAAATACACGCACACAAATAACCAGTGAAAGTGTATAAGTGTAGTGTGTAACAAGTACTGAAAAAGCGTGCCCTTTGACTTGGAGTGGTGATGCTTGAGGGCGAGCCTTCCCTGTTTAAATTTACATCTTTGGAAGATATTATTGAAAGGTCAAAGATTTCACTGAGGTAAAATCTTAACTGCCAGTAAAAATCACGGTTAAGCTTAACTTTATCAATATTTATTTTTCCCGGTACTACCGAGTACACACTCTCGCT
>OZ038001.1:10340440-10377940 GCA_964035705.1 Porites rus | reverse complement strand
GGCTCTTGACTGATTAACCGTTTAAACCCTAAGATCAAAATTTGAATTCTCATTTGTTGTCCCTATTTATTTCTTACAGACGTAGTAAGGAGAAGTTGATAAAATATCAAGCAAATTCATCTTGTGTGATCATGTCCGTAATTCTCATGACCGTCTCTGTTTTACAAAGCATTCATATTACAAGGAGAAATTTGATGCTGATCACTCTTAGGGCCTAAAGGGCAAAAGGCGCGAGCAGGGTTGATCTTTAATTATAACTACACCAGTCATTAAGTTCATTTAAGAGAATAAAACTACTTATCAGCTTGGGAATATTTTTACGATGCAAAGTCAAATTCTCAAATTATTTTAAATCAGCTGTACTGAGTATTTAGCGAAAGATTTCGAAACCTCAATCATGCCAAAACAGATATTATGGTCTTTGGCGCAATAGAAAGTTCTATGAAGTGAAAGTGGTTATACTAATCATCACAGGTAAAAGCCAGAAATTAATAACAACTTTCCTTTAAATGGTAAATCTGACACGGATATGGTGAAACACGGTGGCAATAGGCCACGACGATCGATAATTTCTTGCTGATAGATCAGGATCAAACGTCATTTATATCACCATGATACTATTATCTCAACGGTGACTCTTTATTTCCAAAATTGCTTTTTTTAAAATCGATTGACGGATTAGTTTTTTCTTTCTGAAGAAGAAACAAATAAAAACTTATTACATTAAAATAAACCTGTTCAACAGTGTTAATTAAATGCTTTGGGGTATAGTTAAGTATTATAAAAGAGGTATTTTGTCGCAATAAGACTTGCCAATAAACTTGTCGAATGGCGCGAATTAGCATAGCAGAATCGAAATGAAACTAAATTATATAGCGGGCTGTCCTAAACCTTTCCTGCTATTTAGTTAAATTACACTGATAAGTGGGCAGTTTAGCCTAGTTCTCAAAAGGCTCTTCTCTGCTCTTCATATTTTGTTTAATTCGTTTTTGTGTTTGTTGTTTTTATTTTTTGTAGAGGAAAACAGACTTTAAAACTGCGAGTAACCAAGGGTGGACCCCTCCCTTTCTCCTTTGACATATTGTCAGCTGTGTTTTGCTATGGTAACAGAGCTTTCACTGATTATCCTAAAGGAATCGTTGACTATTTCAAGCCATCATTTCCTGATGGATACACATGGGAAAGAACTCTTAATTTTGAAGATGGCGGATCTTGCATAGCCAATGTCGATATAAGGTACAAATTTACTAATTTTACGATCAAAGACGCTTAACATTTAGAATTGACTAATTAATTATAAGAAATATAACAATATCGATAATAATAATAATAATAATAATAAAAATAATACAAAAATAAATTTTTTATTGTCTCATAAGTTCCTTTTACTTCGATAGCCTTGACAGCAAACGCAATTGCTTTATCCACAAGTCCAATTTCACTGGGATGAACTTTCCTGCTGATGGACCAGTGATGCAAAAGAGGACAACTAATTGGGAGCCTTCAGTCGAGAAAATGACTGTGAGCGAGGGGATATTGAAGGGAGATGTTACCATGTTCCTCTCGCTGAAAGATGGGAAAAATCACCGTTGCCAGTTCCATACGTTATTCAAGTATGTTTTTTAAGTTTCTTTCTCAAAGTAACAATATAAGAGAACAGTTTAAGATACCACGACGTCGGCGGTGGAGCAAACGTCACTCAGAAAGTGACTTCACGTTCATTGTTTCATTACTCAGGTTTACCTTCTTAGCTTTTTGATACTTTGGTTAACTACATATAGTTACGTTCTCAACGTTCAAGGCCCTCAGATTTTGGGGACGGTGTAAAAGCGAGCAGGAAAAACAGCGCATTCACCGATTATCTAAACGCTTACAACTGCAGGTTACACGAGTAACTGGCTTATATTTTGTTCAAACCGAACTTTCAACGATCATTCCAGAGTATTCACCCTGGGCTTTAAGTACTTAATGTGGGTGTTATTCTTTAGGTTTAAAAAGGATTTGTGTCACAACACAATGTATATATATATTTTTTTCTGCACAGAGCAAAGAAGGCTGTCGAATTGCCATCGCAAAGTCACTATGTTGAACATCGCCTGGTGAGGACTGACCTTACTGCTGGAGAAGTTCAACTGGATGAGCATGCTGTTGCACGTTTAAACACCGTGTGAGCAAGAAACGTTTTCCTTTTGTACTGACCCTGATATCATTGTAATGCAGATCAGGTCAGCAGAAAATAAAGCACAAGTGAAATGATTTACTGCGAAGTGTTCTCTTTACTAATCCATAACTGGTCGCTAGTAACAAAGATGAACGCGAAGGTTTTTTTTTTCTCGTGTCCTTGTTTCCATCCCCTCGCCCTTCTCATTTCTCCCTTCTTTTCGTTCAGTATTTTATTTTCATGATTATCCGGAACAACACTGACCAAACTCACGTTTTGACCCTTTACTCAACTTATAGCTGCGATTTCCGGGATCTATGTTTTCTAAACTCCAGCTAGAACGGCGCTTTGTGGAGAATCCTGTAGCCTGCGTTTCGAAAACTTAACTCTACTTGTGCATCTATTGCTTTTTTATTCTTAGCCGTCAAAAAGAGACAACATTACCCCCAAAAAAATTTATAAAGGCACTGAAGACCACAGCAACAGACTAGTGAGGTGGGACAGCCGGATCAGTGTGTATGTCTCCGAATACCAAGCAAGTAGAAAAACAGTAAAATAATCTTTACTGCAAAAAAAAAAAAAAAAAAAAGAAAAACGAGAGAAAAAATAAAAAGAAGAAAAAAATCAAATGGTAAAGTTTATCTCTTTATATTTGTTCTCTCGAGGTAAGGATCAGTTTAATGTTTTTTCTACTTAGTCATCAGCTTCTAAGGTATAAGATTTCTTGTGACTCTTTTCTTGACTCATATAAAATAAGAAAGAAACATTCATGTCCCAAAGGTAGTTTCAACTTCTTCTGTAGCAATAATAGTAAAAAAAAAATATAACCATCCTCTCCCTAAAGAATTTAAACCCTCCAACAGCCTTGCAGCCAGTTGCATCATCGGTGCGCGGAAACGATACTGCGTAGTATACGCTGACCGCCTTACTAAAAGAGTCCTCCCTGACGCTAGTTTAGAAAAGGTTGGTGTCCAAAAAAAATCTGCAGAAGACCCAAAGGAAACATACCGCGACTTACATAGGAGCTACAAGCCCTTTAGAGAATGTGAGAACTCTGAGCGCCCTCCGCACCCCCGCCCCAAACGCTCTCGAAACGCCTTTTACGCAAGCTAGGGGAACCGAGTGGTATTAAGGCCGGTATTAGACATTGATGTGAATTCAGGCTTCCGGGAACTTGCCCTTTTGATGCAGTGGCTTGTCAGTTGTGCTGAAATGGATCGTTCAACTAAATTTCAATTTAGATATCCAAATTAATTAGCAGCCGAGTTGGCTTTGATCATCTCATATCCAACAAGCGCGAGGGGAATAATTGTTTTATTAAAAACGCCCACAAAATATCGAGAATTCTTCACAACCTTATTTGTAAAAACAACCGATTTTCAGCTTGTTTTTAATGTGAGCAGACGCGTGCAGTTACCGTATTTAGAGAGCATGGTATAATTAACAATTATTCTTTGAAATCGAGGTGAATAGTGGCAAAATATTTGCCGAGCCGCGAAAGCGGCGAGGTAAATATTCCCAAAGCCACTATTCACCGAGATTGAAAAGAATAATTGTTTTAGTATATACACACGAAGTGATCTCAACAAAATCAGAGAGGAAACCATTAAAAAGTACAATTTGATTGACAGATCAAATCACGCGTAACTTTAAAAATAGATCTTTGCAGAATTTTCAAACATGGCAATTCACAAGTTTATCATTTCGCAAACAACAGCGTAATGGCTTAAATGGAACCGCTAAAAGTTTGAACTGTTTCCTTACCTGAGAAGAAAAGTGGAGCTTTGTTTTTTTCTGTTGACTCGCCAAGTTTATAGCCAAAAGGGCTTGTTGTGTCGTTCTTCGCATGAAGTGCTGACAAAAATGGCCGGCTCGGTTGCTCGAGGTAAGACGTCGTCTTCCTGTATCATTCTTTTTCCCGCTAACTTGAAACGTAGAATTTCTGCAAACATTTCCTTTTAAATTTGTTTGTCATAAATAAACTTCGATTTTTGAGCCAAAATTTTCTTCTTAGAAAACGCTGAGTTCACGAAACGGCTTCTTCTACGCGAATACACGGGAGTTGTAAACAATCCATCGAGCACAAAACTCAGCTACAGTAAATTGAAAAACGCCGTATTGAATCCTTCCAAGTCTTTTCTTGCCTTTAAAAAAGTCAGCGCTAGGATTTTGTCGACTTTTAAAAGATTGTTCTCTAAAAAAAGGGGAAAAACACTGAGCTCACACATTATCCACTCGCTAGGAGGTGAATATTGTTGAATAGTCCGAGATAGCGAACCAATCAGATTGCTTAAATCACCAAGATCACTGATTGTGTATATACTAATGGCTCATATACCATGTTGGCTAAGCCAATCAGAGCTCTAGAGTTGCATTATCCAATGATTCATTTTTTTTTTTAAATGAGTGAAAAGTATAACATCAACTGCAGACCTCAAAGGAACAGAACGAAGGAATAAAGACCTTGAGAGGTATTGTAACACTTTATTTCAAACTTTATGTGTACTTTTCAATGGAAAGATCATTACTTTCTTGCAAAAATAATCGGAAACCGCCTGATAGGGTTTATTCAATACAAAACGTTGCAAAACGCATTATTCAATTTCTAGTACCCAGATTCCCAACTCGCACAGTATGTTCCAAGCTTAGCTCCAGGCCGACAATAATTGAGTACTAAAAGTGTGACGTCATAAAAATGAAATTTCTGAAATTATGGGATTTGTCCGAATATTCTGAAAGAACAGTGTCCAAGAGGCCTACTTGCCAAAAATGAGCATTTCGGGGCAAATTGTCTCTGAGATCGTAGCCCAGTTATGCTTAGAAAACTCCATACAAACCCTTTTAAATGTTTTGTGGGTCGACCCCCAAAAAAATTAGAAGGGTTTGTATGGAGTTTTCTAGGCATAACTGGGGTATGATCTCAGAGACAATTTGCCCCGAAATGCTCATTTTTGGCAAGTAGGCCTCTTGGACATTGTTCTTTCAGAATATCCGGACAAATCCCATAATTTCAGAAATTTCATTTTTATGACGTCATCAATTTTTAGTACTCTATATACCCAGAATGCATTTCGTCTCAATGAGGGGCGAAAAAATCCAAGATGGCGTCGCCCTTCGAAGGCGATGGTGTACGTGTATTACTGACTTGTTCCTGTTCGGCGCTTTCGCCACCCTCTCGATTGTACTTTTGTCGACACTGCATTAAGTTGAGATGTCCACTTTGTGTGTCTCACGAGGTAAATCTTCCACAAAAGCCAAGAGTAATGCTGACGATTTAAAAGTCTATTTACATTTTAATAGCAAATACGAAAATTGCAGATGGCCATATGGGTAGTTTTACAGAGAGCTTATGGCCTAATACATGGCAAATTACCGAGGATAAGTCTTCATTGCTATTGTTTTTATTTTTTTAAGGTCGATTCTTACTACTGCCCAAACTGTTTGGAAAATATGCCTTCGGCAGAGGCTAAAGTTAAAAAGAACAGGTAAGAATCATAATCGATGTTTAGATCCTGAATATTTTTATTTTGCTCTGGATTTTTGAGGGTCTTGGTGGCTCGTTAGTGAGATAAAATGACCTTATCATTCAAGAGTCTTGGCGGCTTGTCAGTCCCGACTCAAGAGCCATTGGGGCACTGAACCACACTATATAATATACCTTTCTTGTTGTTTAAGACTCTAATCTTGACTGACAAGCCACTAAAATATAAACCTTCACTTGTTCCTTAAACCTTATGCCTATATACCTTTATTGCCAATTAACAATAAAATTGATAAAGTCAATTATTATTCTTTCAAAATTCAAACTATGTTGCCATTTCTGATTGGCCCTAATACCCCGACTAATTCTTCATAACAAACTGGCACTTACCATATTTGGAAGATGCAAGCAATATACCATCAATTTGATGGTATAAATGATATGCCATCAATCAACCTTGTTTCCAGGCGTGGAGGTCTAACTGTTTATTCCTGAGTGAACTGAAAAAGAGAAAGACGTTCACGGCTATATGAAATAGCTGAATTTCTAACTACAGTCAACCCTCAATAACTTGAACCTTCAAGGGAAATGGAAAAAAGGTTGAGTTATCCGGAGCTCGAGGAAAATAAGGAAAAAAACAGTTTTTGCAGCACAGTAAACATTTTAATCGCATTTAATTGTAGAAATGTTTAAGCGTTTGTAATTGTAGAGCCATGATTCGAACTTGTTTGAAATGAAACCTTTTTGATGAAAAGCTTTTAAAGAGGACTTGTCTAAACTTCCATTTAGTCTCTTATTTAGCGCTGGTGATCCAGAACAGCAACTAGACATCTTTAATTCGATGTTGAAGTCATGCATAGACACACATGCTCCACTACACAGAACGAAGATCACCTGCCTTCCTGCCTATGATTAAACACAGACAACATTACACAGCTCCAAAGCGAAAAAAACGAGCTACTATATCTTTCTCATAAGAGCAATTCAGTTGATATCTAGAGTACATTTTGAGAAGACAAAAATTAAACAAGTAAAGGGGTTGTTTTATCAGAAAGCCTTGTCATTGAGGAAACCCAAAGAGCTCTGGCTGGTCATTCATCATGTTCGTCATCCTCACGCTTAGCCCGTGAAAGCGGACCCTGATCTGTTGAACAACCACTTTACCTCACCTCACGATGCTTTCTAGGATCAACACCAAACTCTCCGCACATTTTACAAGAACTTATCAACTCACTATCTGATAGTTCCACTAGCTCAATCGACCATCGTCCTGTCACCTATTGTGAATTGCTGAAACAGCTTAAAAACTTGAGATCTGATTGTTCTACTGGAGCTGACCAAATACCCGCTAAGTATCTAAAGATGTCTGCCGACCACATTGCCTCTCTGCTGACACAAATTATTAATAGTTTCGTTTCAAATAATACCTTCCCTGCAGAAAATGGAAAATGGCAAGAGTGTCTCCAATATCTAAAGTCGATTCCCCAATTAATGCTGACCAATACAGACCCATTGCTATTCTTCCTACACTTTCTAAGGTCTATGAGCAACTTGTCCACAATCAAATATTGGAGTTTATCGAACAAAATCTCGTATTTAATGAACGCATCACAGGATATTGTGAAGGACATTCTACTACTACAGTTCTGCTGCGAATAAGGGATGACATAATAAAAGCAATGAGAAAAAGTGAAGTCACTCTCATCGCTTCTGCTGATTTCTCCAAAGCTTTTGACACCGTTGACTATTCAGTAGCTCTAAGGAAACTGAGTGCCATTGGGTTTACCGGTAACTGATTAAACTGGGTACCCGGCTACTTAACATCTCAGCAGCAGTTTGTTAAAGTCAACGACAAACAGTCTATTTTTGTTGACATACCATTTGGGGTTCCCCAAGGCTCTTTATTAGGACCTCTTCTCAAATCTATTTAACTGTAGAGTTCCAGTAATTGCGTCAATATTCTGCGAAATGTAATGCCTTAATATACCATGAAACAGGATTTCCCCCGTTATAATATTTCCACGTCCTACTTTACTGACTGTCAAGTATTTGCTTTTTAATACGCGTGTATTAAAAAGCCTTGATTCAGGGAAAATTACATCATTGCCAAGAAGCCAAAATGTGATCAATTATGTGCATCACTTCAATCTTTGCCGAAAATAAACCACATGCTCATCACAAGTCTCATTTGTAAACAAAGAAAGTGGTCACGATTCTTATTCCATGACCAGACAAAAAGCAAAGCTTTAGAAATTTATTTTCGCACATTTTTGTTTTGTTGTAAGTCAAACACAAGAACTTTAATCTAGATTCTTACTCAAGCAACTGCATTGGTTGCCACCAAAATGGCTAATTTTGTGCCAAAACGAAATGAAACATACCTGTCTGGGACTAGCTTCCGTACCTTACTTAGTTTTTTACCCCTACTGCCAGAGTCTGTACGGGCGGAAGCGTAAGCTGACATCGTAACCAAATTTTCTCGGATGAATAGATTACGGAATTATCTTGGCAATGGGGCTCTGGTCGTGCGCTTTGCGCACTTGGAGCTCTGTACTAACTACTTAGTAATCTAGTTTTTAAAATGCTTTAACAATGAAAACAAGTGTCAAACAGCAACCTGGAAATATCAATAGATGGACTGTATTTTCTCTGAGAGCAATACTGTATAAGTTTTGTTGAGTAAATTAATGTTACAAGAATAAATGCCTCTATCTATTAAAGGCCCCCACTTGGATCCCTAAAGTTAAATAGACTGTTGATTGGGTCAAATACAGTACAGTTTCTTGTATGTCCTAGATGTGCCAATTGTTTTGACTGCCCAAGTTGTGGAAATACATTGTCAACAAGAGCCACAGCAGTTGCCATACAGTCAGACAAGTCAGGTGATGATGGCAAAGCGACACAAGCCAAGAAAGTTTATTACCTTGCTTGTGGATTCTGCAGATGGTCTTCTAGAGATGTAGGGATTGAAGATAAGAGTGTGGGTGAGTAGTAACAAGAGACAATAAAGTTTTTTCTTCCTTTAAACTTGACATGCCAAAATTATTATTCATGTTAAAATTTTTTAACCTGCTAGTAGGTTGATTCTCAATTGCCTTTGTCTTCACGAATAATTAGTGCTAGGAGACATGGGAAATTGAGAATCAACCTCGGTTTTACAGGTTATTTTGACCTGTAAAACAAATTGTACAGTTGATTTCAGAAATTTTAAACAAAGTAAATAATTTAATATTTAAAGAATAAAAGTACCACTATTAAAATGTAAGTAGTATATGAAAGTATTGCTGAGGGTTTCATTTGAAAGGTTTTACTTCAGGATTTCATTCATAAAACCTTGTACAGAATTATGACTGTGGTAGAAATCCTACTGCACCCAGGATCTAGCCTGTTCCAGGCATTCAGATAGTGGAGTGGAAAAACAGGATATTAACCCAAGATCATGTAAAATACTGTCCAGGATCACAAACAGGATCATAAGTGATCTTACAAGTTCCTCTGCAGGATCCTATTTAATTGATGGGATTCTGGGTTCAATTTAGGTTTTTGGGAAACTGCCCACCTACCCCTCCCCTAAGCTAACATTAACACTTACTTCTCACTTAAGGCAAAATGTTGGCTTAGGGGACGGGTAGGAGGGTAGTTTTCCAGAAACCTAAAGGCTATATGTTATAACCCACTAGTAACGAAAAGCGTTGGTTTTTTGGCGGCAAAAAAGGATTAAAGTCCAGCTTTAACTAGCTAAAAATTTTTTTTTCTCGATATTTTTGACCAATTAGTTGGATTTTACTAAAACAATAATTTCCTCATGACCTCTGAGTCAATAGCCCATAAGACCTTCAATAGCCCATTCGGCCTTCGGTCTTAAGGGCTATTGACTCAGAGCCCATTTGGACTCAAGGAATAATAATGGTTTAATCCTCTACAGGGTCTTCATTCACAAACTTAACAGTTTGAGTTACTTTGTACAGTATAATCAGGCAACACCACAGAAAAGCATTACTTAGTGGTTATTCAGATCATCACACTTAAGGATTCTTACCCACACACTCAAAGAATTAATATTATTTTATTAGAACAACCATGTACAGCTCCCCAAGAAAGTACTGCTGAAGAGGTTTCATTCGATTTCAACCACAGGCACAAGTTTGAACTAGCAATTAACAAATCTTTACTCTGGATATGAAAGGGTTAATTTTTGTCTTGCATTTTTCCTTTGTCTAGCAAGTGGAGCCTGGCAGGAGCAGGAAAGTCCCGCTGCAAAAAGGGTAAATTAATATTTGATATTGTGGCCAGAAAAACTCTGATCACTTGAATGATTCCAGGATAATGATCATGAAATAGTCAGGTAAAGGGTGCGTGGACTAAAGCTCTAAGTAACTCATGATGAAATTTTAAATTCCCCCAAGTCCATTCATCAGGGTTCCTACAGGTTATGGAAAACCTGGAAAGTCTTGAAATTTAACAATTTCATTTTCCAGGCTTGGAAAGTTATGGAATTTAATAATTATTATTGGTCCTGGAAAGTCATGGAAAATTTTAGTTATGTTTAAAAGATACGTTACTGCAGATATTAAAGCAAGGACGGTGTCAAATAAGTGTTGAACTGTGGTTGGTCCAAAATAGGCTAAAACAAGAAAAATTTAGACAATAAAATTTTCAAGTGTAAAAGCTAAAAAAGGGTATGGAAAAAATCATGGAAAAGTCATGGAATTTAAAGAGCTCAAAAGAGTATGTACCTTGTTGATAAGCACATTTGAGGCATTTGGAAGGAGAATGTAGTGGTTTATCAGATGACGCTTGGGTCCAGGACAGGGGAGGCTTCAGGTACATGTATATGAAAGAGTATGGAGAAAGGGGAGAGAAATTTGCTATTGTGTGAAATGACCTAAAAGGGCTAACAGGCGTGAAAACTTCCTGGTTTAGTGATTTATTCATATTTTAAAGATGGTGCATTTACAGTGGTTAAAATGGATGCAGTGTTGTAAACTAAGTATGTGAAACGGGTATCGTTTGTCAGTTAAAAGTATACAAAAGGAGTGCAAGTACCATTTCCGTCAAAAATATGGTTTGTAAAAGGGTAAGAGGTTGGACCTCAGGATGGAGCCTTCCTGTATAAGACTTAATGAGAGCACCCCCCTCCCCCCCTGGGGCCTTGTGTCAGACACCCTATCAGTAAATTAATCTAACTGAAATCTGTTTGTTTCTTGTACTGCTCTGGTAAAATTTGTTTTTCTTGTATTTGTTAGGTTAATACTCTTGTAGAATACTACAGGCAGCTTGCTACAAAAGAAAAAGTTGAAAGGGAGAAAAAGAAATTAACCAAACGCCGCAACTATATGCACATATCAGTGAGTATTCACGAGATTTTTGTTTATTATTTTTTTAGTTATATATAACAATGATGTTGAAAGCTGGATGAAAATAACAATTCACAATAATATTATTTTTTGGCCATTTAGTTTTTGCAAGAGTCTCTTTTAAAATTTGATTCTAAATGTGATTGTAGTGAACTGAATTAGAGTAAATTATTAGTCATTTTAAGACAACTTTCAACTAAGTATTCTATAAAGAAAATGTAAATAAAAAATTAACACTTACTTGTTTCAAAGCATATTATTGATAATGTTGTTCCCTTTTTTAGGCTTGAATCAATTTGTTGTGTTAAAAATTTCTACTTTCAAATAAACAAGAAAAACCACTTCACTTCTTAAACTACCTTAAGACAAGGAAAAATCGAGATAACACTCAAGATGTTTGTGATTCTTTCTGTAAAAACATCAATTTATTATTAAATTAATAGGTTTATTTAGTTAAAAGCTGATTGATTTTTCTGTTATATCTAATCCTGAATGCTGTAAAATTCCCCTTAAAACTGGACACAGTATATACCAAGGAAGGTAAGAAAATATTAAACAACGTAGCAAGTAACAAGTAAATAAAATATTGTCTTATTCACTAAAATATTCCTTTGAATAATTTAAAGGTTTGTTAATTTTGATTTATGAGACATTCTTATGTGTTTAAAGAGTAATATTACATAACAAGCTTTTGTCAGACTTGAAGATATTTTAATTAAAATTAAGTTTTTACAATTTTGATTAACTGCACTACATGTCTATTTAAATATATACAGTTCAAGATGTAAATAAGATTCTTAAGGCCTGGTTTTCTTATTATTTGTCCAAATCACCACAAAAGTTTTTGAAACAGTTGAGGTTTTGTAGGTGTTGTAGTTGATTTTTTATTTCAAGTAAGTTTTATTTTTCTTTTGTTTCAACTTCATTAGCGTCGGTTAACCATACCCAAAAACAAAAGGAAAATAAAAATTACGTCAGATGAAAAAAAAAAAAACTACAACATAGGCAATAATTGCCTGGATCATTTGTTGTAAGGGCCATCTGTACAAAATCTGAGGAAAAAATAATGACCACTTAAATATAAATCATTTTGGAATATAGTAATACTATTGTCTGAGAATGGTTTCTTAAAAAAATTGGAGGTTTACAACAGTCTTCACAATGGCCCCAGACTCACTTCTGTTTGCTCAAGGCAATTCTTCTGAATTGTCAGGATTGTCCCATGTTGCATGAGAAATGTTTCCCTGTGATTGTCTTGATTGCAAGTCTGAATACTTGTCTCAAGATGATATGGAAGCCAGTATTAACTGATTGGGGTTGTCATTTGATGTTTTTACTTCTTGATTTTTTAGGGCAAAATTTTGAATTCACCTTAGAATAAAAGTCAGCAAAAAAGGTTTAAGAAAACGTTTTAATGTGGCTGTAACATCATTTTCAAGTGACAAATGAAAAAATTGTGTATATATAGTTTGAGGTGATAAAATACAACAAAAGTAACGCATTTCAGTGTACGCGGTGTTTACATCTGAACAAATGGTTTTAGGTGCTTGAAAAAGCATGTGTGTTTTTGTGTTTCTTAGTTCTTAGTAATTAAGTTTCATGGCGAACAATGTTCAGCTAGTACAGCTCTTTTGCCAAATTCCAAGACTAAAGCAATGATTCTTTTCTTTTCAGGATAAGTTCAATTTATCATCCTTAACAAGACGCAAGAGTAGTCTTTCTTATCTGACTAGTTTCAGCTCAAAAGGGTAGGCATTGTGTTGTTTAGTACATTGTGTGGATTATCAATCTAGGTTTCTGGAAAACTGCCCACCTACCCCTCCCCTAAGCCATCATTTTGCATTAAGTGAAAAGTAAGTGTTAAAGTTAGCTTAGGGGAGGGGTAGGCGGGCAGTTTCCCTAGATACCTAAATTGATCCCATTGTGTTTACGTTACAGTCGACTCCCGATAACTCGAACCTTCTAGGGAAATCTAAAAAAGTTCGAGTTATCGGGAGTCCGAAGCAAAACAACCAGAGATAAGGAAATGGGATGGGGAAGGAATGCAAGATTAAGTATCATGCACACTTCATGATCACTTCAAGATATTGATATTTTGAAAAACAATACTAAGAATACTTGGTTTGTGTTGAAATAAATTCAATGTTTCCAACTTCAGTACAATTTTTTTCGACTTTAATGTGCGCTTAAAACGTGGTTCGAATTATCAAGAGTAAAATTATATAGCTATTGTCTGAAGGGAAACAAAATTACTTCAGGTTAGAGGGAGGTTCAAGTTATCAAGGGTTCAAGTTACTGAGGGTAAAAATTACGGCATATATTTGGAGGAAATCAACAGGAAATCGATTTTGGTTCGAGTTAGCGAGGGTTCGAGTTAGCGAGGGTTCGAGTTATCGGGAGTCAAAGGTATTTTTCTTTTTTTTCATCTCTTCTGGTTATCGGGAGTCGAATGTATTTTTTTTTTTCATCTCTGCTGTTTGTTGTCACTCAAATTGAACACCTTGAAGAGTGCTCTCATGAACCTGTGTTGTGTTTTGCTTAATTAGGAAAGAAATGGTTGATGAAGAAGTGGTTCTAAAAAACCCTAGTGAAGCTGTGGAAGAAGTGGAAACATTGGCTGAAGAATTTTATAACAAAACTTTAATTCTTGAAAAAGGTAACACTAATTTACTGGTGCTGTAAATAGAATGTTGTGTTTATATTATGTTGTGTGTCAGTGTGTAAACTTTCTAAACAGTAAAAATTTCACAGAAACTTCAGCCAGCTAACCACTAATTGTTATGGAAGTGGTATTGGCCTTGTCTATTGTTTATAGAACTGCATGTTTATGGTTCGTCTTAAGTGTTGACCAAGTTGCTTAACAAGTATAAAAACATTATTATTTTCTTTTCTTTTATCAGTTCCAAATCTACAGCAGAGGTTGTGCCAGCCAGACTTTCAGCCAGAAACATTAGCGTAAGTTTGCCTTAATCATCATCATCATCATCATCATCATCATCATCATCACCACCATTATCGTTACCACTGTTGCTTTTATTGGTTGTTATCATTATTATTATTCTTAAATATATAGATTTAGCCAGGGCTAAAAGCGAAGCTCTGGTTAATAATAATTATAAACAAAAAGAATAATAAATTGTGTAATGCTAAACGGGGACGGTAATGAAAATGGCATCAAGATCAATAGATCTAATTAGCAAAAAAATAAGTTTGCTCGTGTAGCACATTGTTTTTTCTTATTGGCAAAAAAACAATTTATTTGCACGTGTCTTTTGTCTTTCTTTGCCGTTGTTTCGCACGACTAAAACGTAAAACTTCCTAGTTACACTATGGAGGAATTGTCATATGTGCTTACCAAAGATTTTGTTTTCTGTGTCCATGTTCGCTATTATTTTTTCACTGCCACTGATTTTCACCTGGCTGCTAGCATTTCTCATTTTCTCACCACCGCTATTAGCCTCCCCGCAGACGTCCTTTGGGGTTCGTTTGTCACGCATTCATTTCTCCCCCAAACGAACCCAAAGGACGTCTGCGGGGAGGCTACACCGCTATGAAATTTTCATGTTTTCTTTTCCAATGAAATCGTCCCCTCTCTCCACTCTGTCTCTGTTATCCACCTGAGTGTAAACATCAAAACTAACATCGAAAAAGACAAGACTTTGTTGGTTTTTTCTCTCTTTAAAAGTCCGGGCAGTGAAGCGATTTTTTTCAGTTGCATTTGGGTTGACATACCTGTTGATTGAGTTATTTTACATTGGTTTGCCTGTGGTGCGGACAGACGGTCGGCCGATCGGGCAGTGTACGGACACGTAATTACCAAATTTTCTAGGATGGGTAGATTTACTTAGCTATGGAGCTCCACTATTACCACAATCAACACTATCCTTATCAGTATCATTGTTATCATCACTATCATCGTCACTGGCATCATCCATCCTTGTCATTCCAAGTGCAATTTTACAGTGGAACCTCTTCCTTTGGGACACCTCTATTCAAGAGACATCTCCATTCAGGGGACACAAAATGTGGTCCCGGAAAAATCTTCACATAATTTTTTTGTTTCTGTTACCTCTGTTGAAGAGACACCTCTATTCAGAGGAAAGGGACACTTTTTCTGGGTCCCGAAACCCTGGTTTAACCTCCATTTTAGGGGACGCCTTTGTCCTTAAAAAGTGACTGACTAAAAAAGCGTTGATAAGTTTCAGTGTACACTAGTCACAATGATGACAGCTTTCACGAAATGAACTATCCTACTTAAATCTATGTAATGCACTTGTGGGATTTTTCAACACACAACATCACAGACTGATATAAGTTAATCATGTTTTTCTTATTCATTATCTAACTACTTGAAATAATGACTACAGCAGATTCTGAGGCAGAACAAAAGGAAAATATTTTATTTCTTTGTTAGTCATTTACAAACCCCAACCCAACCTCCATTCAGGGGACTCCTTTATCCATGAATAGAGATTCTACTGTTTTGCAAGGATGATTTTCTTCATTAACCTGTTTTTAACCCTTTAAACTTTAAGGTCAAAATTTGAATTCTCATTTGTTGTCCTTCTTCATTTCCTACAGAAGCAGTGGGGAGAAGTTGATAAAATATCAAGCAAATTCATCTTGTGTGACCATGTCCGTAATTCTCATGACCACTCTGTTTTACAAAGCACTGACATTACAGGGAGAAATTTGATGCTGATCACTCTTAGGGCTTAAAGGGTTAACTGTTGGTTGTATTTCCTTACAATTTCTTCACCCAAACTCTTTACAGCAGATACTACAATATTTGCTAAGCTTGAAGGTGGAGACATATATTCAAACCCAACATGCAACAGACTAGGATACAGTGGTGCTTCTTTTTTGCAGAATATGACCAGACACCAAAGATCACAGCCCTTAGACCTTGTAAAAATTTAATGTCACATCGTATCCTTTCTGTTGTGTGCCTTCTTGCAGGGAGGAGTCGGAGGTGGGGGGGGGGGGGGGTGGGGAAACTCGGCAGCATTTGCTTGTTTTAAAATTCATTGACACAATATTAACTTTGACTTGTCGTTGTCCAATCACAGTGATCTTCATCCAAGACATAAGCATCTCTTGGCCAAGAGGTCTCAGCGCTGCCGGGTGGGTAGCCTATTTATCATGTCTTTTCTCTTAGGTTGAAATATTGGATAAAAACTCTGAATTTCATGTTACAAATCAAGTTAAATTTTGTTTAACACTTAAGAATAAAAATAAGCGAAAAAAGTTTAACACGACGTTTCGATGTCGCCATGACATCATCAAGTGACAAAGATAAAACTAAAAATTGACTAAATATATACGGTTTAATGTGACAAAATAAAGAACAAAAGTACATGTTGGCACGTTTAAATGAAAAATGTGAAAATATGTTAAACAAACAATTTTGGCCGGATGGAATCTGATCGTGTGTTTAGGCTTGGTTTCTTCTCCTTTATAATAAGCTATTCGTAAATCAGGCAGTCTATAGATTTTCCATTACACCTCTTGAGTACGGAAAAGTTGCTGCTCAAGATGCCTATGGTTTTTAGGCCATGGAGGTTCTTTAAATGCCTCCTAATTGCCGAGTGTTGGTGCTCATGAATTTCATGTTGTGGAGAAAAATAGTAACATACAGGAGAAGTACCAAAGAGGTTTCATATAAAATTGTCACACGATAGGATTTTATCCACATAAATTTACACGTGCACATGTCTATAACTAACTTACGGATTACGGAGAGAAAATGTTGTGGGTATGTATGGCTGTGTAGATGCAATAATTCCTTTTACTCAGGAATGTCTGAGATGGATGCTGAAATTACTATCACAACAGCAAACGTTGGTATTTTCAGTATTATCCTTAGATTTAAAATAATGTTGTTTTAACATGCTTGATGCCTTAATGTCCTTTATTTCGAAACAGCAATGTGAACACAATCTAAGCAAACCAGAATTCAACCCTTCATCAATAAAGTTCAAGATTCAGTTAGGAGCAGTGTAAGTAGTAGAGAGGTAATAGAAATATGGTGGTGAATTTTACACCTGGAGAATCTACAGGGTTCGAAATAAAATCACTGCTTTTAGCCTGAATCTCTAGGCTTTTTTTTGTCAAGGCTTTTAAAATTTTTTCCCGGCTGCCAATAATGAATAAGTTTGCTTCGTACGTGTTCAGCAACGGCTGATGATTTTCAAATTCTTGGAACCCGTAATGATGAACACATTTGTTCCCGGTAATTTTGCCGCCCATGTCTTGCAAATCCCAGCATGTTAGGATTGTATTGAAACAATCAACTGGGAGACATTTGTTTGTCTTTTTCCAGCTTTCGAATGTAGATGTCTTCACCGACATCGCTGATTCATGTGACGAGAACGGCATATTCTATGAATCACTTTTATTCACTTTCCGCGATCTGCGAAATTTGCCAAGAACCCGTTGCTGGCACGTGACCAAAATCTTTTTAAATTAAAATTTCACTTTCTTCCCTAAGGATCCTTGAAAATATAAAGTGATTTTAAAATGCTTTCGCACATAACTTGCATGTGCCACACTTGAACAAACGCGTAAAACAATTAGTCGTTCACGGTGAACAAGAATTCTCATTTTCAACTTTTGCAGCACGAATTTCAAAACCTTTACTCTTTTTACTCTTTCTACTCATTTTAAAAAAATTCCAAAAAGTTTTTAAAACGTTTCTTGGCTGCTTTAATATCTGATATGAAATGTTTACAACAACATTAGAGCGACTTTTATTTCAGTAGGCCGATCAATGCACGAAATGTTCTATTTCTTCGGTAAAAAGACGCCGGCAAGTGTGGTCACCTCAATAGCCCACTATGAAAAAATGTCAGGTTTACCCTGTTTAGCAGCCCCAAAAGGCAAAATGAAAAGGGGATGTATATTTTAATCTGTATGAGCCCCACAATGCTATGCAATGGCAACATGATGTCATCATAACCTTCCCCCCAAAAATTTATTATGTGAAGTAATTCATCTTTGTCTCCCTTTTAGTCATTATCTACCAATGCTAAGAATTTCGAATGTTCCAGCCCTAAAATTTGGAAAGGTGCGTACACTGTTTTCATCTCACAATACATCGTAATTCAATGACCACTAACAGGCAGGCCCTGATAGTAAGGGTAGAGGCCTCAGTAATGTTTTGAAGTTTCATATGTTTGTCTTATAAGAAAACGAATAATTATGGCGAAGACAGCAGTACTTTACAGAATCAATTTTTTCCGATATTGCATTGGTAAGACTTTTCATCTGGCTCCCGCGCTTTGAAGGTAGTATTGTTTAATTGTTTTGAATGGAAACTTAAACCTAATAAAGTCAAATTACTTTTGTATCAAGTTTTTAATACTTCAGGTCCAACATAAAGGAAGGATGAACTTTGACATCCAGTCTCTCGCTTTTGCAGGAAGCGCAGGTGACTCTCTCCTTCACAAATCCAGTGGAAAATTTATTAAAAGTCACTTTGTTGAACATCGAAGAAGATGAAAAGGACGCTGTTGCTGAAAAGGAGAAGGAGAAGCAGGATGAGGGCAATGATAAAGGAGCTGACAGCAAGATGGAGGAAGGCAAAAAAGACGATACAGAAAAGACCAAAGAAGATGGAGCAAAAGACAAGGAAGAGAAAAATGTTGATGATGAAGGAAAGAAGAAGGAGGAGGGAAGCGAGAAGGCTGCTGATGATAAAAAGAAGGAAGGTTCTGTTGGTGTGATGGGGATAAACAGGAAGTTTGATCGAAGCATTGACAACAGTTGTGAGGGAAGGTCATTTGTTCCCACTGCTCAGGTAAAGTATGTTAAACTTTGCCCCATCTCAGTTTACTTGAGTAAGTTTTAATATTTTATAAAACATTTAGAACCGACAGGAAATATAATTATTGATACAAGGAGTAACTGACTCGAAAGATAGAAAGGTGAACTCAGACAGTGACTTTTGGAGATTGTGGACACTCATGTTACTGTTTAGGTAAATCTACCTGTTAGATTTAGGTCATTATCTATTTGCATTTTTCAGGTTAGCAAAGGTAAGCACTTTGCGGGTGACAACTCGTCGCGCATGTCTTGAGCTCCACGCATGTCTTGTGCTTGCTTTCTCATTCTTGAAAAAACACCAAGAAAAAAAGTCTGCTCTGCAGGCTAGGTTCAGTTTCCTTTGGTATTAAAGCCTATGACGTGTGTTGACAACTTCATAATATAGCTTCATCTTTGTCGTCATAAAAAGTAATATTTATTATCTGTTTGTATAACTGTTGAGGACATGATGTAAACACTATATTGACAATGTGTGGTGTATATACACCTCTCAACAGGCATTCCACAAAAGGCGTTTTAACAAAGAGGTTCAGAAACGGGAGCAAGCAAATTAACCCTTTCAAGTCCTATGAGTAACCAACATCAATTTCTCCTAATAATTTCAATACATCGTCAATAGAAAAGCAATGAGAATCAATAAAATGATCACCTAAGAAAAATACTTTGATGTTTTATCAAATTCTCTAAACTAATTATTTAAGGAAATTTATGGGGATCAGTCTGGAGAATTTGTATGTCAATATTGTGGCTTAAAGGACAGTAAGGAATGTTGTCGTTTTCTTAGGTCACCCTTCCTACCTACCCGCTCATGTTAGGAGCACGTGACGAGGCAGCTGAATTTGATGAGATGGATTCCTCAACATCTGCAGAGATGTTTAATGATGATCCAAGGTTTGTTTTCAGTAAGCACTTCTATTTTTGCAAGGCTGAGGAGAGCCCAAAATGTTTTCAAGATAACGTGAAACCAGAAGCATATAACCCTGAAGCATATAACTTTGTCTCAAGGCTGGGGTTTTTTAGGGAACCAATCAAAATTTACTTCCTAATATGGAATTACTGATAAGCGAGGTTGTCGCGCGAGTGCTTTATAGGAAAACTTGTATCGCGATGTAAATGATGCGGTGCAAAAAGCATTTACTGTTTTACGAGGTAATATTTCGAAACACGGAATTCACTACATGTATTAATCCCCAAACGACTAGGAGTAAGTTAGTTCCTCCTAACAAGACAAAGTCGACTACCAATGGCATGACCGTAAGAGAAGCGATTTCTTAAAGTTTATTTTTTTTTTTTTTACTTCAGAAACTGTTTTTGCGTGACCATTAGCGCAAGTAACCTTTGCAAAATCACCTGCCATCTATCTAGAATAACAAGTAACACATATTTTCAAATAAACTTCACTAGTTGCTGAACTCGAAAGTAAAAATTGTGCAAAATTCGTGCCATCGTCGCAGAAGTGATGCGTGTAATAAGAAGAATGAAACGCAAGTTAAGAAGACTTCAGATGCCGGCGATCACGTCTTTAACTAATGCAAGACTAATGTTATAAATGAACAAACAGAAAACAATAAACAGGCAAATTGTTTCTTGAAAATGTTTATTCGAAAACCCGTAAGTGTACCGTTGAAAGCAATTCACGTAACACTGACTGGATCGTGAATCCGTTCCCACAAGTAAAATCTGCTGAGCACATGGCAAAAATCAACACTAAAATTATCTGTATAAGATCGGGCGCATTTCCCAATTTTTCTTGAAAACTCTATCAAAAATATATAAAACGACTATTTATAAATACATGAACTTCCTTTCAATAACGTACTTTCCTTGAGCATAACGTGTAAAATGTAAGTTTATCTGAAAATTATTTAAAAAGGTTGCTAACATGGTCGCAGTTCAGAAAAAAACAAGCGCTTCGCCGTGAAAGAAACAAGGTCGAAGTGCTGGAAGGTAAATTTCGCAGCTTAAAACTTTTCTTTGTCCCCAAAAACAAAACAAACGTTTACATGTTTCACATCTAATCAAAACTGCCATACATACATGTGAACATGTGTTCGCGCACTGCTCTGAATGAGAATTAAAAAATCTACCCTCACAAAAAAAAAGATTCCGTTCCGACTTCGTGGGCGCCTTGTAGAACGCTTCTGCAAAGCTTGCCATATCACCATGCTGGTTTTGCTGAATGAGAACAGAAGCCGCAGATAACTGTGTAAATATTGTTACCTGGTGTCGTCGTCTTTGTTTTTACGAAGTTTCAGCGCGATTTTAGTACTTTTACGTCGTTTGACCTGACAGTGTAATAAAAAGAGTCTCTTGTTACCACCAACTGAAAATTCAACCCAGTGTTATTCATTTAAAAACCCCTCTGTAAATTGCTTGTAGTGAAGTTGGCATCCTTATTTAAGATAGACATTAATCAAAGGTAGTACTTTTGATTCCATCTGCACACTTTAAACACCAATGCCAAAGCCAACATTACTTCGGTAACGTAATGCTCAGCACCTTTAGGATTTCATTCGTAAATTCAAAAAGTGCTCCGAAAAGTACTGAATTTTCAATTTTCTTAGTTTATCCATAAACTTAAAACTTAGATCCACCTTGTGCAGCAAAATAAATATAAACAACATCACCAAATAGTGACTGCTTAGTAGCTCTCGCTTTAACGTTGGCACATGAGAATTTTACCTATAAACTCACCTCGTACAGAATAGTAAAAAGTAACACAGTCTCAAAGTTTGTGCAAAATTTCATAATCGAAGCTTCGATTCAGAACGATGTAGGGCTTAACTTATATGTCTCATGTCAATGACTGACAGTTTTTTCTGGTATTTGTGGTTTATCTCAGATTTGTTGTGAATCGACAAGCCAACAAACTTTGGTTTCGTGTGAAGGTTATGCCTAAAAAACCTTTAGGCGATGTTAAGGTATGTTTGATTTCATATGCCGAATAGATTTTTGTTTGGCCATTTTCCATTCGTCAATTCTTGTTTTTAGACGTGTTACCCATAACACCTTGTAGTACATACATGTAGTATACACATAATACATCATACATTAGTAAAATCCAACTATTATCAATGCTGCGTCCTGATTGGTTGAACTGCTACTAGGCTATATGTTATAGCGCACTAGTAGCGAAAAGCGTCAGCTTTGTGGCGGCAAAAAACGAAAAGTCTAGCTTTAACTAGCTAAAGTTGTTTTGTCTCGATATTTTTGACCAACTAGTTGGATTTTACTAAAACAATTATTCGTCTAGCCCTCATGGCCTCTGAGTCAATAGCCCATTCGGACTCGAGGAATAATAATTGTTAAATATATTCTGTTGTGTTGTGTTTCTGTCTCATTTCTGCCTCAGCCTCTTCTCCTCACTGTAACGATCAGTGTGTCGTTTTTGCTAGTCTTCGAAGATCTATATTTTGTCTCATATAGATCTAATAAGATCCGTCATTTCTCACTGGTTTGTCGCTGTGTTTGAATCAGTCAAATTTATTTAACCACGTAACACCTAGTGCCACAAAAGTGTACCTTCCTTCTTTTGAGCTTTTGAATACGAAATACACCCCTCGAAGGAAACTGCCTTAACAATTTTGTCACCTATTTGAGCGTCTTTAGGCACATTTGACGGTGAATTCCAGTCATACTGTTCTCAGTAGCCTCCGATATAAGGTTCTTGACGTTTTGTGTTTATTATTGCAGTTCTCGATGATTATGCAGTATGACTACAAGCATACAGCCACAGCTTTGGTTCGAGGCAGCCAGGAATCTGAGGAGCAGATTGTGACGCTGAAGCATATAATGCATATCAATCTTGGTCCCGTACAAAGTGAAGCTTAAACAGTTATAAGGACCAGGGGATAGACTTAGAATATATTTGGATTAGAATAGGTAGTGGTTTAGGGATATAATACTTGATGAAACATTTCAGTGGGTTTTCTGGGAGTCCTTCTCGGTGACAACGATTCGTTTTAGTTTGGAATATGGATTGTAATGATATGGGCTGTTGTTGTGTGACCAAGGTCAGTCAAGATGCTTCTAAGCCTTGACACTACCATATGTACGAAAAGCGTCGACGTTTTGGCGAGAGAAAAAACCAAGGTGGAGTGGGGGAGAGGACCAAACTTAAGGCGAAAAACAACTCACCCATCCCTCCTCATTTAATTTGCACTTACCCCCAACTTTCTGCTTTGTACACATGGCAACGCTTGCTACTCGGCTTGAATGAACCATTCACTGGTACGTATATACGATGTGTCCCCGTTATGTACAAACGGCCCCTCTGTCACGGGAACGACGTCACTTATTAAATGTATCTAAACTCGGAAAGACTTCCCACGGCTGTATAAAGGCGTTCTGAAAGAAAGATTGTTGGAGACTTGATTCAATAACTATTTCTTACACCCAAGAAGCAAAATGAACGTCTTTATAAAAAGATCTCACTTGCGGCTTAAAACTAAACTTTTTTTTGTCCAACAGCGTTGCCTCAACAGTAGGCACTTTACGATCCCACGACGCGACGCCAACGAGAACGCCAAAAACAACAACAGGTTTAGTAGGCAAAACAACAACTTTGCACGTGCATCTCACTTTTTTTGTACATTTCTTTTCCGTTTTTGCGCGACTATGACGTGAAATTGCCTAATTTTACTTTTTAGGGGAGACGGAAACAAGCGACGCGAAATTTTTTTTCTCTTTCTAAACTTGAATACGGTTCTTAGAAATTCAACTCTGGGAGGGTTCGCCTACATTTGACAAAGTAAGTGAGTTGGAATAATCGCGATTTAGACCGAAAGAACGCGAATTCCTTTTTGAAGCGACGTTTTCGCTGCCGTCGGGTCATTGGATCGTAAAGTCGCTAGTGTTAGGTAGAGTAGCCAGGCCTTAAAAAGTTATCCGTTGCTCTAAATGTACTATCACAAATACCAAATAAATTATTTAAATGTGTTAATATAGGTGAGACTGGACTTCTGTGAGATCCCTGACCCAAGAAACAACCCTACCCTTTACAAGGCACAGCTCCCCCCCGCTCTTATAAAATAAAAATCACTTTGCTTTATGGGTTTCCTGTTTATTGGAATGTTTTTTCAGATTGGACTTTCAAGACGAAACTTGCTCGCAGGAACCACACAAACCCTATTTTACTTTTCACCTGCAATATAGCGCGTGAGCAAGCTGTCCTGTTGATGCTTCACTCGAACCAGCTTGCTCACAGGCAACCCGCAATACTACTCACAAACTATTAGTACCCAAACTAGCCTGTCCACAGACGTTTTTTCTTGCTCGAAAAAGACGGAAGGAACCCATCTCTACGGCTACCTTAACTTAGCGGTCAATAAATCTCCGGCGGTTTTGTGTTTTCACAAGAGAGGAACAGAGGTTTTGTGAACAGGGTATACCCAAACTAGTGATCAGTTTGGAAATCTTTCGTTTCCAGTACATACCTGACCAACACCATAAAACGGTCTGCTTAATAAATTCTTGCAATTTGTTATACAGACTTTTTCGGTACTGTATAGACGTCTCACTGAAGTATTTACCAGGCTGATTTAGCGACAGAACGGGAACGTCATATGACGACGGGAAAGCACGCGGAAAGGACTAACTTCGACTTCCGGTGCCCAATTTACCGCTCTGCCATTGGTCAAGCCAGTTGTTTGATTTGCGAGAGCAGTTGTCAACTGGCACTCCCGTTTTGCTGCTAAATCAGCCTGTTATTAACAATGCCTACCAGAGACATAAAATAGAGTAAACACCCGCATATAAAAACCTTAAGATCTAAGAACCTACAGGCTGACATTTGGCATTTTTGCTGCTCGCTACGCTCGCAGCAGACCCATTTCACTCGGATACCAGTTTGATCCTCGACGTTTGTTTGTGGCACACTTTACCTCGCTTTCGTGTGGATCAGCAACACAGCTGACCATTGCAACGTTGGCTCAAGCACGTGCTTTCTCTTCAGCGTCCTTTTGCGAATTTCACAACCCACAAGAACGACTTCACAGTTCGTGTTGGAAACCTTCTGTGTTAGGACGGGGTGGTACTACTTTCAAAGCCAAATTGATTTTTTTTTCTTTGAACAGACGGCGCGTCACCAATAACATGCAAATTCGGAGTGAAATTGTATCCAAGTTTAGTAACGCATTGTTATTTTTAAGTAACAACTATAAAAGAATGCTCGTGGCTAATTCAAACATCGCGTAGATATACAATTAATGTTAAGTTATATGTAGTGTTAGAATAAAAGCAGATGTTATATATGGAAACTTTGCTCATGGTCCGGAAAATTTAGTGCCGATCGCATGCGAAATCTATTTTTCTAGTCCCGATTGTTATGACCCTCGCTAACTCGAACATCGCGCTTTTATAGTCAAGTCGATTTCCCCTGGATTTCCTTCATACAGTAACTGTGATTTTACCCTCGCTAACTCGAAGTAATTTTTGTTTCTGTTCAGATCATTTCTCTATAATTTTACCCTCGATAACTCGGACCATGTTTTAAGCGCATAGTCGAAAAAAAAACAGTGTACAGTGTACAGTGTACTGAAGTCCGAAACATTGAATTTATTTCAAAACAACAGTACGTCGCCGTGTCAAGTAAAATGAACCCCGCTTCAGCCAAGAGCCCAGAAATTTTGATACATAACATGAATCGCTGATTTACAAAACATGACTTTCGTAGCAAGGGAAAGTTCAGAGTTGCGTGGAAATCCGCCATATTGCACGCAATTCAGTGGCAATTTACACGCGTGTAAGTGCTGCAATGCCCATGGCCTGTACTGTATAATAAAATTTAGACATTAGTATCGAAAATCTCCCAATATTTTTTCCAAGAATTAAGTAATATGGTAACGAAATTCTCTGCTCGCAACACTTCACCTTCCAAAAGGAACCACCAGTAGTACTCAAGTTTATAAGAACCTGTTAAGCCTGGCGAGGAAAAGAGGTTCTTATGTGCACAATATAAATAGCCTAAAATGTTTTGTTCAGCATGTATTGTTGAGTCAGCAAGCATTCTGACTATTCTTTTATTTAGCTTGGCAAGCATATGTTTGTTATTTAAACTAGGTTTAAACCATATATGTACTAGTAGTGTAATATTTCTGTGAATGACTATGCTACGACAAACTCTGAAAATTAAGAACCTATTAAAAACCTAATCAGCTTGATTTGTCAAGAAGTACCCTGAAATAATATAAGAACCTGTTCAGCCTGATCTCGAAAATTCTAGGTTCTTATATGCGGTTAACGATGTTTACTGAATATCTTCATTTCTTGAACTGTAAAAAGCATTTCAATCGTTGATGAAGTCCGAAGTACTCTTTGAACCTGTGCAATTACCAGTTATGAAAATTGCAAAGGAACAAGTTTTCGGCGCAAAAACTTCTGGGGAAAGCAATCCTTCGAGCTCTTTAGTCGCGGGCAACGGTCAGCGGGACAACACTTTGCTGGCGTTGCCACAGCTAGCACTGACCAAAAAGCCAGAAGACTCTGGGTACGAGATTGTGTCGCGGAAGTAATGTGACCACCCACTGACCAAAGAGCCCTGGGACTCAGATATGGGTGGAAAAGAGGTAATACAGTCAACTCTCTCATAGTGAGCACTTCTCAATGGCGACCGCGACCACCAAAACCGTTTTGTTTCTCAGTCAAATGCTGTTTCAAAAACTCTCTCGTAAGCTACCACTGATTAAATTTCTTAACGACCTCGACCACTTCGAACAGGCTATTCCAGCGAGTTAACGCACTAAATAATTCAGTGAAATCAAACTTATCCCACAATTCAAACTATCTGTAACAATCCAAGATGTTTCCCTTGGCACCGCTTGTTTCAGGTTCCTAGACTCCAGTTCCCTGGTGTTCGTGAGTAAGGTACTATTCATGTATGCTTACACGATATATGCTTTTAACTTTCAAGATGGCGACTGTGTGGAATTATTGGTTAGCAAATCGAGTGAGCCCACCATGGTTTAAATCGTGTATCTTTCAACAAATATGGCGTGAAGCATGCCTTTCCCATACACTAGGTAAGTTGTGGACTATTTCACAGCTAAATTGTCATGAGATAAGAGCTTCTAAAAACCATTTTCTCGCCATGATGCAGCTAAAAGAAGATCTATTAGAATGATTCCTGGATCTGGAACCTGTAAGCTTAAGTGTTCGACTTTCAAAACTTTAAAGTTCATTTGGACACAAAATGGGTGAACTACGTTTTATAACAATGTCATATAAAACGAAAATTGAGCAGAGTGAGTGGAAAATACATGACCCTATCATAAATGCATGTGGTTGTGGGGGAAATTCCATCTGCACGGTCCCCCCTAGGGATGACTGGTATCCGAACCCTCAAATTTTTGTCGGCGCCCTTTAAAAAATAAAATCCGAAGGGTACCTTTTTTTCTCGGCACCTCTGGCAAATGTGTCCGAAGGGTCCAAATTTTGTCGGCTTGTTTGAAGAAATAATCTGAGCCCCCGTGTTTAAAAACCCGCCATCCTTAGAGGTGATGCTGATAAAAAATGGAACTTCCCAAAATTGAGGGCATCACCGTCATCATCATCATTATATTTCATTTGATTATTGAGCTAAATGGCTGATGTGGTCCTGTCCTACATGTAGTGTACTGGTACACTGAAATGACAGCTACATTGTTAGCGTGGCTATCATACATAAAGATAAAGTAGAGAGAACAAGGTTTCTAACTGGGATGAGTTTACGTTCTTTTTGTACTCCACAAGATTTGAACAACTTTCCTACACTATCTGCTCCATTGAAATGAGATGCTTTGCTCAGTTCCTGAAGCTCCCCTCCCAGAAGCATCCACGCGGTTATTCGAAGTGTTTTTAAAGTAGCATCTATTAACAGTGAGTTCAGCAGAGGATGGCAGAGAAGTAGACGACTGTGGATCACCATCAATCGCCATGCTGAACAACTCCATCGTTGTATGCCGAAATTAAAGAAACCTTTAGTTGTGCTTTCATCTGTAAGAAAACCCAAGAAAAGGTGAAATTAGACACTTTTAAGGTCTGGTTCGTACGTGTCAATATTGGTGACAATCGCCCCCATAAGATTAAATTTCGGAGACAATGGGGTTACGCCAGCAGGAAAATTGTGATAGACTCAAGGTCAAAATTACTTCTAACACTAGAGATACTCACCCCAAACACAGAGGTCAATCAAATGTGACATCATCTCCAAGAAGTTCAAAAGCAGCCCAGTGCCTGAAATGCTTGTAAATTGCTGACTCTCTTAACTTCTTGACAGACAGGTGAAGAGCCTCACTTGCACTTTTTTGTTCGCGCATTAAACTCCTGTAGAACACGTTCATGAAGACTTTAGTGGCTGCATCGTTAACAGGCCATAATGACATCAGAACGGAGCGAGCACCAGATCCAAGAAACGCCCGAGCTATTCCGACAACTCCCTCAGCTGTCATGATTTTACCATGACCACTATTGCAGCAACTGAGTACTACCAGCTTGGCCCTTATGCCGACGTTTGCTATGTCCTCCATTGTCAGCATAAAATCTTCCTTTTTTACAATTTCCGTGGCACGTACATTTGGTGCAAGGGCAATTTCTCCTCTCTCTGCATCACCGTGGGCTGCAATATGCACCAACCCTACACCCTGGATTCTTTTTAACACCTCACCCTTAGTGGCTTGCTCTCCAATAAGCTTAAAGTATGGTGGTCTAACATACCGGCATACCATATCTGCTTCAGTTCTGGCATTTGGTAGGGGTTTCAAAACTCCGACTTTTCCATCAAACTCTACAAGGCCAACCGTCCGATCTCCCACAATCAGTGCCCCAGTTTGAGAATGGTAATTTTCTGGGAAACTTTGAATGACCTGAAGCGATGTCAGAGAGGGAATGAGGCGAATTCGACAGGTTTGGGACAAGTGCTTTCCACTGGAATCTTGCAAGGCTGCAAATGGGACCAAGAACAATCCTCCTTCTGGGATTATGACAATCTCTGAACCTTGGATGAGACCAGCAACAGGCGCAATTATCATTTGGTATAATTTCTTTAGATTGGCCTCTCTTTCTTCTTCTTCGTCACCCCGGAAATGGTGCTGACTGGTTTCTCCACTTTGCTCCTCTGCTGTTGCCGATTCGTCTTCATAGATTTCTGACAGTGATCTATCTTCGTATTCTTCTCTGTCGTCTTTTGGCAAGGATCTCAAAGTGCTCGTTACCAAATCTTGCAAAGACTTTCCTTCTCCCTCAATTGCTGACAGCTCTGTTCCAATCTTGAAGTTAATTTTGCCACCCTTTTCCATGAACCAGAGATAGATTTGCTTCGTTATGATGCCCATGAAAAGAAAATCACTTCGCTGTTTTTCTAAGAGGCTTGCTAACGAGCTCAAAGTAAATTCACTTGTTTTGTTGATCTCCTGGATTCCGAAATTAGAGAATATCAGGTCTACAAGTGCACGAGCTCGTCCTCGTTCGGCTGTACAGAGGGCATCATCTACCTTTCCTAGAGAAATCAACATCAAGGTAAGTCCCTTGTAAAATGAAATGCTTTGATCATCTAATGAGAGCTTGTCTTCATCTTTAAGAGACTTTCTTACACTTTCATGACCTTTAATGCTCCCAAAGAAATAGTCGGAAGCTTTTGAGAAGCTTTTCTCGTGAAAATGGCTCATGGCTAAGCCGTATAAAACAAGGTGTTCTTTTCCCTTGAATCCAGTTTCCTTGAAGATTTCAAGTCCTCTTTCCAGGTAGTTGATAGCCTTCTCATGTTGGCCAAGAGCATATTGAACATTGCCAAGGTTGACATAAGAAATTCCTTCTCCTTCTCTGTCGCCTACTTCTTTTCTGATTTTAAGAGCTTTCTCCTGAAAATGTATTGAGTCATTATATTGGCCAAGAGCATTGTACATGCTACCGAGGTTGTTGTATGATGCAGCCTCCCCTTCCCTGTCTTGTATTTCAATGCAGATTTCGAGTGCCTTGTTTTGATATTCAATTGCTTTTTCATATTGGCCGGAGGCACGGTATATGCCTCCTAGGTTTGTGAAGGATGCTCCTTCTCCCTTCTTGTCTTCGATCTCCTCATTAATTTTTAATGCTTCCTCCTGGTACTTTAGAGCTTTATCGTACTGGCCAAGAGCAAGATACACTTTACCAAGGCCACTGTAGGAGAGCGCCTTAGCTTTCCTGCTGCCAGTTAGGTCGCCTATGTCAAGTGCTTTCTCGAAATATTCAATAGATGTCTTATAGTGGCCAAGAGTGATGCAATCGTATCCAAGAGCGCGGTAGGATCTTCCCTCTCCTCGTTTGTCACCAGTTACTCTCCTGATTTCCATTTCTCTCTCGTGATATTTGCTCGACATCTTAATTTGCACGCCAGATTCCCTCGGAACAGCATCTCTTCCTCTGACTGCATCGATGATTCCACTAGAACATTTTCCAGGCTCAATAGATTTTTTGTAAAGATCGCAAACGTACTGAGTACACACATTGAGCAGGTCGTTCGTCGTATTGATCTTCCTGTTGTCTCTCTCCAGAGTAGTCGTTCTTGATCTCCTGCACTTTCTCCAGGTAAATGGCAGCTTCCTCACGTTTGCCAAGTGCATTGCACAGGGTGTATAGATTCTGGTAGGATGCTACTTCTTCTTGCTTGTCTCCAATTCCTCTGCTGACCTCCAGAAGTTTCGTGTAACACAAGACAGACTTCTCCAGTTGCCCCTGAAGATGATAAGCACTGCCAAGGCCTTTGTAAGATCTCAGCTCTCCTCCTGTGACAGAAATCTCTTTACAGACCCCCAACGCTTTTTCATGATACGAAAGGGACTTCTCATACTGACCAAGGGCGGAACAAGTAATGCCAAGGTTGTTGCATGATGCTGCTTCTCCATGTTTGTCTCCAATTGCCTTAAAGATGTTGAGAGCTTTCTCTTGATACTCAACCGACTTCACAAATTGTTGCTGAGCATGATAGATTGTGCCTAAATTACTGTAACATGTTCCTTCTCTTTTCCTATCTCCAACTTCCTTACTGAATTCAAGCACTTTCTCTTGGTGTTGGATTGATTTTTCTAAATGGCCAAAAAAATAATTTGCTGTACCAAGAGCATCGTGAGATCGTAACTCTCCTTCTCTATTGCCGACTGCTGAGCAAATTTGAAGGGCTTTTTCTTGATTCTCAATAGCCCTCTCATACTCGCCGGCAATACTATACAAAAGGCTCAGGCTGCTGTGACAAGATTCCTGCCCTGCTTTGTCTCCGAATTCTTTCTTGATGTTGAGAGCCCTTTCGAAGCAGTCAACGGAGTTCTGATGTTGACCAAAATGTAATATAATGTGCCAAGGTTGCTGTGAGAAGTTCCTTCTCGCACTTTATCGCCAACCTCTTTATAGATCGCGAGTGCTTTCTTTTCGTACCCAAGCGACTTCTCATATTCCCCAATAGCATTATACACAGTGCCAAGGTTGCTGTATGACGTTCCTTCTCCTTGTTTGTCTTTAATTTCCCTGCTGATTTCAAGCGCTTTCTCTTGACACTCAGTTGACTTTTCATAATAGCCAAGTTGTAGGTAAACCATACCGAGGTTATTGTAGGAGGTTATTTCCCCTTCTTTGTAGCCAATTTCTTTCCTGATTTCAATACTTTTATGAAAGGATTCAATAGACTTCTTGATCTGGTTGAGTGCACAATATGCGGAGCCTAAATTGTTATGGGAGGTTCCTTCTCCTTTCTTGTCACCAATGGCTTCCCGGATTTCAAGACTCTTCTCATGATTTTCAACAGCCTTCTCATACTGGCCAGTATCATAATAGAGATTTCCAAGCTGGCTGTATGATCTTGCCTCAGCCCCTCTGCGACCAGCTGTTCTAAAGATTTCAATTGCCTTCTCTGCGCACTCAATCGACTCCTCAAACTGACCGACATCATGATACAAGATACCAAGAAGCTCGTACGATCTTCCTTCTAATGGTTTATATCCCAGAGCTTTACAGATTTCCAGAGCATTCTCTCTGTATTTGATAGATTTATCGTACTGGCCAAGAGCCTTATACAGAATACTGAGCTTGCTACATGATGCTTCTTCTTTCTCCTTGTCACACAGTGTTTCGCCGATGTTGAGGGCTTCCTCGTGGCACTCAATCGCTTCTTTATGCTGGCCTAGAGCCTCATACACATTAGCGAGGGCACTGCGTGTTTTATGCTCTCCATGTTTGTCATCAAGGGTCTTCAGAATTTCAAGGCTGGATTTATAATAGCTGATAGATTTGTCAAACTGGTGTAGGGCGTGGCAAATACTTCCCAAGATGTGATAGGAGGTACTCTCTGTTTTTCTGTCCCCAACTTCTCTGCAGATTTCGATGGCTTTCTCGTGAAATTCTAGTGACTGCTCTTTGTGTCCCAAAGCATTATACACATCACCGAGATTGCTGTACAATTGTATTTGTTGTTGCTTGTCACCCGTGGATTCGCTGACTTGAATAGCTTTCTTAAATTGCCCGATACATTTTTCATATTGGCCAAGTGCATGGTAAATACTTGCAAGATTGACGCACGAGATAACTACTCCACGTATGTCGTCAATGGCTTCTTTTAATGCAAGTGCTTTTTCTTCACACTCAATCGCCTTTCCATATTGCCCACGAGCGTACCATACAAGACACAGGTGACTGTAGGATGCCATCTCTCCCAGCTTATTGCCAATTTTTGCACTGATTTCGAGACTTTTCTTGAAATAATCAATTGCTTTGTCATACTGCTGTAACTTGCTGTATACACTACCGAGGTTGTTGTAAGATGTCCCTTCCCCTCGTTTGTCGCCAGTTTCTTTCCTGATAACCAGCGCTTTCTGGTGATTCTCGATTGATTTCTCGTAGTGGCCAAGCTCGCAGTAGACGCTGCCAAAGTTGTTGTAGGATGCTGCTTCTCCGTGTTTGTTACCGATCGCTTTTCTTATCTCAAGTCCTTTCTCGTAGCAAGCCAATGCCTCTTGGTACTGTTGGAGATCACTGTACACGCTACCTAGTTTGTTGTACGAGTCTCCCAGCCCTCGCTTTTCCCCAATCGTTTCATAGATTTTAAGGGCTTTCGTCTGATATTCAATGGACTTCTCAAACTGGCCAAGGGAATTATACACACTTCCGATGCTGCTGTAAGACGCCCCTTCAGCCGGTTTATCCCCGATTTCTTGACTGATTTCAAGAGATTTCTGTAAAAAGTCGAGTGACTCTTGATGATTAGCAAGAGCATCATGTACGTCACCGAGGTTTAGGTAAGCTGTTCCTTGTCCTTGTCTGTCTCCTATTTCTTTGTGGACCTCAATTGCTTTCTGGTAATAGTGTAACGATTTCTCGTATTGGCTAAGATCATAAAACAATGTACCGAGATTATTGTACATTGTTCCTTCTCCCTGTCTGTCTCCAAGCGATTGGGCGATGTCGAGACTTTTTTCATAATACTCCAGACACCTTTCGGATTGGCCAAGAGCATGATATGCTGTAGCAATGTTGCTGTAACATTTGCTTTTCGCGCGTGTGTTTCCTACCTCTGTACAAATTTCAAGACCCTTCGTAGAGTTATCTCCAAGCGATTGGGCGATGTCGAGACTTTTTTCATAATACTCCAGACACCTTTCGGATTGGCCAAGAGCATGATATGCTGTAGCAATGTTGCTGTAACATTTGCTTTTCGCGCGTGTGTTTCCTACCTCTGTACAAATTTCAAGACCCTTCGTAGAGTTATCGATCGCTTTCTCATATTCACCAAGGGCAAGAAACAATGTGGCAAGACTGTTGTAGGCCATTCCTTCTCCTGGCTTATTGCGGGACTCCTTGCTTATTTCAAGACCTTTCTCCAAGTACCTGATCGATATATCATATTCGCCAAGAGCACGGTACACGTCGCCGAGGCTGTTGTAGGCATCTCCTTCCACTTTCTTGTCTCTGGTTTCTTCGCTTATCTTAAGAGCTTTCTTTTGGCAATCAATGGATTTCTCATACTGACTTAGACCATGATAAACATCGCCAAGAAGATTGTAAGATCGCCCCTGGCCGCGTTTGTCTTCTAGTATTTGTCTTACTTTCAGCTCTTTCTCGAAGTTAAATATCGCCTTGTCATAGTGACCAGTAGAGTAATACACTTGACCAAATGCGTTGTATGAATTTCCTTCCTTCCTTTTGTTGCCAATTTCTACACTGATTATAAGTGCATTTTCAATATGCTCAATCGACTTTTCGGGCAGACCAAGACTATAGAATGCGGCACCAAGATTTCTGTGCGCTTTCCCTTCTTCTCCCCTGTCTCCAACTTCCTTGCTTAACGATAGTGCTTTCTCGAAATACTCGACGGATTTCTTATGCTTGCGAAGAGAACCATAGGCACTTCCAAGCTTGCGGCATGTACTCAATTCTCCAGCTTTGTTTCCGGTCTCGCTACAAATCGAAAGAGATTTTTCAAAATACTCGATGGATTTTTCATATTGACCGAGATCGTGGTAGGCGCTCCCGAGGTCGATATAAGAATTCCCTTCTGCTTCTTTGTTTCCGGCTTCCTTGGAGAGTTTTAAGGCCTCAAGTATTTTCTCCACTTCTTCCATGGTAAGACGTTCCTGTTTAATGAGAATGAAAATCAAGGAACTATTTTCATTTATTCTGCCAGGAACTTGGCAAGCCGTTTGCGGTTCGCTTTCGTATAAAATTGAAATTGCTTTATGAATCAGTTAAAACTCGTACGGGAGTTACTATTGCTATTCAAAACCAAACAAGCAAGATCACTGATCTAATCTGTTCTTGCCAGACCTTCACAATGGATTATTTGTGTGTGACCATAGGAACCTACGCACGTGTTATTCCTACACCTAGCGGTCGCTGAGAAGAAGGCCAAGCTATGGATTGCCAGTAATACCGTATAACGTTCCTGGTTGGATCACCGAAGATCATTCGGAGCCTTTCCAAAACCCCCTAATATAATCAAGGTCTTCCAAAGACAAATGAAAGCCACCCAAAGGTTTCCGAAACCTTCTGAAGATTAATCGAGGTCGAGTGTTACACTGATTGTCGAAGCATACCCAAAGGAGTTCGAACATTTACTCGAAGGTTGCCGAAACCTTCGGAAGAGCAATCGAGATTCGAGTTTTACATAAATTGCTAAAGCGTACCCAAATATTTGAAATTTGAAAATGGCTCTGAATCTTACCGAATTTTTTTTGTATTGCAAAAAGTTCTATCTTAAATCTAACATTAAAGTGCCCATAACCTTAAATTTTATATTTTCTTATCTGAAACTACACATTATTAAAATAACTGCTGCTAAAAAATTTTGCGATTTGAACCAAAGACGATTTTTTTAGAATTTTTTAAAAACGTTCAAATTTGCCGCCATTTTGGCACACCATTCGTCTTAGTCTTCTCTCGGAGTATGACGTTATATGACGTACTTTAAGGAACACGTGACTTTATCGACAGGAAAACATTAAGAGTTCTGGTAGGTTTTTCTGTTTCAGAAAATCTTTCTTCTTGCGAAGGCATTGTGATTCAATCCTTACTTGAATTGATCTTTTTTGTGTACAGCTGGTGAAGGACAGGTAATGCGAGTTCCTTAATTTACGTCACATGACGTCATATGTGAGCCTGCTAGTTTGCGTGACCAGCGTCGCGGGTGTACCACAAAAATGTAGACTTCAAAAATTGGTAATAAAATCGCGTTTTGTTCAAACCGCAAAATTTTTTCGCAGAAGTTATTTTAATAAGGTATAGTTGCAGATGAGAAAATAAAAAATTTTAGGTGATGGGCACTTTAGGATGTTTTTAACAAGTTGTATTGTTGCTATTGAGCCTATTATGCTATGAAGATGACCACAACTTGTTACCAGTGGTTGGGCGATTGTGTGATACCTATATTTCAGCATCACTTGACAAAGAGTGGACGTTTTGATCCGTCAAAGTATAATGCTGGAAAGTGCTGAAACTGTTACCAGCCACCTTATGTCTCGGGTGTGTAAGAGTTGACCACACCTAAGCGCTATTTGTCATTGTAGGGATTTATTGCTGTATTCTACAGCGTTACTATGCGAATCACACTTGCAACGATCTTTTTCCTAGTCGGGAAGACTTGCCTCTGAGTCTATGGCATTTGTGTTGACCACAGTTGATCCATTTGGTTAACGTAAGTAAACAAAAGCTTTGATATCAACATAACATCATTATTTCTTCTTTACCTCGTAGTTGGACAGCAGTGACTACTGCGTTAAACACACTGGATGGGGGGAGGGTAATCTGTGCAACATCTAGTATTTGTGGCTGAAAAGGAGGATGTCTCACCTATGGTAAATGGAAACGATCGTGAAGCCAAATATATGACAATCAGGAAATATTTTTCAGGTAATAGTCTCAAGAAATAATTTGAAGTCAGGCATTAGATGACGGATGTAAGTTATAATATAGAGTGACGAACGAGATCATGACGTTTTCACGTGACTCACATCTTCGTTAATTACAAAGGGTATTTGAAAAACCATTTGAAAATAAGAAAGAAATAACAGTATTTGGTCACGCAATTAAATCAACCCTTAATACGTTGTGTAGATTTACCGGATGAAGCAACATTCTTTTATTGCGAGGTTTATAAATGCAAAATGGTTTTAATTACCAAAAGGAAAACGGAATCTTGCATTTCCCCAAACGCAGCAAAATTTTCTGCAAAACTGGTTTGGTACATCAGTTTCCCCATTACTGCTTAACAGTGAATTCCGAGCAAGTGAATATGAATAGGTAATAGCATGATTTGTAGTGATATTTGGCATAAATACCACGAGTGATATTTCGAAATTGTTATAAGTAATTTCACGAGCTGTTAGGCCAATGAAATTTGAGTCAATTTTGAAATATCACGAGTGGTATTTATGCCAAATATCCAGGGCTGTCAACAACTTTTTAAGTAGCAGGCTCAAAATGAATAGTAGTCGGCTTTGGAACTCGCACCAAAGGCACAAGTTCTTGAGGGCCGAGGCATCTAGGGACATTTTGAAAATTAGAGTATCGGAAATGGCGTTTGCAGGAGTTTTCAAGAGGTATTTTCCGCCGTAGACGCCATGTTATTTCGTCAAAATACACGCAAGACTGGGAACAATGCCTTGAAATGTCCCAGGCGTTGCAAGACATTGCACATTTTGAACGTGTTACAGATCTAAACCTGCTAGAATATGCGTTCAATGTCATCCAAAACTGGGAAACGGATGGTTTACAATTATTTTTATTTGATGATGCTTATTTTCTGTTAGCAGTTATGGTAGATAAGGAGATGAAAGTAGCCAGCTAAAGAGGGCTTACTAGCCGGCGGTTTTGGCCGGCTACCGGCCCAACCTCGTTCCCAGGGTCTCTCATCTTCCCGCCCAGGCGAGAGAGGAGAGACCCTGGTTGGGTCTGGTCACGTGTCTCCCAGAATCTGGGAGATGACAATTAAATCATTGAAGGGAGGGGCGCCCTAGTATTAATTTTGTCCATACTGAGCCTACGGGAGTGCGGAATATGTTGTCACCAAAATACACCAAAATACACCCGGTTTCACGTGCTTCCACGATATGTTGTTCTGCAGCAATGTCCGACGGTAATACTTTGCAAACACCGAAAAAAACTTATCCATCGTCTGATAACGGAAATCAAAGTTGCTGTAGGTTGTGTGGTTCAGTTAAGGACTTTAAGTATTGTAAAAATCTCTT
>OZ038001.1:10322940-10335440 GCA_964035705.1 Porites rus | reverse complement strand
CTGGACTATTGCTGCCCCTTGCCTAACCTTTGTAAATAGTACTATAGCAAAAGTTAGATAACCCCAGTGGGGAGGCTGACAGTGGTATGAACTGAGTTTACATAATTGCCCCAGTAAAGAAATTTGGCTTGTGAGTTGGTTCTTGTTTAGTTGAAAATAAAAGGGAGGTACAATTATTCTAGAATGATTTACAGATCTCCTTATGGAGGCAATCGTGGAAAACATGACCTGGGGAAGATCAGATGTGGCTGCCAGCTTCCCCTCCTCCCTACACATACACACACTCCACTGCCTATCATCCTCAGATATTGCTTTTAATGGGGTGCTCATGTACATTAACTCAGGATCTTGAGCACCTACAACACTCAAACATTAATTTTGGTGATATTATTAACAGCAAAATACAACCACAGTTCCTTAATCATTCAAAGTACTGGCAGAAAAAGCATGCTGTTGTTGCTGTTCATATACAGTGTGCTTGTAGCCAGTGAGCATGAAAAGTTGTAAGATAAGTTGCTTCAATGGGACTTTTTAAATTTGAAACTTGTCCACTTTTCAAATGATTTTGACATTAACATTACATTAACAATTAAAGCAGATTGTACCAGAATTCAAAGTTTCACTAAATTAGTAGGTTTCAATGAAACACATTAATATCACTGCAGTGTTCCTTAAACATATCTCGCTGTAAAAGTTTCTAAACTTTTCCAATAGAACCTTTAGAAATTCCCATTCCCCTAAAATACAATGACACTTGTTTTTTCTCATTTTGCTTTATAAGTTGTAGGTAATAAGTCAATTCCCCAAATTCTAATAAGACTTATGACAAAATTTTCAAGGTGAACCCTCTAACTATGTATTTCACTGCATATCTTTGAGACACTCCAGACAATCACAGTTAGATTTACAGTACGTACAACAGAAGTGACCTGCAACTTTTGTACCTGGTCCACAGGCATCAAGACATTTCAAAAGGAATTTTCTTAGGCAGGCAGTCTCCAGGTGACAAAAAGTCCTGATGTCCTCACTCATTCCTTCTCGATTTTTTGCAATGTCTCGATTGTTGTAGTACAGTATCGCAGTTGCAGGCTTCCCATCTCGACCTGCCCTTCCAGTTTCCCGAAAATACTCCTGAATTGTACGCGGTGGTCCAACATGAATAACGCACCTCATTGATGGGATATCAACACCCATTCCCATGGCTACAGTTGCGAATATTATTCTGACTTTTGATGCTGGTAAGGCCAATTCTTTCAGAATCTGATCCTTCATAGCACTCGTCTGTGGGGCATGGTACTGTGCAAACAGTCTATTTTCAGGTAAGGCTTCAGCTTCCAAGGGATAGTACTGCTCATTTCCTAACTGTTTTTCAAAAAATTTGAATGCAAACCCGCACCATTTCAAGGGAAGGTATAATATTGTCAATGGATAATTTAATTTAACTTCTTTCAATTCACTTGCCATAAGCTTCAGTAATTCTTCGAAGAAGTCTACGTCATCGCCTTTACGAAATACCTTCTCATAAAAAATGTTTGCTCTGTTTGGATCCCCTATCACTTCCAATGGTTTTTTCATGTTTAAGGAATCCTTTATGGCCTTGACATCTGCTTTGCTTGCTGTTGCAGTTAATGCAACAACTGGCACTTGTGGAAAAGTGGCACACAGCATTGCCAATTGGGAGTAATCTTTCCTGAAATCATCTCCCCTAATAAACAAAAGAAAAGAGGCAATATTATTTAAGGATATTTTGGGACTCTACCATGTACTTTTTCAGTAAAATATTTATTGCTTTAAATTTCACACGCTTGTACGAAAAGAAAAGCGAAGTTTCAGCGAGGTTTTGCTATGCAAAGAACTACACATATCACATACTGTACTCCCAAACTCACCATTCCAAAATACAATGGGCTTCGTCAATTACAATCGCGTGAACATTCCTTTGATACTTCTGAGTTTGGAATAACTCTAGTCCTTGCTTGCAAGATATGAAGGCTTCGGGATGTGTAAAGATGACTTCGTATTTCGCATCTCTTAGCTGTGAGAGGTTCTCGTCTCTGAAATCGAGTTCCAAATCCTCCGAGTTCGTTTTGTTCTTCACGTTTAATATAGCTGCATTGACATTTCCTTCCTTGAGCCTTCTGATCTGATCTTTGATCAGCGCATTTAAAGGAGAAACAACAATTACTACGGGATGCGATTGCGCTGCTCGACGTCCACAGTTGATTTTGTCGAGGAACAACGAAGGAAGAAGATGAAATATAACTGACTTTCCATATCCAGTTGGTAAGACTGCAACAACATCACGACCATGGTAAATTGCCTCGAGACAAATCACTTGCTTAACCTTTAGATTAACGTTGGAATAAATACTATTCGAAATTGCTGCCTGAAGGCTACTGTAAAACATCGCGGGTAATGGCGGATACAGCGCGATGCTATCAGCCTCGCTTTGAATTCGACAAAGCTCAAAGAGGCAAATTGCCTGATTACAAGAGGACCCCTCCCTGATGTTCTCAATTGTCAAGGTAGCACGTGACTAGACCCAACCAGGGTCTCTCCTCTCTCGCCTGGGCGGGAAGATGAGAGACCCTGGGAACGAGGTTGCTACCGGCCCTTATTGACAGCCCTGCAAATATCACGTACAAATCATGCTATTATTTGTTTATACTTCTACCCGCAAAAGGTTTGTAATTTTCACATGCAGGAATTTCAAATTAAGCTGAAATACCACTGCTCTAAGCCAATCAAATCGCAGAAATTTTTCATGTAGTAGTATAAATGACTGAAATATCATAAGTTTGAACTGCGATAGAAAAGTATACTTACTACATTAAAGATTAGGGCAGTTGAGAAGGCAACTTAAGCAGTTGCAAAAATAAAGCCTGAAAAACATTCAGGATATATAAACTATCGAATCCGTCACAGATTAGGAAGTCTGACGTCGCATCACTGTAAACAAAGTCTAAATGCTAAACTCAGCAAGCTGTAAATTTCAAATGCTACGTTCTCAAAGATGTCATGAATTCACTTATCATTCATCCCAGTTCAGACCCACATTAATCCCTTTATGCCTGATCGCACACAGAATATTCAAAACAGCACCATAGGGAAGAAACTGCGGTAAATTTTAACATCTAAGAATTTATGCAACAAGAACTTTTCAAGTAAAAAAAATATTAAACATACCTATTGTACAATCCCACTTACTTCCCTTCTTACTTCCCTGATTCGGGTTTTTAATGCCACCAACTGCAAGAAAGCAACTGCAATGATGAATGAAATAACTAAAACACACTTTTAAGTTATAAAAGATCACTGTTCAAACCCTAGAATTAGATTCTAATACATACCATTTTTAAAAAGCTTGAGATCCAGAATCCTTATTGTAGAGTTGGTTGACGACATTATTTCCATAATCAAACCCAATTTGTTTGGCCAAATAGAAAACAATAGACCTTGTCACGGTTTTCAACGCCATGTTGACGAGCAGGCAAACGCGTGAGAAATTACAGTGTTTGTATGAGAATCTAATGTCGAATAATTTCCGTAAAACGGCTGTTCTGAAAAAAATATCAATTGTAAACTAAAGCTACAAAGCAAAGGATTATCCTAAAAAATTTGGGGGGCGTACCTGTGCTTGAATTTCTCCAGAAGCTTGCTTTAGATTTTCCATATATTTGTCTGTAATTTTCCCAGGACTTTCTTACTGACAAATGTATAGAAAATTAAAAAAAGTGGTTCTAGGTCTTCTAGTGCATGTAACGCCTTAAAACTTTTTAGGAGAATCCTTAGCAGTGAAGCTTTAGTTTACAAATCATATTTTTTTCAGAACGGCCATTCTACGGAAATTATTCGACATCAGATTCTCATACAATCACTGTAATTTCTCACGCGTTAGCCTACTCATCAAGATGGCGTCGAAAACCGTGACAAGGTCTATACTATTTCACTATGTGAAGTCGAAATCTATCGATCGATGGATTTGCAGAGAATTAATGTAAACCATATAAATGAGAAAATAGAACAAATTGATCTCTTAAAGGTCTCCTGACGAAATCTTACGCCATGAAAGTTCAGTCACTTTATGTGATCCCACAAATGTATGAACACTCAGGGAAGCCGTTCAAGTGATCCACAGTAGTTGTTTTAATATGTCAGGCTTGCTCTAGGCTATTAAAGTTACTTACATGCATTGATTATCAAAATGCTATCAAACAAATATCTCCTCTAACCTTAGCTTCACTTAATTTTCAAATATCTCCTCTAATCCTAGCTTTAATTATGTTTCAGAGGCCAAAGTTGTATGAAACCATAAGGGCTTTGTACTTTGGTTTAACTAGAAAACCAGCACTCGCCGTTTGATGATACTTTCAAGGACATCTGTAGACTGAATTGTTTAGATCTGCGAGTGAAACAGACCGTGATAGTTTGGTTAAGCATTGTATCTTATCACTCACCTGTATGTTAGCCGTAAGCAGTTTTTTTTAGAGATAAAGAGTTCGGCATTGCATAATACGAGGGAGGCAATGAAAGCGAAAGTGGATAGTGAAAACGGAAACAGAAGTGAAGTCTTTTCGTCGTGCCCAAACTCCACCCGGGCAATTGCCTGCCCGAGAAGACTCTCGGGACCTTGGTTCTAGCCGCCCGCCCCAAAAGAAAAAATCGGAGAGGAGAGGAAACCAGGGATATAGGAGGGCAGCTAGCTGTAACACAGACAAGAAATAGTTTAACTTAGATAAGGGTAAAATTTGCTTCATTTTGTTTTTTCGTTCCCAGGTCCCAATATTTTGACCGTACGTCGGAGGGAAACATGAAAATGCTAAGCAAAAATAAAAACGCCGTTGTAAGTTACGTGCTAAGAAAACACGGACGGATTTAGCCGGAAATGCTGTTAGTTATCGTTCCCTCAAGAAATGTTAAAATTCGTCCTTTATTAGAAGAAAATGGCCAAGTAAATAGCACTCGAAACTTCAATGAACGTTAGAGGCCTAAAAAGACCTGGCAGTTTTATCACGCCCTTTCCACTCCTGACATTCCTGGTATTCGTTGCAATTGACTAGGATTCCATCCAGGGACAAGAAGGAAATACTCCTAGTCACTTCATGGTACTAATACCGGAGCGCCGTTCTGATGGGCATTTAAGCTGGAATGCAGACTTAACCTACATCATGATGATGTGACCTCCTGGCATCTATAGTTTTACAATAACTGCAGAAATCCTCGCGCGCTTATTGGCTAATTTTTACTGTCAATAAGCGGACAGACACGTGAATTTATAATTTATGCGATAATTTATTGTCCACTCGGCTGCCGCCTCGATCCACTCGGCGAGTGGATCCACTTGGCTATCGCCTCGTGGATCCACAGCTACTTTGACAACGTTATGACGAAATTCATGATCGATAACAGGACAAACCCATAAGAAACCGACGTTAATTTTGTTAAATGGCGTATATCCTTCTCTTTCTCGAGTTGGCTCAGGGTAATAGTAGTACCCCCCCCCCCCCGTATCCGCCCCTGACGGTTCTTCGATACGTGAATCGAACCAAGCTAAAAACAAATTATTGCAAACTAAAATAAATTATTCCTTCCAAACACAAAACAGATTAATGAGATCTGTCTGATTTTAGAAAAAGGTACCTATCTCAGAATCCCAACCATTGGCTAGTGTAGCTTTCTAACTCACTGTCGTACCGGAACGGTCAAGCAGCAAACAGTAGTTTTCAACAACAACAACGATTTATTTATTAGCGAATGATAAAATGGTGCTATACAGTGAAACCCCTTGCCTAAGAACCTATATTTTAAGAACCTGTTTAGTCTAGAAATTGAAACAATTTCTTAGTTTCTAAAATCTCTGAAAAAATTTGCCTGTACCCTTGGGCAAAAGTTAGATCAGTCACTGTTCAGAATCCTCTTTGAAGACATACCTGCATTATCGCTCTAACTGGACTGTTTAAATGCCAATGAGGTCAATACTTTAGGTTTTCTTTATATGGTCATTTTTACATAACGTCTTATTTGGTGTGCAGATTTTATATGAGGAATAAGCTGAACCACTAAATTCTCTTGGCTATATTGTATGTTTCTTATTCAGAGCATAACCTATGTAAGAACCTAAATAGCCTTAACCTGTACTAACTACCATTTATATATTAAAAAGAATAACCTGTTTAGGATAACTTTGAAAAATCCAGGTTCTTAGTCTCTTGGTACGTTTTACTGTAAGACAAAGGCAAGGCGAAGGAAACTGAGGTGCTACGTTAAAGAGGAAGCTAATTAGGACACACGATTAATGTTCAAGTGAAAGGTATATAATGATAACTTTCAATCGTCAATCTCGCTCCCCTCTTGGATACATGGTAGGGCAGCATAAAAACGCTCGGCACGTTCACTTAAATATTTTCTAGCTAGATTTAGACACTGCTGCTTTACGTCTTCACGAATTGGCCTTAGTTCCTGCCTCAGTGTGGTCAGTAGGTCTATTCGCAGTGGAGTTGCTTGCCTTTTCTTTGTGTACGAAACTAGCCTGGGTTGCTGTTTTGGGTCAATAGTGAAACGCACGAAGGCGCAGTCGGGATGATCTACAACTTTCAGATTGCCCCTGTCATCAGGCTGTTCCCCAATTCCAACATTAATCCACGCGATTTCTTTGACCTCAAATTTCTCGTGCTGTAAATCTTCGTTTCTACTGACGTATTTTAACTTTAAAAATGACTTGTAGTCCTTTATCATGTCCAGACCTACCCAATAGACCTTGACGTTTGATAAACCACTGCTGACTAGAACGTTTTCCCAGTCTTTGGGTGTTTCAATTTTCTCTTGGGCGTTAAAAACTTTTTGAATGTTTCCAAAATATCTATCGCACACACTATACGAGTGGCCCTCCAACAAAAATTTTAAGTCTGTTCGTAGGAAGTCTCCTCTTGTGACCAGGTAATCCATATAAAAAAATAGAAAGTTTTGCTTAAACTGAGCCGGAGAATTGTCACACCACACTATAAGATGGTCATACCTGTCTCGGCCTTGCTCCGTCTGAAGTTTTTTGAGAAAATAGTCCAAGATTGAGATCACTTCATTTGGGCCTACACCAGCAATAGACTCGTCGTACATAAAACAGTGTATAACCTCCTGGTTTGCGCAGTATATACCCATTAGGCTTGTTCTGAGCTTTTTTGAGTAATACCAGTCTTGAGAAGACACCTTTGGTGTAGGTAAGCTTTTGTGAAAATCCATATGCAAAGTAAGCGTTTTCGAGGCCATTTTAGTCCATGCAAAGGGGCCTGACTACGTGAGGCTCAACACATCGTGCCCTCTTTAACGCAGTACTCAGTTTACTTTGAAACTTATGTCTTCAGTTATTTACAGCTTGCGCTAGTGGCTCGATATTCAAAAAAAAAACACTACCGTTATCACTTACGTTTGCGACAGTCATTGGAAGAGAAACTTAAGAGAGCGCGCGCAGGTCTTGCACACAGTTGTCTTCACATTAGGGACCCTAAACAAATACGACTTTGAGCGATGCACGTCAACCGGAAGTGAGGCCTTCTCTTCTTTTATATGCCTTGACGCTAAAAAATTTGTATTTCTAAGTTTCTTTTCTCTTATAAAGACGATTTGCCCGGGATTTTGAACCCATCCACTGCCCAATGTTGCAAAAAGCCCACTTCCGGTTGACGTCCGTCGCTCAAAAACGCTGTTGCTTAAGCTCCCTTTTGGAGCCAAGAGTCACGTTTCCGGCAAACGGCAAACGTGAATTTGTACCACGTGACCAAGTGTTCCCTGTTTCTTGTTGTGAAATTCTCAACTTGAATCTGACGTTTGCTCTTTTCCGTAAAAGAGACTCTAAATATCTCTGTTCAGTCTGCCATGGCTCACGGTTTCCTGTACTTTTTTGAACTGGAATTGAATGTGTTTAAGTGAATCTTTTTCCGTGATGCGGTGTGTATTTTGTATCAGTACGGGGACTTTTTTATGTAATGAATAATTAAAAGGGATGACAATTCGAGGAGGGCGATTTTTTTAAAACAGATATATAACAAATACGCAACCCTTTTCCGGATTCAGGCCCATGTTTCGTGGTAGGAGGGAGGGCTACCCACCTATCATAAGGCATAGGAAGGTTGTACTTTCCTCAAGTTAACAAAGCCTTGATCTCAGACATGCGATTAGCTTTGGTAGGCTAAGGTAATAGGCCCTTTGCAGCTAGTCATTCACGTGGTACAAAACCGCCGTGCTGGAGAGCAAAAGTCGCACTGGGACAAGACTAACAAAGAAAATTACCATTTAAAATTATGCCGGTATGTCTTTTGTTTGTCTTGTCCCAGTGCGACTTTTGCTCTCCAGCATGGCGGTTTTGTACCACATGAATGGCTAGCTGCAGAGGGCCTATTACTAGTGTCATCAAATCGCAAACTACAACGTTACCCACCTTCTCTCAAATCAACTCGAACTCAGCAAGTACAAATTCTTTCAACACTTTATTCACCTTAACTATACTGAGTTTTACATTTTCTTGACCCTCAAGCTAAAGCAAAGAGGAAATCAGCGTCGACAATCCATCTGCTAACTTTCATCTGTACACCCATTGACCCGTTTCTTAGACAGAACAAACATGTCATACTTTAAGGCAGCATATCTCCTTTCGCCCTCAATTAAATGATTTTGACGTTCTGTTCTTATTCTTTGAAGTTCTTCTTCATTACTGGCGCCGTCCTCGGTTGCGCCGTTTGTCATTCGTCCTATCGTGTTTAAGGTCCTGTCACAAACCTGACATGTGTCTTCTCGTGGTTTTCGAAAACCCAACCTGCTGCCGAGATCTTCGTTGAACACGTTCCTGAAGGTAGTAAAACTTATAACAGGACCTTTGTTTTTCTTTCCCAAACGTGTCGAGGTGAAATTCGGGTAATGTCTAGTAAACTCTCTCCACATTCTTCGCATAGTTGTGGGGGTATCAAAAAATTGTTTTTCCGTTCGCGCCCTTCTGTAGTGCGAGTGGTTTGCCGAATGGGAACAGATAAACTCTGTTACTTGTCTCCTCGCATCTTCCGTCAATTTGCGCGGTCTGTTACTGTGCCTACCCCGTTTATCGGGGTCAATAGATAAACAGTCACAATCCATTTTCTCTAAAAGGACTTTAATTTTTTTGGGCGACACTCCGTAGCATTTCATGAAGGCGATTTTGCACAAAGGGCCTAAAGCTGGGATAATGTAGGTTATTTTTCTGCGTCCGCTAGGAAATAGTTCCACTTGCATAAGTTTCGATATCACGTAATTTTGTTCATTGTAGTTTCTAGATCTATAGAAAGCTCTACCTCGTTCCTGTCGAATAACCTGCCTCGCAGTCTCTATGCCATTCTTTAAAAGACATCCACCGTTGCAGCAGACCAAATTGACCGTGTCAACGTCGTGATAGGCGGCATTTTTTCTCCTTGACGGTGTTTGCTTCCTTGAAGAGTACCTTTTATCCATTTTGAATCTAGTTTTTCTTCTTCCCCGTTCAACCGAGGAGGCTGTTGGTGGTCCATGACGGAAATGCCTCCATTGATTGTCCACGTCAAAGTCATACAAAAATCGGGATCGGTCGGGAGCTGACTCTGCTTCACTGTTGGAAGCTGCAGCATAAGCCATTTTTTTTTAAAAAAAACTATCGACAAGCAGGAGCGACAAGCTTTGTTCGAATCTTCAGTTCTACTTCAAGTTGTACAAAAACGCGCATTAGTGTTACGTAAAAAGGGAGACGCCACCGTTCCACTGCTCGTGCAAAGTTTAGAACTGGCACAAAAAACGACTGAAAAATCGTTTATTTATTTTTTTTTTTTTACACAGGGGGATTAATTAGTTAGGTTTTGCGCTTGCAGCCGTTTTAAGATTGGAGAGTATGGTAGATCACGTGACTGGTTCTTTTAGCGCGCCTCGCTTTGAGGCAGAGAGTAAGCTTTTTTTGAAGGCTTATTTCTCGGAGGGGGTGAATTTTGCAAGAGAGAAAAACTGTGCATATATAAGTATGGAACATAAACTACGCGATGGAAGGGGTTTCAGGTCAGTGAAAATCGTTGTATTTTTGCTTAAGGACAGCAAAGTCAGTAGTTCTGGCATGGCTGCGCTGAGAGAGACGAGAAGTACTGGGACGGGTGAGTATTTGTACCCAGAGACGTGGCTATTTTTAGCTGTCGTCCGCATCCACTGTTACCCAGGGAAAGTGGTCTACGCGTGAAAAAGTCAGATTGATTGTTCCACGAAAGCACACGTAATTATCGTAAGTTTTTGTCGTCGTTAGAATTGCAATCGCCACAATTGAAAAAGACACCATATTTCACATCCCTGATGAGGGCTCTGCAGTTCTTGATTTATTGTTGTTGTTGTCGTTATTATTTTTATTATTGTCATTATTACTATCATCAACATCTGAGCCTTTGCATTGTGCTTTCCTTAAGAAAAGCTTCACAAAGACTGAGACTAACCCTTAGTCTTAAGGTATTGACTTCAGTTTCTAGGTCTTCGTATTCTGAGAGTTTTTCAGTGACCTTAACATAGGTGGTCTTGTCTAAACGCTTTGTAACGTAGTTTGCACGTCATGTTTTCGTGATCTTAGATGACAATGCATATGTCTGGTCTTCAAGTAGCGAATCCTTGGTCGGTGTGTATTTGCATCTTCCTTAGAAATGTAACATCTTCATGTTCTACAACTGTCTGTTGGCTTAAATAGATCATACCATTTTCCTGGCATCTTTTAATATGATATTATAATTCTGCCATATCTTCCAATGAATGCACTTGCGGCCCGATCATGGCTATGGATAAACCCAGAGCCCGGAGCACTAGCCTGTTCCAGGTGTTCAGATAGTAGAGTACAGCGTTCAAATGGTGGGGAGTCAGTCAACACGCTCTACTGTCTGAACGCCTGGAACAGGCTAGTGGAGCACTTGTTTATTTTTTGTGAATTTCTGGAGAATGAAGGGCAGTGGGGGTGGGGGGGGGGGGGGGGAGAGAAAGGCACTTATTTAAAGTGGGCTTCTCTCCTTCTTATACAGCACTTGTTATAATACATAAATTTATTGGAGATCCATGTACTGTATACTGTATATTTTGTAAGGAGAGGTGTTAAGGAAAAGGGGGCTGCAATAGTAAACCCTTCTTTGATTATTATTATTTTCCAATATGGTCACTTTATTGAAAAGGCAAGTTAGTGTCAAACTTAATACTGCTATCGATCCCAGTGGATCAGTTAATCCCCACAAGACGAGAAAATAGCACAACTTTTTGTGTTATTCCTGATAAGAATTTCCTTTTTTCCTCATCATTCCAGTAAACTCTATTACGTTGACAATTACGGTACTTGCATGTAGTCTTGTCAAACTTAACTAACCCTGTGGTTCAATTAATTCAATCCTGGCTGAAAGTTATACTGTACAAAGTAATTCTTATGGATGAAAATGGCACAAAACGTCCCATTTGTTTATTTTGTTGTTCAAATGGCAGTCGCCGGTAAGAGCTTTAAAGAAGCTGTAAATGCATTGATTTATCCTATCGACCTCGTTTACTTGCATTCTAACGGAATCTACGAGCTAAGAACACCGAAAATTGACATACATCGCCAAGTTCATAAGCAGTAAGTGTTTTACAATGAATAAGTTGTATAGTTTCTTGTGAGCGAAGTGTAAAGTACCTTTCTTGAATGTGGCAGATAATCTACCAAACAAGTTCATGGCTGAGATGACATATTGCGGCGAAGACCAGCTGTTGTCACCAGTACTTAAAGAAATTGACCTCCTCCCACAACTGTTCTTCGCGTTCATCGTCAGCAATGCCCGAACAGTAATTTCCTTAAATTCCCAAAGCTATTCTCGTTCAATTTCATCTAATTATTTGTCCTTCGTTAGTGATTTTTTCTCCACTTTTCTTCGTAACAGCCACCCGTTTCGTATAAGTAGTGTTTGCTTAAAACCGCACGGCCAAAATGAACTTTGTCTGCCGAACAACTTCGATAGTGATTCTTTGGATTTACTTTTCGATATCTTGGAGTGGAAGGTATGCCGCTACCTATCTTTTTCAGAAAGTGACCTCGTATCTCTCGTACGATTATGCGGTTTTTTGCTTATAAGAACTGAGATACTACACGCATTTCTAGTTCAGTTGTTACCAGTCCGCGAAGTGAAGTTCTCGCAAAGTGGGCCAATGTTTGTATATGAACTCTACAGAAAAGGCTTTTTGAAAATAGCCCAGCTGTATTCGCAAGGTGTTGTCCATCCAAACTTTTATAGCGTTTTACAAACCTGCCCCAGTTATCGACAAGTCAAACGCCAGCTGCATAGCTTTCAACGTTTCGACAAGTTTGCGAGAAGAGACGCTTTTCCTTCGGGTAGGTTCAGATTTCCTATTTGGGATAGTGGAAAAGAAGAGTGCCTTTTTCCCCCGTGATAGCGACATTTAATATCCGTTCTAGCTGGTATAAAGTGCTACTCAGCTAATACAAAGTTCAGCAAGGCAAAGTAAATTAA
>OZ038001.1:10300440-10305440 GCA_964035705.1 Porites rus | reverse complement strand
AGGAAGGTCTTACTCAGATACAAGGAGAAAAATCCAGAAAATCCTAATGCTCACAGGTACATGTGATCTCACAGGAGCACTGTTAATGTCTAGAAAAAATAGTTTTTGTTGCTCATCCTAGTGGATATATACAGTTAAATATATGAATGTACTCCCAATGTACAAGTTCATATTTTATAGGTATAACTATAGTCACGTGGGATGGTATTTCACTTGAGGTGTACTGTACATGTATATATCAACTACTTGTACTTTTAGTCAGTCTTCATTAAGCCATTAAATTGGACTGGTGAATTTTGATCTTCATTGTTTCAGTGATTTGATCATCCTTCAAGTCACCATTCCTAAGTATGCCCTTGTGTATATGTTGTGTTTCAATTTTATCCTGGGTTTAAAATTTTATTTCTCTTGGTTCTCGGTTATGGTATTGTATGATTTATAATTAGTTTAAATAAGGGAAAGAAAATTTAAACTTAGGATGAAATTGAACCACAACACACATGTATACAAAGGCCAGGTCTTGGCCCCCACCCCAGCTGGTTATTGTTGGACTTACAGTGTAGTTCCTTGTTATGCAGTGCCTGCATAATCTGACATACATGTATGTCCTTGTGGTCCCCTTTGATCATTTGCTGTTAGTACTTTCACCTTTTCACGTTTGATTTAATTATGTTAAAAGACCTTACAATGCTGAAGTGAGGCACATCATACATGTAATAAGTTATTGCAAAGATACCCCTAATGGTCTACCAGTTTACCCTATTTAACAGTCTTTGCAGGTACTACATCTTATATAGTATTTGCATCCCTGACAAGCTATAGAATGTGGAAGTATATGAATAAAGTCAATAAACTGTTAGTGGCATTTCAGCCCATAGTATGGCTTTCTCACACACCACTGGTAGCCATGCCAAGCTGACTGCCGTAGCCTGACCTTTATTCCAAAGTTTTCATGAAAATGTATACATAACATACCCCTAAGAAAAGTGGGGCACCAACAAAATTACAAAGATACACATTACATTTAAACAGCCTACAAAGCTGAAATCTTAGGGTGGGTGGGTGGGAAGGTCAGTAATGGCAGACACAACAAAAGCAACTGCCTGCCTTTTGGTCACATGACCACTACACAGGCCCCCAGTGGTGTGTGAGAAAAGCATTAATTTTACTTATTTTGTTACACTCAATTTCCTTCTTAGCAACAAGATCACACTTTTCTGACCATGATAAATTACATTATTATTTTAAGGTATTTGTATTACTTCCTCAAAGAGGAAAAAACAGACAGACTAGAACTTTGTAATGTGCTGGAGGGCTTACTTCATATTGATCCAACAAGTGAACTGAGTGAGGAGTACATCAAGCTTAAGATGCATGAGACTGGTGAGTAAAAACTGTAAGAAGATGAGACTTGTACTGACCAAAATGATGCATCTTTTTTGAGGAGGACTTGTGGTTCTGGCTCCTAAACTCAGGGACAATTTTTTATCATTCCCGCAAGAAGTTTGCGGGTATTTTCTGTTTTCCCTTTTACATTTATTGTGAGGGTACTTTAATTCACACTTCAGTCATTTATTTCCATGGACGACTTTTTCTCAACTTGACAGTGGTTATTGCTCAGCACCATAATTCCTCATGAAACCAAGGTCGTAAGGCATAGTGAACGTTTGTAATTTTGTCAAAATTTGCATCGCGTGTTGAACGTGGGTAGATCCCACAGCAAGCAAAAACACCAGGTGGCCATATTTCTTTGTATCTCTTGGTGTCCGAAATATAACGTCATCAAGCTAGCCTAGGCTGTTGATTTGTGGCTGTTTTGGCGATCAAGAAATGCTTTTAGTGATAAATTTGGGTGGAAGAAGTATTTCACAGAGAAAATTGTAGAAATTTGGACCATCTGCTTCATAGTGGCAACAACAGGGTCCTGAAGTCTTGAACAATGAAAGACTTTCTGTATAAGGACAATTTGGTGTTTTTTACTCAAAGTATCTAATTAAGTGTATTCTTCAGCCCCCCTCTAAGCCTACAAAACCATGAGGGATATATAGTTTTTTTTTTACAGCTGTAGCTTCAAGCGTGAAATTTATTCAGCTCTGAAATAGCTGCTATCCTTTAGCTTTAGTATGTTATTTGCACTTACAGGTATTGTTTTTTGTCATGACTGTGCAAATGCAATATTTTGTGAGACAATAATGTAAGCGCCTGAGAAAATGAATTCTTTGAATTTTGTTTTTAAGTCCTGGAAAAGTCCTTGAATAAAGTTAATGAAACCTGTATTAACCATGAGCAATTTTTAGTCACAAACCATTTCAAATAGTCAGTTTATTGCGTCAAAAGTACTGACCAAACATAAATTTTACAGTGAAACTATTCAAATAAAAGAGAGTTTTTTCAGTTTGTGTTCAATTTTAAGCTGAGACATTACATTGTTCTGTTGCTTATTTGTGCCTGAAAAAGAAATTTTCTTGAGCCTACTGAATATGGACACCTTGTCCCTTAACTTCTGAATTAAGTGGGTTTCTAGATGTATTTTTATTCTTCGACTCTGCAGATCAATCAAAAGAACTTCTTGATGCACTGGCAGCTTTTTTCATTAAGCTCGACCATGCAGCTTGTCGGCAGAGTATCAAAGATTGGGAAGCATTTGCTGAGACTCTTCACATGTATTTTGCGACACATGAGAAGAATAGTTTGGAGGAGCTTTGGAACGACCGATCTGATTGGTGGCCACAATATCACTTTCGTCAGGATCTGGTACCTTCCAAATATCAAGTGTCAGAGACTGACTGGCAACTGGCCCAACACAAAGCTGATGCAGCAAGATGGCTTCTCGGGAAAAGTATGGTTACTATAATTTTATTTGAGTTGACATCATCATTAATCTTTAAAAAGTGGCTGCTTGCCACCATGTCAACATTAAAGTTTGACATAATTTGAATCTTATCTCAGCAACATCAACAGTGAGGGTGCTTTCCAAAAGTCAGAACTGGCCGGCCAGACCATGACCAGACCAGTCATTATTATTTTTGTAAATTAAATAAACTTTTTCCAAGAGTTTTTGCTGAAAAACCATCTCCTTCGTGCATAATATTAAGGATTTGATAGATCTGGATGTAGTTTAGATTATAAGTGAAATTCTCATTATGATGAGAATGGTCTGGCCGGTCAGCTCTGACAAATAAAAAGCACCCTAAGTTTATCTCAACAAAGTTTTTCTGGGGGAAGGAAGTTTGGTTATAGAACTCTTAGTGGCTGTTTGTACAAGATTATAAAGTGGTCTTACTTTTCGTAAAGTTCTTTTCAACTCCTCACCACATTCTCGCAATGTATTTTGAGGGAATGTTTTCATAATTCGAGAACAAACAGGGACTCCTGAAGGAGTGGTGGTGGGGGTGGAGCAACCCCTTCTTTGGCCTGGAACTGCTGCTGGACAGCCATGAGAGTCAGGGTGGGTGTTAGTCTGTACTTTATTCACAACAGTTTATGCATGTGCATGGTAAACAAGTGCTCCTCATCTTATTATAAGGTTTTTTGTTTTAAACACTGAAGCAAAAATGAAAAGATTTTGTCTTGGAAAGAGTCAGTGTTTGAAGGCCTCAGCAACACAACTCCTATGTAAGCTTTCCCCTGGGTACTGGGTTAAACTTTCGAAATATTGTTACAATGTTGGTTGAGAGAATGTCCTGAAATGCTGAGATTATGCTGGTTGAAACAGTCACAAGGTTCCATTGACAAGATGAAGTGCATTAAAGTCATCGCCAATTGATGAGCTTGGGAACTGGTGCCTAAAAGGTTAGCGGGGGAGGTCAAATGCCAGAAATAAGGCAAGGAGGTAACCAGGCAACCCTGGAAGCGGGAACCACCCTTGCGAGCAGCTGCTAACTGGCACCGTCACACTGAGAAAAATACTCAGTGGAAGAGATACTTATCAAGTGACATACTTACCTGCGCACCCAGACGTGACAGCAGGGAGGGAGGAGAGGGAGCAAGAATCCGCAAAGTTTCTCCAACACAAAGCTAAAAGGTGATCCGCAACGATCAGCGAGAATAGCTTGCAAAATAATTAACAATTATTGGACGAGGTTGAGCAAAATATCGTGATTTGTCTGTGGCGTGCGAGACAATGACAAATCACGATATTTTGCGATAACCGAGTTCAATAATTGTTTTATCATTCGATCACCGAGTTTGTTTTTTTAATGAATATCCTTGGGAAGCCAAGCGATCTGCCATTTTCACGCAACAGCGATGGCAAGAAGGAGAAAACAAGGTTTCCTTTATGCATGAGCAGAATATTATTTGCAGCCAAACACTACATTCCTCTTTTCAAGTACAGTATAACAAACTTCTTTAACCCTTGAAGTCCCGAGAGTTATCAACATCCATTTTCTCCCAACAGCATCAATAAATAATTATGAGGAAAGGTTGTGGGAACTGGTAAAATGATCCACAGAGGGAAAATGGTTTGATCTTTCATCGAATTCCCTCAACTGATTTTGTAAGGAAATGTATGGAGATCAGTGCAGAGAATTTGTATGTGGGTATTAGGGTTTAAAGGGTTAACATTTTGACAACAAAGAAATGTTGTAACCAGGGGCATAGACAGCTCTTAGACCTGTAGGCCCAGGCTTAAAAATTTTTGGTTTGATCACTCTACCGCGTGAAAAAAAATTATGTGTTGTTGGGGTGAGCTAAAAAGCTTGAGATCTCAAAGTGTTGGTGAGGTCAGTGCATTAACTAGTCATGCGTGCAATTTTCAGGATATGTGGAAATGACAGTCAGCCAGGCCTACAACTAGTCCAAAAGCTGGCTACGCCTCTGGTAACAGCACAAATGCTGCGAAAATGTTGCATTTGTCTGAAAGGCACTTGACATTTTGTCTCTTTGTTTCAAAGAAAACCCTTTCACCAAGGCTGTAAAGAGGCAAGAGTCACAGGACAACTCATCTTACAGTGACACAGCATCACCAAGAAAAAGAAAAACTATAACACTATTCACTG
>OZ038001.1:10277940-10280440 GCA_964035705.1 Porites rus | reverse complement strand
CCTTCTGTGACCACAAAAAAATTCAATGTCACGTTTCATAATTCTGTGGAAAGGCTTTCAAGGAAAGGATCAAATGAAGAAAAGGCGAGAATAAAGCAGAATAAAGGTTGGGGGAAGGGAAAAAAGGCTGTTTAAACCCCACGCTTTGCGAATGTCGATGGATCTGCGCGAACAATTAAAAGGGGTATTATAGCCTTAATGATTTTTAAATAATTGAAAATGAAAACTTCAAATATAGTATTTTTTTGTGGAAAAGGTCAAAAGGAACGTCCCCTTGATTAAGTGTTTTGTTTTGACAGGAAAAGGAAAGAGTTTAGTTTATTAATACCAATATATATGTCTGTGTCAATCTGTTCCCATCAAATCCATCCAAAATGAAAATAAGCCATAATATATTGGAAATAACCCAAATTGCAAAAAGATGCAAAGGATATATATATTGCTAAATTACTGTCGCGTATTCACAGAGTGTTCTGTGAAGAAGAGTGCAACATCAACTTCGAATTAAGATCGGTAAGATAAAGGCATGATTCCATTATATCGTTGTTTTATTTCTCCCCGCGCTTTTATGATGCACCTAAATTAAAAAAGCTTTTAAGCTTCTAAAGTATTCAGTAGTTAGTTTAAAGTGAATGATTTTTTAAAAAAAAAAATTCGTCTTCACAGCGGTTTATACCCATTGATACACAACAAAGAGGTACCTATATCTACCAGTGTGTGTCTAAGATCAGGGAGGTCTAGCAGGCCCATGGCCACAAGGACTGAACGTCTCTCAGATCTTGTTAGTGTCAAATATTAATCTTGTCAATAAATGTAGCGTATTAGTATATATATCACAGCTTGTAAGGTATCCTACAATTCAGTCTTCCGACTGCAAAAGGAACAATAAACCAGCGCTTTGATTTGATTTGATTTGATTTGATTTGATTTGACCATCTAACATTAATTTACCACACTTGGTTCCACAGGTTACTGTAGACTGATTGCTTATTACATCACAAGCCAAGGACAATAACGATGGATTCCAAACGTCTCTTTATTTCCATTGCTTTATGGCTGTTTTTAAGCTGTGCTCTGTTAGACGACGTTGAAGGACAAAAGAAACGAGGCCTAATTAATAACTTATTCCGCAGGAAAAGAGAAATGGCTGGCTTTATAGCCTCACAGATCTGGGTATTTATGCTAAATATTTTTATTCTTCAAAGGCAGTCTCTTTCGGTTATAACTTAGACAAACTGAAAGAGTGTATGATTCCTAGCTGTCCGTAAAGTTATACTGTCAAAAAAACATCGCCCATACATCGCAAAATGCAAAATTTTTGAGGTTCATTCATCTGGCCACACTTGTGTGATTCATTCCATAACTGTATTTAAAGTATTCTATTTAATCAAAGTAAGGATAATTGACTATTCCTCATACTTGTATCATTGAACGAGCGTTTAATAGTACTACTTCTTAGTAATTATTGCATGAATGATGCTGAGGAAGATGTGAGGAATTATGCAGATCGGGGAAGGTTAAAAAGCGGTTGCTGATTACTAGAGAGGTGTTTATCTACATTTCATTGTTCATTTAATTATTTATTTATCTATTTATTTATTTATTTATTTATTTATTTATTTATTTAATTATTTATTTATTCATTTGTTAGACTGAGAAGGAGGTACAAGCCCCCAGGAACAGATCAGACACTTTGTTGAATCGCAAGTTTAAACTACACAGTACAGCATCTCCTAACCCTTAGAAGCCGGGCGATGCTGATCATCTTCCCTCATCACAAGTCACCAGGAGTACCCAACGAGAAAAATTTCAAAAGTGATTGGATATCGCTCCCAGTAATATTTTAACAGTCACTAATTGTTTTTTGGTTGATTATTAACTTCTCTGGCAAAATTATATCCGCTCCCCAAAGCCAGCTATAGCTAGATTTTAAATTACAATATCCAGCCAGGATCTTTACCTTAAGGGCTTTTCCCAGTCAGGATTTACCAAAAAGACATGTCGGGAAAGAAATAGGTGATGCTTAACTTTATTATTCTGTGATTAAATATTAATTAGAAATCGACATTTGTAGTGCAAAGAAGTTAGATTTCGTGACATTAGATTTCACAATAATGTAGTCAAAGTCCGAGTATATTTACGATATAAAATGATGTAACTGCATGCATTTTCTTAGGCTAAATAAGGTGAAAGAACGTGCGATTTTGTAATAGACACTTAATTAAGATACATTACAATGGGAACTTTTACTGTACATGTGATTAATATAAAAATACTGCCTTACGCAAGGATAGTAGAAAACCACTGTATACTTACAATGTTTTAGTTGATCGATTCGTTGATCGTTGATCGTTTAGTTACGTTGATCGTTGTGTTACGAGCGTTGAGTATGTGAGAATTGTACATCGCAATAGATTGTTGGATTGCATTAAATCGTATTGTTACATCGAAAGATACAGTCCTCTTGATTTGTTTGAACCAGCGGAGCGGGGTTAAAAGA
>OZ038001.1:10260440-10272940 GCA_964035705.1 Porites rus | reverse complement strand
AAAAACTGAAAGAGTGTATGATTCCTAGCTGTCCGTAAAGTTATATACTGTCAAAAAAACATCACCCATACATCGCAAAATGCAAAATTTTTTAGGTTCATTCATCTGGCCACACTTGTGTGATTCATTCCATAACTGTATTTAAAGTATTCTAGTTAATCAAAGTAAGGATAATTGACTATTCTTCATACTTGTATCATTGAACGAGCGTTTAATAGTACCACTTCTTAGTAATTATTGCATGAATGATGCTGAGGAAGATGTGAGGAATTATGCAGATCGGGGAAGGTTAAAAAGCGGTTGCTGGTTATTAGAGAGGTGTTTATCTACATTTCATTGTCATTTAATTATTTATTTATCTACTTATTTATTTATTTATTTATTTATTTATTTATTTAATTATTTATTTATTCATTTGTTAGACTGAGACCGAGGTACAAACCCCCAGGAACAGATCAGACACTTTGTTGAATCGCAAGTTTAAACTACACAGTACAGCATCTCCTAACCCTTAGAAGCCGGGCGATGCTGATCATCTTTCCCTCATCACAAGTCACCAGGAGTACCCAACGAGAAAAATTTCAAAAGTGATTGGATATCGCTCCCAGTAATATTTTAACAGTCACTAATTGTTTTTTGGTTGATTACTAACTTTTCTAGCAAAATTATATCCGCTCCCCAAAGCCAGCTAAAGCTAGATTTTAAGTGCCATTGTCTGAGAAAACCGGGCAGAGGCCACGGATCGAGGTCAACCGATTCCTTTCATCTTTCGGCTGTTTTCAACCTTCATTGAGACAGGATGAATGGCAGTATTCTTAAACTTCATCAGCTTTTAGTTTCCAAGATCAGACCACCCCCCCCTAAAAACCAGCCGACAGCAACTGAAAATACGTTTAATTTAGATGCTTAACTTCGGCAACGCGTAAAATTTTTTCTCGCGCTGCAAATACCTTCAACTTCAGGATACTGTCATTTCGATAGACCTGCTATGATTCTAGGTCATCAACGGCCACTTCCAACCATTTATCAATGTCTCAAAGGCAAAATAATTTGCACATAGAAAAATTTTGAAATATTATTTGCTTGATGAACCACTTTTTCAAAAATCGTTTTCTCACAAAGGCGGCAGTTTATGAGGAAATGAAATACTTCTTTGTACTCATTATTACCCCTACTATACATGTAAAAAAACAGAAGTTTGGGACCTGGTAAATTACAAACGTTGTTAACGAGAGTTAAAAGTCTATTTTATCGCCAATATCGGGCGAAAGGTCATGTCACGGAAAGTTTGTCACGCATTCTAAATTGACCAAGACTTAAATAAATCTTACTGAGAAATTCGGTACATTACAAAATACAAAATTCAGCTTCTTATTAAAGAAGAAAGTTTATAAAATAAGGCTATCCGTCAAACATCAGCATTCTTTCTTTGAAAACTGTTTCCGTTTTGTTTACATTTGCGCGATGGCACAACGCCAGTCTTACAGTCCGCAGATTCTTCGGGAAAAAATAATAAAAAGTAAAAAAAGTCTTTCGGGGAATTTTCGATATCAACTTGGCTATTAGAATGACGGCTAAATTCAACTGACAAAAACTTTGACATATTAATTTTTATGGGGCTCTCTTTTAGAGAAACTTGAATAAGTTTTCTTTACTTTTTTGGATTTCACCTGTCAGTCATCCTAATTACAAAATTTTCACACACGCTTCGGAAAATATTCATCACTTTCTGTCGATGTTAAAAAACGATAGCATCTTCAAAATGAGTTACTCCTTTTTTCCCGAAGATTCACATTGTGGACCTGCACCGGGAAAAGAGGATATTTCTATCGTTCCAGTAAAGTCGTGTGCGAATAATATATTTGACCATCTGTCCGCACTCGGTGTAAGTGGAAAAACGCAAAGTGGAAATACGCAAATTGTCGAAGCTGAAGTCCTTTTTAACCGTGGCGGTTTTATCGCGCCCAGCCAAAAACAGGTAGACGAATTGACTGAGTGCCCACGGCATAGATATCTCTTGACCTATGGATGGCCGGGTAGAAAGCAATTGACATGTTTTCATCCTGATCATCTGGGAAAACTCACGAAGCAGAATAATGCTCGACGCGTCAACCTGGAAATGTCGAGAAGCATACATTTCTTAGAAAACCATTCAGTTCTACTTGGAGCAGGTATGAGAAAACATTAGTAAATGCATTGATAGAACACTTCTTGCTGGAGAACATTATCAGTGACTTACAGTTATCATAACTGAGCTTGGGTAGCCTGTGATTATACAGAAAGGATCTTATTTTTTTGGTATCTTGAGTAGAAACCCTAGTTTATTTCCATCACGACGTCGACTGTGTAAAGAGTGAGAAAGGAGTGAATGTTCCTTATTTTTCCACCCCAGCATTTTTTGTGAGAGAAAACAAAATCAGGACACGTTATTTATTTATCTATTAATTTATTTTGCCTTGGTCTCGTTAGTTATATGTACAAAGTGTAGAAAAAGACACTACCAGATACGATAAGTAAAGCAACTTGAGACAACTGTAGTGGTAAGTTCATACTACCTTGATTAGCAATTTTACATTACAGTTAAATTTGAAAAGCGAATGGCACATGTAACTAAATCACATAAATAAAACGCATAGTGGTTACCGTGTGGTACTAAATTTTCTCGTGGATGCTAAATTTTGCGGGGGTGCTTTGCGGGGACTATGTTGTGAATTAATGAAGACTTAACAGCAAGAGAGGATAAAGGGGACAGAAAAGGCATCCCCCATACACACCCTATTCCACAGGTAATTCGTCTCGAGTTATTTTTAACACCACAGATCTCAAGGGGGATTAGACAACAGCCAATCACATAGCGCGAATGTGTTCTGCGTGGATGACCCACGCTCAGAGGCACGCATCCTTCACGAATTGACGCAGAACAAAATGGCGGAAGACGAGGAGATCGATATTGCTATTCGTTTTGTCGACGAAAACGACTGCAGAGAGATTTCTCCTAAAGCTGTGCCAGCGAAACGGAAATTTAAAAAAAATCGCCCTTCCTCTCTTGTATAGAGCTAACAGTACAGCAGGGAAATCCTTAACACACTGAATATTCCCTCAGGATCATATATAATTTACAGTTTGAAGAGAGCAATTTCTGGTTTGATATTTATTCTTTTATTAGTCTTTTATTATTCAACAAAAATAACAATTGGCGTCCTACTTGCTTTATTGTACAAACGACCGGCGAAATTTCTCATTTTATTAAAGCACTGAGGTTACGACATGTTTTGCACGGCGTTTAGTCATGCGAAACCTCCACGAAACATCCACGCAGCGCGCGAGGTAACTTTATCCCGATTCTAAAAATAACTCGAGACGAATTACCTATGGAATAGGGTATGTATGGGGGATGCCTTCTCTGTCCCCTTTATCCTCTCCTGTTAACAGCTATTTCGAGAAAGGTTGTCGGAAAAAATGTGCACGCGACAATCCTGAAAGGTTTGGGATATTATCAATACACTGATCCTGACACTGTAGCTGTCAAACCTACTTTTGTTGCTTTTCTTTAGCACTCGCAAACATACCTCCATGGCCTCTCTTGTGCCATTCTTTCAAAATTTCTTTAAAGAACAGTAAACTCAAAACCACCCACAGCTATACCTTTCGGGATTGTCGCGTGCACTTTTTCCGACAACCTTCCTCGAAATAGCTGTATACTCTTAGTAAGTTGGCGAAAACAATTTTGTGTTAATTGCATTAATGTGCTAATGAAACTGGTGGGACAAACAAAATCAAAGGAATTAGTAAGCTCAACAATTTTGAGTTTACAGAAGAGGGAATTCGCAGTTGGAGTGCATACCAAATTGGTCCCGGAAAACTGGTGTCGTGTGAAGGAATGAAACCACAGGGAAAGACTGGATTGAAGTTGTTACAACCTTTTGGGGCAATTCCCCAGGCCCAAGGCATTTTCAACACGAGGCCCACTTATAAAGAGCGATCCGCCAAAAATAAGTTATTTTTCTGCGAGACACCAGGCTGTGTGGTAACGTTTGAAAACGAAAACGAAGCACAAAATCATATGGACACTGGAGTTCATAAGCTTGTTTTGGAACGCGAAACACTTTACGACAGTGTGCGAAGAAAATGGGCGCAGCATGTTACCGAAATAGCTTCCCGGACGACTCTGAGCGTGCCAACTACATCAACCCGAGCGCTTCGTACAAGCAACGGAAATGAAGCTCCCACTTCGCAGGGTTGGGCACTAAAAGGTCAAAAAACTGCTACTGAGACCTCCGAGAACGTTAAAAGTTTTTTGATTGCAAAATTCAATGAGGGCCTTAGTGGCCAGAAGGCAAATCCGTCAGAAGTCGCAAAGGAGATGCCGGAAGCTAAGGACTCGAATGGTTCACCTGTATTTTTGCCAGAGGACTGGAAAACTGCACGGCAAATAAGCAGCTTTTTATCCCGACTGTCAGCATTAAAGAAAAGCAGTCATGTCGCTTGAGTAACATTACGTGATGAAGAAAATGTCGATGAAGAGGATCTTAGGAGCTGGGAAGGTCACTTAGAAGTAGAGATCTAGAGTATACGGAAGGAAGTGTACAGTGCAGTGGATCTTCAACACCAAGTTTATTCTAAAGGCCACAATATATGCTTCATGGCAAAAGAAAGAAAGCTTAAAAATCTCAAAGTGGTAGACCTAAAGAACATCTGTACAAATGTTTCTTTGACGACCACTGGAAATCAGCAAAGAAAAGTTACCTTCATAAACGCCATTGAGGACTTAGTTAATTCTTGTTCATGTAGCAATTTGTTGTAAGACATCGACTGTATCGGGGTAGATTAACTTGAAACAGTATGAGAGAAGCCTAGATGACTCAGTCAGAGACCAGTTCAGTGGTGACGCAATTTTTTACGATTGCTATTACGGCATTTTGACATCGTATATAGTAGTTAAGAGTGTGTATTAAGGACACCTTAACAATCGCTACAAATTTATGTAAATTTATGTTTATTTATTTATTTACATACGCCCCTAATTAGCCTAAATATTCAGTAGAGCGATTTTCGTATAGCCTTGAAACGAAAACAACACAGGAACAGAAATAAAGCGGTTTGATTGGTTTATCGAACGGATACAAACGCACGTGACTTTTGGTTGGTTAAGCAAACGCTCGGGTAAAAAAAGTTTATGCCCGAGAACTTTAAGAAATCAATGGGATACTTCGCTTTGATGTCATACTGCAACAAGATTGGCCAATCAAACAATGCTTTCTTCCCTTTTATTGGGTTTTCTTTGGCGGGAAAACGAATAGTCCATGTTTCGATCTTTTCATCCATTGGCTTATTAAACAAATAACGAACACTTACTGAAACGATTTTCAAGGTCATACGCAAATCGCTCTACTGAATATTTAGGCTAATTAGGGGCGTATAACCAAGACCTTCTAACCCGTTTTTTATAACCTTTTGACTTAAATGAGGGTAAGGTATGGCTTGTTATTAGAAGCGGGCACGATTGTTTTCCTTTTTTTTTTCACTGACCATAGATGAAGGCAAAACTGTGGATAACGAAATCACTAGGCAAAACAGCGTGGCAGAGTCTGCCCGGTAGACCCCTTCGTTCACCTGCTAGCTAGGTCAATCCAACTCACATGAAAATTACAACAAGGAAGGTGTTTTTTAACCTATGGAGCCCTGTTAAAACGCCGCGGTTTGCTAAGGCTGGTTTAATTGGTTGCGAATAAACCAATCACCATCTGTGGGATTGAGCGGTGTGAACTTGGATATCCCTAGCTAGCTTATCCCGCCAATCGATTTTTATGTTTTAGCTCAAAACCATTAAATTCGTAGCCTACGTGCGTCACAATCTCCGATGATCTCCTCATGCGCCTGCTTTTCTGGGAAAAGTTTTTTATTTATTATCCAAGTGTTCGGCGGCGAAAAAAATGTGGATTTCTTTTATCCAATCATTAGTTTTTCATTCTGAGGCCCCCTCTTTATCCATGGTTTCCAAGTGGGAAATTGGCTTGCCTTGCTCTTCCAGGTATCTCGGCCATGGCTGCCATGTCTTAATTTGGTCATGGTTAAGAGGGTATGTTTTTGCGAAATAGTTTTTTATTCTCGGCACTTATCCTTCGTTTCAGTAGCTGATAAGAATAAGTACATGTAAAGGGATTTTATACGACGGAACATGTACCGAGTTCATGGCGGTCTTTTTGTTCAGTATCAAGAATTATGCAATTTGATACCGGCATCATTCACTTCTGCTCGAAACGGGTTCCACAATTCGCTCGCATTATGCGTTTATTGTTGTTGTTGTTTTTATTTTTTTTAATTCCTTTTTGTATGAATAGAAATAAATGTTCAACGTTTTTACCTTTCTGACCAATAAACAATGGAGGAGTTAACATTTCTTTAAGTAATGTTCACTATGTGCGATCAAACAGTGCGTGACAAACTGGCCGTGACGTGACATATCGCCCTCATCGGTGATAAAGTGGACCTCAAACTATCGCTGACAGCGCCTCTAATTTACCAGGTCCCAAACTTCGTTTTTTTTACATGTATAGTAGGGGTAATAATGAGTACAAAGAAGTATTTCATTTCCTCATAAACTGCCGCCTTTGTGAGAAAACGATTTTTGAAAAAGTGGTTCATCAAGCAAATAATATTTCAAAATTTTTCTATGTGCAAATTATTTTGCCTTTGAGACATTGATAAATGGTTGGAAGTGGCCGTTGATGACCTAGAATCATAGCAGGTCTATCGAAATAATAGTATCCTGAAGTTGGAGGTATTTGCAGCGCGAGAAAAAATTTTACGCGTTGCCGAAGTTAAGCATCTAAATTAAACGTATTTTCAGTTGCTGTCGGCTGGTTTTTAGGGGGGGTGGTCTGATCTCGGAAACTAAAAGCTGATGAAGTTTAAGAATACTGCCATTCATCCTGTCTCAATGAAGGTTGAAAACAGCCGAAAGATGAAAGGAATCGGTTGACCTCGATCCGTGGCCTCTGCCCGGTTTTCTCAGACAATGGCACTTAAAGTACAATATGCAGCCAGGATCTTTACCTTAAGGGCTTTTCCCAGCCAGGATTTTTATCAAAAAGGCATGTCCCTAGCCAGGAATGTCTCTTTCTTCCCTTTTTTGCCAGCAAAAAAAATTACCGACATTTAGCCAGCCAGGAAAATAAATTGAGCCATTTTATCCAGGTGATACGAAAAAATTTAACTCAACAAAAGCTTAGTGGTGTCCTGGCGAATACAAATAGTGTCGAGTTAAGTTCTTTCCAAGGAACAGGTTTCCAGACATATCTCATCGTTTTCACTTCGCTGGTGATGAGCAATTTGCTTGTTTTTGTGAGTCTTTTTGATATGCTGAAAAAGAACGTACTTATCACTTGTCCCAAGCTTTGGAACCTTCATTCAGCTATTTTCAGTGTCCTTTCCATCACCACCTTCATCATCTCTGTTGGTAAAAGATAACTGATATTTGTTATTCTATCTATTTCTCCGTCTCTATCCTGTTTTATCTTAGTCTTGAGGGACTTATTAAGAGAAACGCTGAGTGTTCCTCCAACTTCTCTCCCATGTCAAATCAAATTGTTTAAAAGGATACCCAATGGTTAGAATATATTTAACGTTGGGCATTAGGCAAACTAACCTCACATCTTGGGAAGGATTTTAGTATACTTCTCTTATCTTTTATTTATTTTTTTCTTTCATCACTCAGTGCTAGGCAAAATAGAACAATAAAGCTGCTTGAGATTTTGTTCACATTGTGCTTATACACTGATAGCAATCGGAGGGGAAACAAAAAAAAAAGAAAGTAAATACAAATTTATTGTTAGTCGAACAGTCTTTAAGTACCTTGATAATAAAAAAAATACATTCAATCACCGGCATACCTTTCACTTTCCTTTTCTGCATACCGACTCCTCTTCATATTCAGATGGAGATCCATGTAGTCTTTGTTATTGCTTTCCATATCTAAAAATACAACGGTAAATTACTACGTTACTATAATAACTACATATTATTACTCGCCAACTTGGATTTACTTAGTATGCAGCCCAAGACCGTAATCGTTCAAAAGTAGCAATCGTTGCGGAAGCTTCACAGGATAAAAGACAACTGTTCACACCAAAGGCCATTACTTGCAATCACCGCAAAAGCTTTGCGAAACCTGTAAAGACAATTTCAGCAAAAGTCCTTTTTTAAGTCCAACCTCACACTTAAATCATACATCAACGAGGGGCAATCGCTGCGAAAGATTTACTAGGTAAAGGACAACTGTTCACAGCAAAAGCCATTACTGGCAATCACCGCAAAAGCTTTGCGAAACCTGTAAAGACAATTTCAGCAAAAGTCCTTTTCTAAGTCCAACCTCTCACTTAAATCATACACAAACGAGGGCAGGGCAATCGCTGCGAAAGCTTTACAAGGTAAAAGACAACTGTTCACAGCAAAAGCCATTACTGGCAATCACCGCAAAAACTTTGCGAAACCTGTAAAGACAATTTCAGCAAAAGTCCTATTTTAAGTTCAACCTCTCACTTAAATCATACACAAAGGAGGGCAGGGCAATCGCTGCGAAAGCTTTACAAGGTACAAGACAACTGTTCACAGCAAAAGCCATTACTGGCAATCACCGCAAAAGCTTTGCGAAACCTCTAAAGACAATTTCAGCAAAAGTCCTTTTCTAAGTCCAACCTCTCATAACGCCGATAACTATAAATAGCAAATAGCTTATTGGGGACGCTAAAATATAATATAACCTTTTCAATAACAAAAAGCTATATGCAATAAAAAGAAATTCAGAAAGTGGCATCATATCACTAGTTTATATTAATGTACATCAGGAGTCAGCAGCAACACCCAGCATCAAGACCCATAATGGGTCTTGCCAGCATCCGCCATAGCCAGACTCGCTGCGTATTTCCTAGCCTGAGATCATGCCCTCTCCCTATTATCCCTTTATGTCTCTCGCGGGAAGAGGGCGTTATTTTTTTTCCCTCTCGAGCCAAAGAAACAAAGAAGCAAAAAAAAAAAATAACGCCTGATCTCAGGTTACGTATTTCCTGCCTAATTGTCGTTACGACTTCCTTATTTCACGACTTCCATATGGTACGACTTCCTTATTTCACGTTTTTAGAGGACAGGAAAGCATGCCAGACAACCTTTCAATTTCTTGTTCTGAACTTAGATTCACTCTTCAGAATTCAACTCTATAAAAATTTGCCAATATTTGACAAATTGAAGTAGTTGCCAGCGATGAAGTTTGAAATAGCAAGAATTCACTTTTTAAGTTACGTTTTTGTCGCCGCCGCCGTAGTCACGTTGGTTAACAATTAAGCCTTGTAGTAACTGCGTCGAGTCCGAGGTATAAGTCCCCCAGCTTAGTTAAAGCCGCCCTTCTGTGACCACAAAAAAATTCAGTGTCACGTTTCATAATTCTGTGGAAAGGCTTTCAAGGAAAGGATCGAATGAAGAAAAGGCCAGAATGAACCAGAATAAAGGTTGGGGGAAGGGAAAAAGGCTGTTTAAACCCCACGCTTTGCCAATGTCGATCGATCTGCGGGAACAATTAAAAGGGGTATTATAGCTTTAATGATTTTTAAAAAATTGAAAATGAAAACTTCAAATATAGTATTTTTTGTGGAAAAGGTCAAAAGGAACGTGTCCTTGATTAAGAGTTTTGTTTTAACAGGAACAGGAAAGAGTTTAGTTTATTAATACCAATATATATGTCTGTGTCAATCGGTCAAAAAAACATCAACCACGCATACATCGCAAAATGCAAAATTTTTGAGGTTCATTCATCTGGCCACACTTGTGTGATTCATTCCATAACTGTATTTAAAGTATTCTAGTTAATCAAGTAAGGATAATTGACTACTCCTCATACTTGTATCATTGAACGAGCGTTTAATAGTACCACTTCTTATAATTAGTAATTATTGCATGAATGATGCTGAGGAAGATGTGAGGAATTATGCAGACCGGGGAAGGTTAAAAAGCGGTTGCTGGTTATTAGAGAGGTGTTTATGTACATTTCATTGTTCATTTCATTATTTATTTATTTATTTATTTATTCATTTATTTAATTAATTATTTATTTATTTATTCATTTGTTAGACTGAGACGGAGGTACAAACCTCCAGGAACAGATCAGACACTTTGTTGAATCGCAGGTTTAAACTACACAGTACAGCATCTCCTAACCCTTAGAAGCCGACCATGAAGTTAAAAGGGTCCCTAGTGGAGAGTCTCTTATTTATAGATATGACGTTCGTTGAATGTTTTTGGGTCCAATGCACCTTTTTCAGCTACGAGAACTGAGACAATGCGCAACATTTCAGGCAAAAAAAAGTTTGTTTTGATCTTATAGGTAAATGTTCATCGCTGCATACAGTCAAACCTGTATGTGACGGCCCTGAATAAGCGGTCACTGTATATTACGGTCACCGGACAACTTCCCAAAATTTTCAGTTGCCTTCCTCAGCAAAGGGTGGCTGTTTTACACAGGTTTGAGTATGTTACAATAAATAAACGACTTCGATATTCCTATACATTTCCTGAAACATATACCCTTGGTGTAAGAGACTCTTCCTGCGCGTTAGATGTTGGCCCCTGCACGCCAGAAATAAAACCTCTGGGCTAGTCGTTCAAACCGATGACAGCGCTATCCACTGGATAAATCGGATAAGTATTTGGAAAACCAATTGTGTTATCCACTGGATAGAGCTTAATTTCTTCTTAATGACTTAGTGACTTAATGTCAAGCAATACGTTAACAACAGTTTTTGCTTTATTGTAGTAGTTCATCCAGAAATGAAAAATAATTAGCATTGTCATGCATGATACAGCTGATGATAACGGCTTAACGGATTTGTCCAAAAATAAACGCCGTCTCCTGACCCCATTTACCGCCGTTTTCATCGTCCAGTCGGAATAAATCGAAGGTGATGAAACAACAATCCTGGATATGAAAAGAACGATCACGATCTATTCAGTTCAAGTTTGACAACGTTAGTCTTGTCGATGGCAACAAAAACAAGTGTGCAACGCGTTCTGGTTTTAAACCTTTTCCTTTTTTTGATTTTCTCGTTTTTGTCGTCGTGGTTTGCACGAGCTCTCCAGTATCATTCATTACCATGCAAATCGATGCTTGATATCTGGCGATTTCCTTGAAAAACCGACGATTCGATGGAAACCCAAAGAGAGGTTCATATGTGGTCATGTGAAGTCAAAATTGTGGGACTTTCTTTGCAGATCGTTTCCAAGACATAAGCTGTTAGCAGAGGTTGCTTTCCAGTGTAGTCTTTAAATGTTCAAAGATTTTCGCGCCGCAAACATTATTCACGTAGTCGGCTTGTTTTACGAATACTCTATGTACTACTTATTGAATGAGTGGGAGGGCCGGACGAAAAAATATTTGGCTCCAGGTCAGGACGCACGGACCGAGGCGGGAGCGCAGCGAGGTCTATTCTCCCACGCAGGCCTTTTTATGGGAGCTCGTATTTCGTCCCTCTCCTCAAACGCCTACGTGACCAATCAACAGCTGCGAAAAAAAGTGTTGACAGGCTAAACACGACACATAACCTCGTGGTAGTGTTAAAACGTGATCGGTTGCCTTTTTCCTTCTTTTCTTTCCTTCGCTAAGGTTATGCAATGCACGGAGTATTCTAAAATCTTTCTACATCTTACTTTTGCCGCTCTGAGTCTAACATTTATTAGAGGTCATAAAGCTTTCCTTGTGTTTTGGAGGGGGACAGAGGGGCGGGAGGGGTACAGGAGAGGGAAGACGAAAGGGCGGGAAGCGGGATCTCTAAGATGGCGGGAAGCGGGAGAGAAATTCAAAAAGGCAAGCTTTCGTTAATTGTTTCTGCTCATCATCCCGTCAAAGAAACGAACTCAGCAATGTTTCTTGACTTCCATTTAACGTTCTCCGAGGCCCTAAATCAAAATTTTAATGCGAGAAAAGTCAAAAAACGCAAATTCGCACCCGGGAAAGAAATCAAAGGCTCCTAGGAGCGAGCTCATAAATGAATTGAATTAGTGTAAAAAAAACCTTTCCATCGGAAATTTAGGTGTTTTAAACAGTTTAGGCGCTGTAACCGTATTCACTTTTCTCCTTCGTTTTTTTGTTTTTATTTTTAATGTTTATATCTCATGACTTTCTGTATGTTGATATACTTGATAGATCACGTTTACAATTGTTAATTTGATTTTTGGCTGGTGTTATTTTTGGCATACAGTATTTAGCATTTGGTTTTTGGCATCTGCTTTTGTCATATAGTGTTACGCATTTCGTCAGCGTTTCTTCGGTAACTTTTTGGCATCTCTATAGCACCCACGCTTTCCACCAACGACTAGGGAGCTTCCCTTCCTTGCCCGAAGCTGTACGTGTTCTCCCGCGGGGGGGGGGGGGGGGGTACTTTGGTTAATATTTGCTGGGTATGTGCCGCTTGCCTCTCACACCCCCTACCCCATTATAGTCTATTTTTTGGCCA
>OZ038001.1:10195440-10255440 GCA_964035705.1 Porites rus | reverse complement strand
AGGTCCCTATTGTCGTTAATTGCGCGACTTCCTTATTTCACGTTTTTAGAGGACAGGAACGCAACTCAGGCAACCTTTTAATTTCTTGTTCTGCACTTAGATTCAGTCTTCAGAATTCAACTCCATAAATTCGCCACTATTTGAAAAATTGAAGTAGATGCCGGCGATGAAGTTTGGAACAGCAAGAATTCAATGACTTCGCACTTAGTCTCACCTTGAAACAGAGGCTATGGGCAACTCAGAAATGGTCTGTTGAGGACAGGAATCTTATGTCTCCTCCTGGAGAAAGAAACGCCATTTTACATGGTCATCCAAGCTACACAAAAGTCTAGCCGTTTGCAGGGCGAAGCCAGAATCTTCAATTCCCAGTTTCTTTAAGACCCTGAGCATTGGTCCATCCCTAGGGTTTGAACCCGCGACCTCCTGCTCTGCAGTCAAGTACTCTACCAGGGCTGTCACTAAAGGTGATGTTACACAAGACGATTCGCAACAATGCTTTCTAGCACAACACGGCATTGCAACATTGCTTCGAGATTGTTTGAAACAGTTACAGCAATGTTCCAATATTGCAACGCTTTGTTGCACTGAAAATCATCGTTGCGAATCGTACCTTAAGAGCCAGGGGCCGGGGATTTTCCCTGGCTACTATGAAAGTGCGCCCCAGCTACTCGTATAGGAAACAAAAGGAAAACAGAACTAAAAGAATTTTCAAGCTGTACAATTCCCTTCCTATTAATTGCATGTACCCAGCAACTTCAAATTTTAGCGACAGCTCTGCTCTACTAACGCTGTTAGTCCTCCACCCCAGTTACTCACTAGAGTCCTGGCCAACAAAGTTGTCTGTAAGTCATTGTCAATTGAACCACCCTTTAACCGCCACTTTCCTAAGCTGATGGACACCTAATGAAGGTTTTACTGTATTATGACACGCTCTTTTTTCTTTAGACTGGATGTGAGGTATTGATGCATAACCGACCAGGAGGCTACGCCTACATGAATCAGTTCATCAAGAATATGTTTGTGATTTGTATTCCATTTCAAAAGGAACTCTTGTTGGACTTTGCTATGTATTTAGTGAAGCAAAATGCAAACATTACAGAAGCACAGGAGCTGTTAACTTCAAAGCTTTCACACAAATCATTCTCATCATGTCCTCTTCTAAGAGCATACTCAGGACTCTTTGCTTATCTCTCGTGGAAAAAAAGCAGAATCCAGTTGGAGAAGAGGGATGTAGAGGGGGAAGATATTGAAGAAATGAGTCACATTTCTGACAGTGCATCTTTAACAAACCTTAAGCGACAGATGGATTTTCATGGAAAACAGGCATTACTTTTGTTTGCTGGTCTAGTGGAACACAGTGGAGTGTGGGATATTTTTGTAACAAGACAAATTGAGATGTTGAAATATTATAACAAAGATGATGAAGCTAGGAAGGTCTTACTCAGATACAAGGAGAAAAATCCAGAAAATCCTAATGCTCACAGGTACATGTGATCTCACAGGAGCACTGTTAATGTCTAGAAAAAATAGTTTTTGTTGCTCATCCTAGTGGATATATACAGTTAAATATATGAATGTACTCCCAATGTACAAGTTCATATTTTATGGGTATAACTATAGTCACGTGGGATGGTATTTCACTTGAGGTGTACTGTACATGTATATATCAACTACTTGTACTTTTAGTCAGTCTTCATTAAGCCATTAAATTGGACTGGTGAATTTTGATCTTCATTGTTTCAGTGATTTGATCATCCTTCAAGTCACCATTCCTAAGTATGCCCTTGTGTATATGTTGCGTTTCAATTTTATCCTTGGTTTAAAATTTTATTTCTCTTGGTTCTTGGGTATGGTATTGAAATGTATGATTTATAATTAGTTTAAATAAGGGAAAGAAAATTTAAACTTAGGATGAAATTGAACCACAACACAGAGGCCAGGCCTTGGTCCCACCCCAGCTGGTCATTGCTGGACTTACAGTGTAGTTCCTTGTTATGCAGTGCCTGCATAATCTGACATACATATATGTCCTTGTGGTCCTCTTTGATCATTTACTGTTAGTACTTTCACCTTTTCGCGTTTGATTTAATTGTGTTAAAAGACCTTACAATGTTTGTAAAATGCTGAAGTGGAGCACATCATAATAGGTTATTGCAAAGATATCCCTAATGGTCCACCAGTTTACCCTATTTAACAGTCTTTGCAGGTACTACATCTTATATAGTATTTGCATCCCTGGCCTTTGAAAACATTGTTAAAGCTATAGAATGTGGAAGTATATGAATAAAGTCAGTAAACTGATAGTGGCATTTTAGCCCATAGTATGGCTTTCTCACACACCACTTGTATAGCCATGCCAAGCCGACTGCCGCAGCCTGACCTTTATTCCAAAATATTCATAAAAAAGTACACATAACATACCCGTTAGAAAAGTGGGGCACCAACAAAATTACAAATTTGCACATTACATTTAAACAGCCTACAAAACTGAAATCTTTAATAGGGTGGGTGGGTGGGAAGGTCAGTAATGGCAGACGCAACAAAAGCAACTGCCTGCGTTTTGGTCACATGACCTCTACACAGGCCCCCAGTGGTGTGTGAGAAAAACATTAATTTTACTTATTTTGTTGCACTCAACTTCTTTCTTAGCAACAAGATCACACTTTTCTGACCATGATAAATTACATTGTTATTTTAAGGTATTTGTATTACTTCCTCAAAGAGGAAAAAACAGACAGAGTAGAACTTTGTAATGTGCTGGAGGGCTTACTTCATATTGATCCAACAAGTGAACTGAGTGAGGAGTACATCAAGCTTAAGATGCATGAGACTGGTGAGTAAAAACTAAGAAGATGAGACCTGTACTGACCAAAATGATGCATCTTTTTTGAGGAGGACTTGTGGTTCTGGCTCCTAAACTCAGGGACGATTTTTTGATCATTCCCGCAAGAAGTTTGCGCGTATTTTCTGTTTTCCCTTTTATATTTATTGTGAGGGTACTGTAATTCACACTTCAGTCATTTATTTCCATGGAAGACTTTTTCACAACTTGACAGTGATTATTGCTCAGCACCATAACTCCACACGAAACCTGCAAGGCCGTAAGGCGTAGTAAAGGTTTGTAATTTTGTCAAAATTTGCATCGCGTGTTGAACGTGGGTGGATCCCACAGCAAGCAAAAACACCAGGTGGCCATATTTCTTTGTATCTCTTGGTGTCCGAAATATAACGTCATCAAGCTAGCCTAGGCTGTTGATTTGTGGCTGTTTTGGCGATCAAGAAATGCTTTTAGTGATAAATTTGGGTGGAAGAAGTATTTCACAGAGAAAATTGTAGAAATTTGGACCATCTGCTTCATAGTGGCAACAACAGGGTCCTGAAGTCTTAAACAATGAAAAACTTTCTGTATAAGGACAATTTGGTGTTTTTTACTCAAAGTATCTAATTAAGTGTATTCTGACGTGTATTCTTCAGCCCCCCTCTAAGACTACAAAACCATGAGGGATATAGTTTTTTTTACAGCTATAGCTTCAAGCGTGAAATTTATTCAGCTCTGAAATAGCTGCTATCCTTTAGCTTTAGTATTTTATTTGCACTTACAGGTATTGTTTTTTGTTATGACTGTGCAAATGCAATATTTTGTGAGACAATAATGTAAGTGCCTGAGAAAATGAACTCTTTGAATTTTGTTTTTAAGTCCTGGAAAAGTCCTTGAATAAAGTTAATGAAAACTGTATTAACCATTGTTATTCGGCTATTAACTGAGGAATTGACTGAGACAACTTGAATGAAACGAAGCCATGCTTTCTACTTTTAATCAAACAAGGACTCCTGGGAAGACTCCAAAAACTACTTCATGTAACATCTCCCCTTTTACAGTAATAAACGATCTTACTAAAAATCAGCGACTTGAATTTAGAAATTATCTGGCCTAAAACATGCACTTAAATGTCTTTCTGCTATATGTTGACTTGATCCTTGGAAGTAAAACTAAAACTCAACAAAGAACTAAAGTTAATGTCAAAGTTCAGTTCATAAATCGTCTATTAAACGTAGTCTGCGAATCTTGATGGGCGAACGCTGACTCTGCCACTTCTTGTAACGAGAGTCTGAGGTTGCTGCGATTTCCTTTCGTCTTTCGCTGTAGGTTCAGGGTGAACATCTGCTGGCTTTGGCAAAGGTGAGCTTTGCTTGGTGGAGCTGCTATCGGTGATGATGGGCTGCTGATGTCCTTGACTAGGGTCTTGGCGGATGAACTTCCGATTACGTCTGTATAGATTTCCGTTCTCTGTTTCGATCAGATACGAGCGTGGGCCGACTTTTGCCACACACGAGCCTTTGTCCCATGGAGCTTTGGGGTTTACTGGCTGAAGACGTACTGGTTCTCCAATTTGAAACTCGGGCAATGGTCTTGCGCTCTTGTCGTAAGCTGCTTTGGTCTGCTGCCTCCTACGTTTAATGTTGTCATGTACACCGTCGACAATTTCGGGTTTGAGTAACGCTTCAGCGGTGGGGATGGTGGTCCGAGTTCTTCTTGACATGAGCTTTTGAGTCGGACTTAAATTGTTAACGTCAGGTGTGTTTCGCCATTCCAACAGGGCCATTTGGAGATCTTTGTTTTCTCGCTTAGCCTTCTTAACCAGATTTTTGGCGATCTTAACGGCTGACTCTGCTTTGCCATTGCTCTGACTGTAGAGTGGCGAACTGGTAGTGTGCTGGAATTGCCATTCTCGTGTGAAAGCGGCGAACTGATCGCTTGAATATTGGGGACCATTGTCTGTAATCATGTCTGCAATACCACGCCGGGCAAAGTGTGACTTTGTTGCCTTGATCACAGACTCTGTAGTTGCATCTTGCAACAAATCTAGTTCAAAGTAATCACTGTAATAGTCAACAGTCACTAGGAAGGTCTCACTTCCATAGGTGAAGAGATCCTGACCAACCTTTGACCATGGGGTATCTGGAATCTTGTGCGTCATTAACGGTTCCTTCTGTTGTCTGGCTAGAAAGTCATTGCAAACTTCACAGTTTTGAACTTGTTCCTTGATTTGGCCTGACATACTTGGCCAAAATAACACATCACGTGCTCGACGTACACAGGCATCAGGTCCTAAGTGACTGGAATGGACTCTGGCAATCATCTGAGGTCTCATGGAAATGGGAACAATGACCTTCATTCCTTTGTACAATACTCCGTCTTGCACTGTTAACTCTTCTTTGTAATTCCAATATTCTCGAATGCAAGGTGGAACATCTTCTTTGGAGACTGGCCATCCGGTAGTAACAGTGTTCATTAGAGTCTGCAAAGTGGGGTCTGCAAGAGTGCATTGCTTAATCTGCTGATGGGTACCCTCAGATAAGCGCATGTAATCAGCTTGATTGATGCTGGCAATTTCTTCAAACAGCTGCTGTTCTTGCTTGAATTGGAAGATTTGGTACTCTGGTGTCCTCTTACACTGGGTGCGGTCAACTTGTAGGTAAGTTCTGCTAAGCATGTCCGCTATGTACATTTGGGAACCAGGAAGATACGTCACATTTAGATTGTACCTTTGCAGACGCAGGAGCATTCTCTGTAGCCTTTTAGGCGCTGAATGAATAGACTTCTGGAAAATGGGCACCAATGGCTTATGGTCTGTTTCTACAGTTGTAAGTGCTCTTCCGTGTAGGTACTGATTAAAACGACTGCAAGCAAAAACAATCGCCAAGCATTCCTTCTCTACTTGAGCATACTGGCGTTCAACAGTGCTCAACGACCGTGATGCAAATGCAACCGGCTGTCCTTCTTGGAGCAGGGTTGCTCCCAAACCTGACTCTGAGGCATGACATTGGATAGTGGTTTCACTGGCCACTTCAACAGGGGTGCAGAGCTGATCATGCTTTTGATTGCTTGGAAAGCTTCCTCCTGTGAACTGTCCCAAGTGAACATGACATTCTTCTCAGTTAACTTGCGTAGTGGTTCAGACACTTTTGAGAGCTGTGGCATGAACCTGGACAAATAATTAACACATCCCAGAAGACGTTGGACTGCTCTCTTATCATCTGGTCGAGACATGCTTGCAATTGCTTCGACTTTCATGGGATCAGGCTTTAGTCCTTCTGACGTGAACAACTGTCCCATGTAAGTTACTTGGTCTAACTTCAACCTCAACTTGTTCTTGTTAAATTTCAGATTAACACTACGTGCACGCTTTAGCAAGTTCACTAAATTGCGATCGTGATCTGCTAAAGCTTCTTCCATAGATTCTCCACTGCCATAACATAAGATGTCATCTGCAATTACTTCTACTCCATTGAGGCCTGCGAGCGCTTCATTCTGGCGCCGTTGATATTCTTCTGGGGCGCTGCTGATTCCTTGTGGCATGCGGAGGTAGCGATATCTCCCAAAAGGGGTCCAGAATGTTGTAAGGAGTGAACTTTCATTGTCAAGCTTAACTTGATGGAATCCATCTTTGGCATCTAATACTGTAAATACTTTTGCTTTTGACAGCTTTGGTAGCACCTCGTCCACTGTCGGCATCTGATACTTTGGCCTCTTTATGGCTCTATTCAAATCACGCGGATCGATGCACACCCTCAGTTTCCCTGGCTTCTGCACAGCTACAAGACTACTGATCCATTCTGTTGGCTGAGTTTCCTTGACAATGATGCCTTGCTTTTCCATTTCATCAATCTTTTCTTTCAACTTTGATTTGAGTGGTACTGGTACACGTCGAGGAGCATGCTGCACTGGCTTAATGGCTGGATCTACTTCAATGTGATATTCTCCGGGCAGGCAACCAAGTCCTGTGAACACATCTTCATATTCCTTCAAAAGTTCCTCTATAGTGAGGGGTTCATATTGCTTGCTATTTAACGAGTGAACAGACGCTTCTGTTCCTAGGGATATCCAACCTTGGTCAACGCATGTTCTACCATCTATGATTGGCCAGGGTGCATTCTCCAAGATGTCAAATTTTATCTTGCATTTAGGGCCACCGTTTTGGCTGACTGAAAATGTGTACGAACCAAGTGGATTGACAACACTACCGTCATAAAGCCTTATCTTGCCTCCAGGTGGATCCAACTGAACTTCGCCAAGTTGCAAAATATTCAACAAATCTGCATAGGACATTGCACTGCAAGTTGCTCCAGTATCCAGCTGAGTTGTAACCGTAGGGCTGTACTCTGTGTGAAAGGTGAAGGGTACCATAAAGGAGGATCTGGTTTCATTTCTACTGACAACTCCAACGCGCTCTACAATAAAAATTGAATCATCTGATTCATCATTATCCTCTGCAAATCTCTGATGCGCTCCACTTGTTTGATGAACTTTCTTGTCTGGTTTACTTGGGGACTGCCTCTTTACTTGACACTTCACGGCAAAGTGGCCTTGTTTACCACATTTGTGACAGGTTTTACCAGACGCAGGACATTTGGCTCTATCATATGGATGTTCGGTGCCACAAAACTTGCATAGACCAGATGGTTTTTCTTTTCCAGACTTGTTACGACCTCTCAAGTTTCCATTGCTACTACCACGATTTCCTTTCCTTTTCTCATTTGCTGAATGATGCTTTTCTGCTGCATGAACAGTGTTTGGCGAATCAACAGGGTCTTTAAATTGCTCTTTGTGAATCCTAGATAACTCGCTGGCTCGAAGAGCTTCAATACACCTGGCTAACCCCGGCACAGGGCGTTCTCGAAGTAGGCGGTCACGGGTGGAAGAGTCTCGAGTGCCAATGACCAATCTGTCACGAATTAAGCTCTCACAAAGATTCTCAAATTCACATGACTCAGCAAGCTGGCGCAATCTCACTACATACTGATCAATGCTTTCATTTTCAGCTTGATTGGCAAAACCAAATTTTACTCTTTCAAACAACAAATGTTTTTGAGGCATAAAATGGTCGCTTAAGGCAGAAAGAATCTTCTCTGGATCTTTCTTGTCAGATGCAGTTAGAGTAGTAAGGCTATTCATTACTTTCACACAGTCCATTCCCATAACACTGCATAAAGCCCCAGCCTGTACTTCTTTAGGTTTCTTGTTAAGTTCAGTGGCAGTGACATAATAACACCAAGCTTCTTTAAACATTTTCCAATTTGTTGATACATCATCCTTTACGTTCATGGGCGCTGGCGGTGGTATTTGATAAAATGGCATGTTGAAGAAAACGAATACTCACAGTTCTGGTGCTTTCTAGTTTCTTTCAGCTAAACAATATGGCGACGTCTCACCACGTGCACGACTCGCGAACAAGAAAATAATACCACAATAGCAAAGACGGCTTCTCTGAAACGTTCCCCTTCTTCTTCTACTGTTTCAGAATTCTTGTAACTACGATTTTCACTTCTGACACCATGTTATTCGGCTATTTACTGAGGAATTGACTGAGACAACTTGAATGAAACGAAGCCATGCTTTCTACTTTTAATCAAACAAGGACTCCTGGGAAGACTCCAAAAACTACTTCATGTAACAACCATGAGCAATTTTTAGTCACAAACCATTTCAAATGGTCAGTTTATTGCGTCAAAAGTACTGACCAAACATAAATTTTACAGTGAAATTATTCAAATGAAAGAGAGTTTTTTCAGTTTGTGTTCAATTTTAAGCTTAGACATTACATTGTTCTGTTGCTTATTTGTGCCTGAAAAAGAAATTTTCTTGAGCCTACTGAATATGGACACCTTGTCCCTTAACTTCTGAATTAAGTGGGTTTCTAGATGTATTTTTATTCTTCTACCCTGCAGATCAATCAAAAGGACTTCTTGATGCACTGGCAGCTTTTTTCATTAAGCTCGACCATGCAGCTTGTGGGCAGAGTATGAAAGATTGGGAAGCATTTGCTGAGACTCTTCACATGTATTTTGCCACACATGAGAAGAATAGTTTGGAGGAGCTTTGGAACGACCGATCTGATTGGTGGCCACAATATCACTTTCGTCAGGATCTGGTACCTTCCAAATATCAAGTGTCAGAAACTGACTGGCAACTGGCCCAACACAAAGCTGATGCAGCAAGATGGCTCCTCGGGAAAAGTATGGTTACTATAATTTTATTTGAGTTGACATCATCATTAATCTTTAAAAAGTGGCTGCTTGCAACCATGTCAACATTAAAGTTTGACAGAATTTGAATCTTATCTCAGCAACATCAACAGTGAGGGTGCTTTCCAAAAGTCAGAACTGGCCGGCCAGACCTTGACCAGACCAGTCATTTTGTAAATTAAATAAACTTTTTCCAAGAGTTTTTGCTGAAAAACCATCTCCTTCGTGCATAATATTTAGGATTTGATAGATCTGGATGTAGTTTAGATTATAAGTGAAATTCTCATTATGATGAGAATGGTCTGGCCGGTCAGCTCTGACAAATAGAAAGCACCCTAAGTTTATCTCAACAGTTTCTCTGGGGGAAGGAAGTTTGGTTATACTAACTCTTAGTGGCTGTTTGTACAAGATTATAAAGTGGTCTTACTTTTCGTAAAGTTCTTTTCAACTCCTCACCACATTCTCGCAATGTATTTTGAGGGAATGTTTTCATAATTCGAGAACAAACAGGGACTCCTGAAGGAGTGGTGGTGGGGGTGGAACAACCCCTTCTTTGGCCTGGAACTGCTGCTGGACAGCCATGAGAGTCAGGGTGGGTGTTAGTCTGTACTTTATTCACAAGATTTTATGCATGTGCATGGTGTACAAGTGCTCCTCATCTTATTATAAGGTTTTTTGTTTTAAACACTGAAGCAAAAATGAAAAGATTTTGTCTTGGAAAGAGTCAGTGTTTGAAGGCCTCAGCAACACAACTCTATGTAAGCTTTCCCCTGGGTACTGGGTTAAACTTTTGAAATATTGTTACAATGTTGGTTGAGAGAATGTCCTGAAATGCTGAGATTATGCTGGTTGAAACAGTCACAAGGTTCCATTGACAAGATGAAGTGCATTTAAGTCATCGCCAATTGATGAGCTTGGGAACTGGGGCCTAAAAGGTTAGCGGGGGAGGTCAAATGCCAAAAATAAGGCAAGGAGGTAACCAGGCAACCCTGGAAGCGGGAACCACCCTTGCGAGCAGCTGCTAACTGGCACCGTCACACTGAGAAAAATACTCAGTGGAAGAGATACTTATCAAGTGACATACTTACCTGCGCACCTAGACATGACAGCAGGGAGGGAGGAGAGGGAGCAAGAATCCGCAAAGTTTCGCCAACACAAAGCTAAAAGGTGATCCGCAACGATCAGCGAGAAAAGCTTGCAAAATAATTAACAATTATTGGACGAGGTTGAGCAAAATATCGTGATTTGTCTGTGGCGTGCGAGACAATGACAAATCACGATATTTTGCGATAACCGAATTCAATAATTGTTTTATCATTCGATCATCGAGTTTGTTTTTTTAATGAATATCCTTGGGAAGCGAAGCGATCTGCCATTTTGACGCAAGAGCGATGGCAAGAAGGAGAAAACAGGGTTTCCTTTACGCATGAGCAGAATATTATTTGCAGCCAAACACTACATTCCTCTTTTCAAGTACAGTATAACAAACTTGTTTAACCCTTGAAGTCCCGAGAGTTATCAACATCCATTTTCTCCCAACAGCATCAATAAATAATTATGAGGAAAGGTTGTGGGAACTGGTAAAATGATCCACAGAGAGAAAATGGTTTGATCTTTCATCGAATTCTCTCAACTGATTTTGTAAGGAAATGTATGGAGATCAGTGCAGAGAATTTGTATGTGGGTATTAGGGTTTAAAGGGTTAACATTTTGACAACAAAGAAATGTTGTAACCAGGGGCATAGACAGCTCTTAGACCTGTAGGCCGAGGCTTACAAATTTTTGGTTTGCTCACTCTTCCGCTTGTAATAAATTATGCGTTGTTGGGGTGAGCTAAAAAGCTTGAGATCTTAAAGTGTTGGTGAGGTCAGTGCATTAACTAGTCATGCGTGCAATTTTCAGGATATGTGGAAATGAAAGTCAGCCAGGCCTACAACTAGTCCAAAAGCTGGCTACGCCCCTGGTAACAGCACAAATGCTGCGAAAATGTCGCATTTGTCTGAAAGGGACTTGACATTTTGTCTCTTTGTTTCAAAGAAAACCCTTTCAGCAAGGCTGTGAAGAGGCAAGAGTCACAGGACAACTCATCTTACAGTGACACAGCATCACCAAGAAAAAGAAAAACTATAACACTATTCACTGATTCACCATCGCCCCTCAAGAGAAAAAACAAAAATGGCTCCAAATTGCATGAAGAGAAGTCTCCCTCAACAAAGAGAAAAGTTTTATAATGTACAGACTGAGTTAAATAAATTGTAAATGCTTTTGATGTACCTGTGAGGAGCTAATTACCCGGAACCTTCATTTGTGCTATAACTTTGAGTCAACCCTTTCTCGTTTTCTTTTATTTTTATAACTATAACCTCCCATGGAAAAAAAAATTGCCTCCGCGGACTTAACTACAAACGACAGAAAAAATGGCGGCTAAGGGAGAAACTTTTTCCTGCGCTTCTTTGCCGTTTTCTTAAAATCAGTAATCTGAGTAACTGGTAATCGGCTCGTAATGGTGTAGTTTTCTTTCTTTGTAAAACGGGGAACGTTTTCGTGACGCTAGTAGGAGAATGTTTTGTTGGCCTTAGATGTAGACAATGGGTAATTCCACATTTTTTAAACGGTTTCAAATAAAACTTTTAAAGAAAAACTAGTCCCTTATTATTGGGCTGCCTGAGGCCTAATCAACAAATGAATCCCGTCTATGACGAAAAAAAGACAAAATGGCGGACGAATCTCCTACAAGGGCACGGAAGGGAAGTTGGAGCGACTTCTGAGTGGAGGGGCCCCCTCCTTTTTCATCATGAAGTTTGCTTTCATTGAAAGCCGAAACGACTGTCTTTTCTATTTTATTCTTGGTTTAAAAGGAGCTATAAACTCAGCGTGGAAAATATATGACCACCAAACGCGTGCAGTATACGCGTCTTGTTTTCATCAGGTCTACGTCAGGGCTAGTAGAGCGAGTGTGAATTGCCTCCCGCAAGGGGGTGCCCTTCTCAGGGTGTCCAGTTCCTATTTTTTCCTATTTTTTGAGCCTATTCCTATTTTCTCCTATTTTTAAACTAAAACCTCCTATTTTTCGTATTTTTTTAGCTGGTGAAGCCAAAATTTGTAACAAAATTGAAAATGGAATTATAGTTGTATGTGTTTTTGAGTGTAATTAATCATGAAGCAAGTAGCATGTTGACTTTGATGTTCTGATATTAGTAAAAATGACAGTTACGTTTGTTCTCTCCATGACCTCTATTGCCTGTTAGAGTTCTGTTAACATTTTTTTTGGTTACTTTTTGTATAATTTTCTCGTCCACCTGCATGTATTGTTTGAAGTGTTATAGTCCTCATGACTATTGAATAATAGTAAAGTCCAGCTAGTGGTCAGGAGCTCCTGTAGTGGTCTATTATCAGTGCTGCGTTGTGATTGGTTGAGCTACTACTAGGCTATATGTTATAGCCCACTAGTAGCGAAAAGTGCGGGCTTTTTGGCGGCAAAAATGATTAAAATCTAGCTTTAACTAGGTAATTTTTTTTATTCTCGACATTTTTGACCAACTCGTTGGATTTTACTAAAACAATAATTATTCCTCTCGCCCTCATGGCCTCTGAGTCAATAACCCATTCGGCCGCTATTGAATCAGAGCCCACTCGGGCTCCAGGAATAATTGTGAAATATTTTGCATAGCCCACTGAAACTGCATTTCAGTATCTGTACATGCTATATTTTATTTTGAAGTCTTGTTCGCTTTTACGTTCATCTTTGAAACCGAATGACAGGATCAAGTTGTCCTCTCACGACGCAGGCCAGATAAATCATCCAATCAGCTTCTTGTTTAAAAAACCAATCACTAGCTGATTCTGGATGTTACATGAAAAGAACAGACTAAAGTTTAGTTTACGGCAATAGCTCTCTTGGTGAGCCCTTGTTAACAGCTATACCTAAGCGACTGGTGAAGGATCCAATATTTTGGTTGCAAAATCGGTCTTGTAGTCATGGCTAAGCAGAGTGTTATATTCTTCTTAGAACTTAACCATGATACACTTATAATCTGGTACCAAGTAGATCAATGTCATTTTACATACACCGGGGAGAGCCCGGTTCCGTACTTAAAATTATGCGGTCTTTTGACTCAAACAAGCATATTTTCAACCAGCCACCGATTGCAGATTAATGGAAGGAAAGCTTTCCATAGGACTTTTTTCTATATCCTTCAATGATGACTCAATCGTAAGAAATTTCTATCCTAAGAAATTTCACTCTTCAAAGCTTTTGAAAGAATTGCAATCAACTTGAAGGGAATTTCCATATGATCACCTTTGATTATAGAACTATGCTCGACCTGTAGTCAATCATATTATTCTGATTAAATACAGCGTAATTGAGCTAATAAACTAAAACGTTACTGATCATTTTCACTCCTTCTTAGCCGCGAAAGTTGATCTAAATCCTGTAAACATAGAATCTGAGGACTCGTAGCCTTTATTATAACCCTTATGGGGTGTAGGGAAGCTATCTTTGTCGACAAAGGTACTTTTGATTTTCCTATTTTTCTCCTATTTTTAATGCAAAGTTTCCTATTTTTCCTATTTTCTCAATCCTGAGTTTCCTATTTTCCTATTTTTTTGAGCAACCATGCCGCTGGTCACCCTGGCTTCTGTACATTTGGGCACATTCAGTATCCTCTGAAGAGACATACGTGCCTTATCACTCCAACTACAAATTATATATGTAATGGTATCCAGATAAGGAATAAGCTGAATACCACCAAATACCCTAAGCTACAATATACTTTTTTCTTCTGAAAATAAGAATCTATTTAATGTCCTAAATAACCTAAATTTGTTCTAATTACCATTTATGTAATAACCTATTTAGGCTAACTTGGGAAACTGCAGTTCATAATCACGGGTTTTTACCACGAAAGCCGAGGAGGGTCTTCCGACTTCTGGCTTCCGACTTCAGACTTCAGACTTCAGTCTTAAGACTTTATACTTCAAACTTCAGACTTCAGACTTGACAAAGTTCGATACGAACTCCGGATTTCTGATTTCTGACTGTTGAGACTCAATGCTGCATGGTTAGACTTCTGACCTCCCACTTCCCACTTCTTACTTCCCACTTTCCACTTCTGACTTCTGACTTCCGACTTCCGAGTTCCGATTTCCAACTTCCCACTTCTTTCTTCGCACTTCCCACTTCTAACTTCCGACTTCCGACTTGACTCCTCTGCCAGGCTTGATTGCCGCTCGATCAGCCACGCGGGTATTAATGCTCAAGGTCAAGGCTCAGTAGAAAGAACGGCTGTACCGTTCTAGCCACAAAAGAGAACAACTAAAGTTGCTTTTGTAAAAAGCAACTAAGCACAAAGCCAATCAGGCAACTGATGAGGTTCGCTTGGGGATCCCAAACCATGGTCTTGCCTGATCACAAAGTGGCAACAGTGATAACAAAACAGTCCAAACACTGTTAAACTTTTTAAAAACCTATAACCAAGGAAGGAAATACGCGCTCCAGTCAAAAGACTCACATTTTCTTTAGAAAAACACTAAGCTGGAATCTATTGAGTCACAATGCATTCTCCATAGTTGATGCAGCTTCATTTTAAGCTGCACTTCAATCTTATCATTTTGGATCGGTAAATCACTATCCGTGATAAATTAACGTCCTGCAAAGAAAACTAACGAGCTGGGCCCAGCGTGATACAGCATTGCAAATTCATGGACTAAAATCATAGTCACATAGTTATTCAGGTCCAGAAGGCATTTTGGAGAAAATTAAGAGCCCTTACTCGGCTGTTATAAAAAGCTTCAAAGAATATGCTCTTGCATCAGAGGGCAAATCCTGCCGACCAGAAACAAATTAAAAACCACAGTAACTAAAATAAAATCGATATTTGTGCCATGACCTCTCAATGTGAAATAGGCGGCTTAACCAGAACCTTCTGGAGCATAATCTACCCAGCAGAAGGGGAAAAAACGTTTTGAGAACAAGCAGCATTTTAACATAAGGTAAAAGTCGTGTAGGCCTATCACCGCCTTTCATTGCTACGGAAGTTGGAAGTCGGAAATCAGAAGTCGGAAGTTGAAAGTCGGAAGTCGGAAGTTCGTAGGGCGGGTAGGAGAAAACCCTGGGAACGAGGTTGACTAACTTTGTCAAATGTAGGCGAACCCTCCTAAAGTTGAATTCCTAAGAACCATATCCAAGTTCAGAAAGAGAGAGGAAATCTCGTTGTCGCTTGTGTACTTCCTCTGTACATCGTGAAATTCAGCATTTTCACGTCGTAGTCGTGCAGTGACGGAAAAGAAATGTCGAAAAAGGCGTGATGCACGTGCAAAATTGTTGTTTTGCTAATTAATTTTGTGGCGTTCCCGTAGCCGTCGCCGTCGTCGGATCTTAAGGTCCCTAAATTTTTACGCACGTACGCATCGCGTAAAAATTACGCGACACTGGAAATCAACCCTAAAATGTATGAAGGTAATTTTTTATCAGCGCGTAAATGTAAAAGTTGAGCGAAGTTTACGCATGTACATTTTACGCGCGTACGCAGATAATGATTACGCGACAGTGGGCGTAGACAATTGACCAGTGTTGACGACGGAATTTTTTTCTCTTTTTTCTTCACCTACATTTGGCAAAGGAAGTGATTGGGAATAATCGCAAAAAAGACTGGAAGAGCACGAGTTCTTGTTTTATTATGAAAAAGGTCTTTTTTTACCGTTGTTGTGAGGCATTGACGCGTGGAGAAGAAAAAATTACCTCTGCTCACAGCACTAGACGCTTCCGAAGACGTTGCTTAAAGTCCCCAAAATTTGTCACATGACTGGTTCAGCTAGCATTCAGATGGCTGGATATTAGTCTCTTTCTTCTTTTTCGCCCTTGTTGTCCTCGATTAGCGTAAAATAATCATAATATGAACTTAACGATACTCAGCAATAATATTGACCTCATTAGTCAGTAACGCATGCATCATTGTTTATACAGTATAATGTATCGGTCAAATCGAAGGTTCAACATGCCCCCCCCCCCCCCCCTGGGCATACCCCGGGCATTTGAAACCTTTGCCGTCCCGGGGAGGAGGGAATTTGATTATCAGAGTCTTCCAGGGGGTGGGGAATTTGATCCCCATGCTTTAGGGGTGGGGAATTTGAACTGCACCTTCGATTTCATGTAAAATCTTTGGCGTGGCGAGTTAACTTGGGGTACGCGGTGTTAGAGGATTTTCGTGGAAAAGATTGTGCCTTTGTGGTCAATTGGTGGCGAGGAAAGGGTTAAACAAGCTTTGTGCTGTATTTGAAGTATTTAAATTTTAAAATTTTTAATATTGGATTCAGGCTTTGAATGTATGAATGTATTTTATTGTTGTGTTTACAATAAAAGACAATACCTATATCGGCGATTCAATACAACAACATAAAATAAAATAAGATACAAAGCTCAGGTCAACTACTTTGACCTACTGCAAGTATGTTAATTAACGAGAACCACTACGTGGAACTTACCGGGGCCCAGTGGGAGACGGGAATGCATAGTTTACCTCTCGCACCCCTCCCCCCTCCTCTGTGAAGGCTAATACTTAGTCTGAATTAACTCATGCAGAAGAAAAGCAACAAAATGCATGAGAAAGGAGGATGTTGTTATAACGGTCTGTGTTATAGTTCTGTTTTTACACTGTGATGTCAATAAGTGTGATCTGTATAAGGTTTTTATTTGTTTTTAAGTTTGAGTGAAAGAGCAAAAATCACTGACAGTTTTGGGTTGAATGGTAATGACAAAGTTTGCAAAGAAGTTTGTTACAGAATTATCACAATCCTGCCTACACGGTCTGCATTACACTTCTCATAGAACAAACATGCATGTTCATGGAGAGCCTGTAGTGTTGAAGAATCCCAGTAAGTGTATGATTTGATGACAGAGAAACAAACTGCATATATGGACATAATAAAATGCTTATTTATTGATGACTGAGTATCATTTGTTAATTCACTGCACATTGAAATGGAGGCTTTTGATTGTAAGGCAGTGGTTGATACATAGTGGCATTCATCAATATGACCTATAGTAATTGTAGAGGAAGTATTTCTTTCCTGAACTGGGTAAACAGTAGTAAGCGGTGCAAAAACTGGCCTTGATTAGATTTTACTATTTGTATAGTAACATTTAATGCATCTGCAACTGCTTGAATGATAAGTGCATCAGCCCATGTACCTTGAATACACATATTATTCAGATATCTTAGCCATGAATTTTCGGTATTGCTTCCAATAAATCTCTCTGGGTTGTCTCTCATAAATTGAACCCCTGCAGTACGTATATGCATATGATGGTTGCTATTGCCATATAATTGATGTGATACAGATCTAAAGAAGCAATCACCTGCACTGTCAACATCTATTGATTGTAAACCAAGTTCACCTAATCTTGACTGCATCAAATTCTCACAGGAAATAGGAGAGATCAACTGCATTGTTAAGCTCTGATTTTGCTTAAAAGGTCTAATTATTACTTCATGATGATCGGTGTTGTATTGAGTAGGTCCTGGCATTCTTCTCAACATCTTTACTTAGTTTGAAATCAAATAATTGGTCATATGACTCAAACAATTACAAGAAAACAATGATAAATATCGACGTGCTTTACATTTTTTCATTATCCTCTGATAATGTCTGCTAAAGAAAGACAACAAATAAGCTTTCTTGGGTATAGCCATTTTATTTAAGTTAATTATCTTTGGATCGCATTTGTTATTACATTTATATCGTGCATGATAAAGTTTTCTCACCTTATTAACATAGCGATGGAGCTTTGAAGACTTCGGTGTGTCAATCGTTGAAATCTTTTTGAAGACAAATTTCTTCAACATGCTAATCTTCTTGTTGAGACCTCTAAGAAATAGCAGTGGAATTCTGCTCGGTTCACGAGCACGTCTACATCGCCTTGTAGCACGTTTTTTTAAGATGATATAAAGTTAGCTTTGATAAGTGTTCGCTTTGATTCTCGATAAATTTCACGATGGAAGGTTCACTCAAGGTAGATAGCTTTGATAAGTGATTAACTCTTAAGTGATCGCTCGTAAATTTGTCTCTCCAAATATTCACTCTTAAACTTTCGCTCATAAACTAATACATCGTAAAGGTTGAAATGGTCATGATGTAGTAATCTCAATAGGTGGGATCTTTTTTATAGAACGCTTTGTACGTTGCATGACGAAGGAAAGCTGAGTATTCAGTGACCTTGTAACAGCGATTTCCGCCGCTTTGCACGAGACTTTTGTTCGTAGTAAATAGGCTAACAGTGTTTCTCAGTTTTTGTTATATTTATAACTATTTTGTTCGACAACTGAAGGTGTTTCCGCCGTCCTTCTGTCATTTTTGTGCCTGTGAAGTGTCCCCTGGGTGGGGGCATTTGATCACCTGAATGGACCCTAGTGTGGGGCATTTGAACGGCATTTTGGCCCATGTAGGGGGGAATTTGAACAATAATATTCAAATAAGTCAAATGCCCGGGGGGTTGCCCGGGACGGGGGCATGTTGAAGCTTCGGTTTGACCGATACATAACGCCGATAACTATAAATAGCAAATAGCTTATTGGGGACGCTAAAATATAATATAACCTTTTCAATAATAAAAAGCTATATGCAATAAAAAAAAATTCAGAATGTGTCATCATGTCACTAGTTTATATTTATGTACATCATGAGTCAGCAGCAACACCCAGCATCAAGACCCATAATGGGTCTTGCCAGCATCCGCCATAGCCAGACTCGCTGCGTATTTCCTAGCCTGAGATCATGCCCTCTCCCTATTATCCCTTTATGTCTCTCACGGGAAGAGGATGTTATTTTTTTTTCCCTCTCGAGCCAAAGAAACAAACAAGCAAAAAAAATAAATAACGCCTGATCTCGGGTTACGTACTTCCTGCCTAATTGTCGTTACGACTTCCTTATTTCACGACTTCCATATGGTACGACTTCCTTATTTCACGTTTTTAGAGGACAGGAAAGCATGCCAGACAACCTTTTAATTTCTTGTTCTGAACTTAGATTCAGTCCTCAGCATTCAACTCTATAAAAATTTGCCAATATTTGACAAATTGAAGTAGATGCCTGCGATGAAGTTTGAATTAGCAAGAATTCACTTTTTAAGTTACGTTTTTGTCGCCGCCGCCGTACCGCGATTGAGCCTTGTAGTAACTGCGTCGACTCCGAGGTCGTAAAATAAGTCCCCCCAGCTTAGTTAAAGCCGCCCTTCTGTGATCACAAAAAAAATTCAATGTCACGTTTCATAATTCTGTGGAAAGGCTTTCAAAGAAAGGATCAAATGAAGAAAAGGCGAGAATAAAGCAGAATAAAGGTTGGGGGAAGGGAAAAAAGGCTGTTTAAACCCCACGCTTTGCGAAAGTCGATGGATCTGCGGGAACAATTAAAAGGGGTATTATAGCCTTAATGATTTTTAAATAATTGAAAATGAAAACTTCAAATATGGTATTTTTTTGTGGAAAAGGTCAAAAGGAACGTCCCCTTGATTAAGTGTTTTGTTTTGACAGGAAAAGGAAAGAGTTTAGTTTATTAATAGCAATATATATGTCTGTGTCAATCTGTTCCCATCAAATCCATCCAAAATGAAAATAAGCCATAATATATTGGAAATAACCCAAATTGCAAAAAGATGCAAAGGATATATATATTGCTAAATTACTGTCGCGTGTTCAGAGAGTGTTCTGTGAAGAAGAGTGCAACATCAACTTCGAATTAAGATCGGTAAGATAAAGGCATGATTCCATTATATCGTTGTTTTATTTCTCCCCACGCTTTTATGATGCACCTAAATTAAAAAAGCTTTTAAGCTTCTAAAGTATTCAGTAGTTAGTTTAAAGTGAATGATTTTTTTAAAAAAAAAAAATGCGTCTTCACAGCGGTTTATACCCATTGATACACAACAAAGAGGTACCTATATCTACCAGTGTGTGTCTAAGATCAGGGAGGTCTAGCAGGCCCATGGCCACAAGGACTGAACGTCTCTCAGATCTTGTTAGTGTCAAATATTAATCTTGTCAATAAATGTAGCGTATTAGTATATATATCACAGCTTGTAAGGTATCCTACAATTCAGTCTTCCGACTGCAAAAGGAACAATAAACCAGCGCTTTGATTGGATTGGATTTGATTTGATTTGACCATCTAACATTAATTTACCACACTTGGTTCCACAGGTTACTGTAGAGTGATTGCTTATTACATCACAAGCCAAGGACAATAACGATGGATTCCAAACGTCTCTTTATTTCCATTGCTTTATGGCTGTTTTTAAGCTGTGCTCTGTTAGACGACGTTGAAGGACAAAAGAAACGAGGCCTAATTAATAACTTATCCCGCAGGAAAAGAGAAATGGCTGGCTTTATAGCCTCACAGGTCTGGGTATTTATGCTAAATATTTTTATTCTTCAAAGGCAGTCTCTTTCGGTTATAACTTAGAAAAACTGAAAGAGTGTATGATTCCTAGCTGTCCGTAAAGTTATACTGTCGAAAAAACATCGCCCATACATCGCAAAATGCAAAATTTTTGAGGTTCATTCATCTGGCCACACTTGTGTGATTCATTCCATAACTGTATTTAAAGTATTCTAGTTAACCAAAGTAAGGATAATTGACTATTCCTCATGCTTGTATCATTGAACGAGCGTTTAATAGTACCTTTTCTTAGCAATTATTGCATGAATGATGCTGAGGAAGATGTGAGGAATTATGCAGATCGGGGAAGGTTAAAAAGCGGTTGCTGGTTATTAGAGAGGTGTTTATCTATTTTTTATTGTTCATTTAATTATTTATTTATCTATTTATTTATTTATTTATTTAATTATTTATTTATTCATTTGTTAGACTGAGAAGGAGGTACAAGCCCCCAGGAACAGATCAGACACTTTGTTGAATCGCAAGTTTAAACTACACAGTACAGCATCTCCTAACCCTTAGAAGCCGGGCGATGCTGATCATCTTCCCTCATCACAAGTCACCAGGAGTACCCAACGAGAAAAATTTCAAAAGTGATTGGATATCGCTCCCAGTAATATTTTAACAGTCACTAATTGTTTTTTGGTTGACTATTAACTTCTCTGGCAAAATTATATCCGCTCCCCAAAGCCAGCTAAAGCTAGATTTTAAATTACAATATTCAGCCAGGATCTTTACCTTAAGGGCTTTTCCCAGTCAGGATTTTTACCAAAAAGACATGTCGGGAAAGAAATACACAGGTTGAAAAAAGGCGTTTCCGTTTCCGTTTTTGTAACGGTTACCTCACGGAAACCTGAATATCCGCAGACGGAATTGTAACTAACCGTTGCGGGAAACACGTGTATCCGTCATGTTTCAGTTTCTGCGGAGGCGCTTAAACGCATCCCTTATACTCGCGTTTCCGTCAGGTTTACTCTTGCGGAAACTCTAACTGCCGTCATGTTTCCGCAGCTCGTAAATTCAGAGGATACTCAATTATCCGTTAAGTTCCCGGAAGAATGAATGCGGAAACTCAGTTTGATCGGTTTACTTTCTGCAGCCTTCATGTTCACCCAGATTCCACTTTCGGTGGATTATTCACTAGATTTCCTAAATGTGTTAACTTTACTTAACCATCCAGTTTCGAATCCTATGTTCATTCTATCCGGTATATAAAAAGTGGACGTTTGTGAGACAACCCTGGACCGTTTCATGCATCCAAATTGACCCATTTTCGCTGATACACACAAATCAAGCAGAGTCATATTTAGGTGCATTTTTGGGATTAAAGATTTTATTAAAATAATTCTCTCTCCATTTTCATATAATATGTACATATGTATATTAAATATTTTCACAATAAAAAAGAGACTCCTTACAATGTATTCCTATTTTCTACAGCTTTTATATCCAAAACTGTAACTTTTCCATTTAAATAGGCCACTTCCGAGTTCTAAAAAACCTCACTTTCAAAATGAGGCTAGGTGCGCAACCTTTCTTGTGAAAATGAGTTTTATTTGCATGAGAATGAAGAAAGATTTCCATATAAAACGCTGAGCATCTACCCTCGTTTTGAAACAGAGGCTCGGGGGAACTCGGAAATGGCCAATTAAATAATCCTTTTAGAACTGACAAAATTCAAAATTTTTTCCTTGAAATGATTAAATTAACATAATAATTATACAGTCTATTAAACCTCTTCTTATGGACACTTCTTTAATACGGACAGTTCCTTTGGTCCCAGAAATGCCAACAATCATACATTCCCTACCTCTATAATACGGACATCCCTGTAAAGCGGACACTTGGTTCTGTCCCTTTGGTTTCCGTATTAAAGATTTTGACTGTATAATAATTAATTAACTAACATTATTATAAGTAACGTGCATTTCCATTCCAAAATAACTCCAAGAAGTAGTTCACAGCAAAATTATTACATAATTTAATAAGAACAATATTACAAATAAAAGTCTTACTTCTGCATAAAATCTCATTAGGGAATCTAAACTGCTGCCCTAATTCATATTAGCGAGTACCAGTACTTGGTGGATCATCCCCAAAAATTATTGTTAAAGCCTATACAAACTGCTGAGAGGCTATTATTGGGGAGTATCAGACTGATGCTACAAAGACGACAGTGATGCAAACAAAACTAGCCATATAGGCTTTATATACAAATGTATAAGCCAACATCTCTACACGTGTATGCTTTTGCGGTGATTGCCAGTAATGGCTTTTGCTGTGAACAGTTGTCCTTTACCTGGTAAATCTTTCGCAGCGATTGCCCCTCGTTGATGTATGATTTAAGTGTGAGGTTGGACTTAAAAAAGGACTTTTGCTGAAATTGTCTTTACAGGTTTCGCAAAGCTTTTGCGGTGATTGCCAGGAATGGCCTTTGGTGTGAACAGTTGTCTTTTATCCTGTGACGCTTCCGCAAAGATTGCTACTTTTGAACGATTACGGTCCTTGTGTTCGAAGCTTAACGACAAATTGAAGTGTAAGGAAATTATATTTTAGACTTTTAGAACCTTTCTGCACCATCATATAAAACTTTTTATTGTGCACGTACACAAAGAGAAAAGGTTCCTTTTAACCCTACAAGTATCGTAACAAGCACTACATTTATTTCAATTTTGAACAATTCCCACTGGTCCCTGCAAATTGCATATGTCGTTTTGAATCTAGTAAGGAAATGGACATTGTATGCAAAAAATTAATATGAACATTAAATATTATTTTCGTACAGGTTTATCTTTGTGATAAATATCCACAGTCTCAGAAATTGGAGTGGAAATGTTTTGTACATTTCAGTGTCAAGGAATTTTTAAATAATAATTTTCTGTCATTGACATTTGATTCCGTACTCCGTTCCGTGATTCCGTTTCCTCATTCGAGATTCAATGTTTTACAGTTGCCATCTTCGCCATTAAAATGTGCATTAGTATACAGAAAAATTCTTTTTCGGTGAGGCAGCAACTATGTCTTTATTGCCAAAGAAATCAGACAAACACGTGCTTTACAGGTATATGTTATTAAAGAAACTACAGGCAACGTACAAAGGTTACGAAGCAACTCGCTGTCGCATGAAACATAGATGTAAGCTCACATGTAAAACGAATTTTATGATCGACATCGATGAAATGCTCCCAAAGCTATTACATAAACTTAAATATGCTTCTATATATTTAAAAGAGATTCAGAATGTACTTACGAAACAACAAGGATCCACACTTTAAAGTAGGCGTTCTTTCTTCTCAATGGTTGTTGAAACACTCAGTGTGCATTCGAGTCGCCAAGAGTGAACACTGAACTCCTTCATCACCGCTTCCATGGGATTTGGCGTTTCATTTAAATAGTTTTTCGAACTATTATTCCGCCCTGCAGTCTATATCCGCAATCTATCACACTCTCCTCGCTCAACTTCACAAAAAAACGGCCCTGCATGTACAAACCACCAAAATGGAAGGCGAACCGACAGCGAAGAATGTTCAAAAGGGCGCGCGATTCAAAATTCAACGTGAAAACGAGGCACGCATGCTCGTAAGATTCACGCCTCCAGAGCGAGGCAAAACGCGTGCAAGCGTGTTAAAAAATCATTTATTTATTTTAAATTGTTTCAAATTGCGCTTCAATGTTTGGAGCGCTAGTAATTTTAATAACACGTCTTTGAATCTCTTAGAAAAGGAAGACAGAGGGAATCATCTATCACTTTTCCAGTATTTACGACGTGTAGTTTAGCGCAGGCGACTATCTCTGTTCTTTCGGATATTTTAGGTCAATGCAATGATTCCTCATCTTGCCTGAAGCGTAATCAGTACAGTTAAAACAAATTTTATGATATGAGAAACCAGGGATTGATCATACAAACCAGAAAATAGCAGTAAAAAACCGCTTGCGGAAACGCAATGGAAACTAGCTGACACGTTTAAGTCAACGGAAGCGCTGCGGAAACACGAAACAATACCTCCATTTTCATCTTACACGTTTCCCGTCGTAACCGTCCCGCGGAAACACAACGGAAATTTGAACCATCAGGTTTCCGCAACATTTCCGAATTGCGGAAACACCTTATTTCACCCTGTGATAGGTGATGCTTAACTTTATTATTCTGTGATTAAATATTAATTAGAAATCGACATTTGTAGTGCAAAGAAGTTAGATTTCGTGACATTAGATTTCACAATAATGTAGTCAAAGTCCGAGTATATTTACGATATAAAATGATGTAACTGCATGCATTTTCTTAGGCTAAATAAGGTGAAAGAACGTGCGATTTTGTAATAGACACTTAATTAAGATACATTACAATGGGAACTTTTACTGTACATGTGATTAATATAAAAATACTGCCTTACGCAAGGATAGTAGAAAACCACTGTATACTTACCATGTTTTAGTTGATCGATTCGTTGATCGTTGATCGTTTAGTTACGTTGATCGTTGTGTTACGAGCGTTGAGTATGTGAGAATTGTACATCGCAATAGATTGTTGGATTGCATTAAATCGTGTTGTTACATCGAAAGATACAGTCCTCTTGATTTGTTTGAACCAGCGGAGCGGGGTTAAAAGAATTGCAGCACACTTTTTTTTTCTAATTAGCAAAAAAACAAATTTGCACGTGTAGCACGCTTTTTGTCTTTCTTTGCCGTTGTTTAGCACAACTACAACGCTGTTTTGTAGGACTAAAGCGTCAAACTTCCTAGTTACACATTATTTTTATGGAGGAATTGTCGTATGTGCTTACCCGATATTTTGCCTCCTGTGTTCATGTTCGGTTTTATTTTTCACTGCCGCTCATTTTTACCTTGCTGGCCCGGGTTGCTCGAAGCATGGCTAGTGCTAACCAGCGTTAAATACCATGGAAACCTATACATTTTGATACCTCTTAACCAACAGTTAGCGCTAACCAGGCTTCGAGCAACCGGCCCCAGGCCGCTAGCATTTCTCATTGTCTCACAGCCGCTTTGAATTTTTATGTTTTTCTTCCTACAAAATTCGTCTCTTTTGTTTTCAATCACTCGCTCTAGCTCTTTCTCTGTTATCCATGTGAGTGTAAACATCAAAAATAACGTCGAAAAAGACACGACTTTGTTGTTGTTTTTTCTTTCTAAAAGTCCGGGCGGCCATGCGATTTCTTTTCAAATAAAACCTTGAGTTGCATTTGGGTTGCCATACCTGTTGATTGAATTATTTGACATTGGTATGCCTGTGGTGCGGACGGACGGTCGGGCGGTGTACGGTCACGTGATTCCCAAATTTTCTCGGATGGGTAGTTTACCACATTTTTTTACCCATGGTGCTCCGCAGCGCGCGCTTCGCGCGCGAGAGCTCCGCTAAAAGACAACTGTTCACAGCAAAAGCCATTACTGGCAATCACCGCAAAAGCTTTGCGAAACCTGTAAAGACAATTTCAGCAAAAGTCCTATTTTAAGTCCAACCTCTCACTTAAATCATACACAAACGAGGGTAGGGGAATCGCTGCGAAAGCTTTACAAGGTAAAAGACAACTGTGCACAGCAAAAGCCATTACTGGCAATCACCGCAAAAGCTTTGCGAAACCTGTAAAGATCGGACAATTTCAGCAAAAGTCCTTTTTCAAGTCCAACCCTACACTTAAATCATACACAAACGAGGGCAGGGCAATCGCTGCGAAAGCTTTACAAGGCAAAATACAACTGTTCACGGCAAAAGTCATCACTGACAATCACCGCAAAAGCTTTGAGAAACCTGTAAAGACAATTTCAACAAAAGTCCTTTTTTATGTCCAACCTCACACTTCAAGCAACAAACGAGCAAGGATTCAGGACTGCAAAATAAGAATTGTATGATAACAGATTAATCCCTTTTTTATTGTTTAACGCCTTTTTCGGGCATAAAATCTTTCCGTTGGTTATAGACACAGGTCGTGACTGAAATATTTTACCTGAAAATTGTAGTCAAAGGCTCCGTTCGCACTACAACAAATTTTGTTTCCTTGGCACCAAAAAAATCTGTCAACAGGAAGCCATTTCTAGTACAAACGATTTTTTACCTAATCAAAATTCAAGGGTTCCTGCGAGAATTAATAGGCCTGAAAAATGTTGTCAGGCGACAAAATCCTTTCATCACATTGATCAACGGCCCGGGCCGGTGGGGGCGGGCTTCAGGGGGTACTCCCTTATATAAGCTAATATATAGAATAAAAATAAGCAGAATGTCAGCTAACAAAATATTCATGTTTCTAATACCCCCCCCCCCCCCCCCTTCCCCAGCGGAAATGCTAAAATGCAAAACATGTATTGTAGTGCTTTGAAAAAAGAAACGAGGAAGACCGCAAAAAAAAAAAAAATACTCTAATTATTAGCCATATATGGTTAGAAAATTTTGTTGTTTGTAACTTAAGTTATTTGGAACTAGTTGATATACTATTTATTGTATAAGACTCCAAACATGTATGTATGTATTTATGTAGGCATGTGCCGCCCCATCGGGTAGCGTTTTTGTGGCGTTTGGTCTGAAGACGGGTATACACTTTGCCCATTTTGGTCTGGAATCAGGTATGGTTTTCGAGGGAACTACGGAGTGTATGAACGTATTTATCGCTTCAATTCCAAATGAGTGAAAGAAATGAAAAGAGAAATATGCGAATTCGAAATGGATTTGAAGATTTTTTTTGTTTGCACTCTAATGTAAGTAATGATAACATAATTTCTGCCTAAAGGCCAGGTCTGAAAACGGGTATGGATTTTAGAGGTCTGGTCTGAAAACCTATGTGGAAAATTACATTTTTGGGTTTGAAATTCGGACAGGATTTAAAGAACCGGGCGGCACACCCCCATCAAGAATTCCCAGGAGTGCCCCCGCCCTATAACATAGCGCGCGAGCTTGCCCTATATAAGTCCTATTGAGCCGCTATGAACAAAATCTTTATTTACGCACGCCCGTGCGTAAATAACATGACGTAAGCATTTTTTTTACCTGGCTGCAAAGTTGTCGTCTTTTAAGCTGCAGTGCACTTTTCCTTCTCTTTAAAATATGGAAGAAACGAGCGAAGAACTGCCAATTTTTCTATCGGCATTGACCTTTTAGGTCCTGATCCAACAAGCAGCAAAAATAAAGTCGAATTAAAAAAACTCGCAAGTTGCGCGGTTTGCAAATTTGTCGAAGACCAGCTGCAGCAAATTTTGGCCGAAAGACATTCACTGGAAACAGAACAGACACCAACTGGTCATCGACAACATTTAAAGGCAAAATTTCCGTTTTAATTGTTGTTTTTAAGGAGATTTACTCCCGGAGAGGGAGTAAATGTTTTTATGCGTCCTGCTTAGTCAGCCTGGGCAGAGTTTAAGTTTAGATCATGTGAATAGTGTTACATCCGGGACGTGATGTTCAGGGTGATATATAAGTTGAAGCAGGCTAGGTTACAAGCCACTTTGTCTTCACACTGCCGTGTGCAAAGGTTTTTTCTCACCGCTCGCCGGTCATTTTGGAAGATCGTCCGGCAGTATTACGCTAACGGGCCGCAACGGGACGATAGATCTTCTCAAGAACGGTTATTTTACCGCTATACAAGTTAAGTATGTTGAAATGTTGATGGTTTTTTTGTGCTTTGGCGTCGACTTCGGTATGATCCGAGTCGCACATGACCACGTGCGTTGAATGTAGAGGTGCGAAGGCAAAGTTTATGCAGTCACAGAACCCTTCCTATGGCCAAATCTATGCCGTATAGACATTGTAAAGGGACTTTAAGTGTTCTAAGGCACATTTTCGGTGTTGTTTCGTTATCAAAGGGCAAGGGACGTAGTAAGTTTTGGTTACGATTCCCTTTCGGCACCGCCCCCAAATATTTTCTTTGATGCTAAACGCAACAGTAGAGCTGTTCGCACTTTATGGGTAGCAGCACGAATTTGGGCCGAGCACTTTGCCGCCTTTTAGGGGCGATGACATCCGTGTTACTAGTTATTCTTGCTAGCGTTGTGGTTATGGTGATTAGTATATATATTACTATGAATTTTTCAAGGGTTTTAGCAGTGTTGCCAATCTAATGGGTGACGCAGATTGCTCTCGATACGCGTGTCGCCGAGGGAGAATTTGGATATCCGCTAAACCCGAGTTTAGGGCTGTATAAGTTGTATTTCGGGGGGTGTTAACTGTTTCAGCCACCATTCCCACCCCCCCCCCCCTCCCTTTTTGGTGCTAACTGTTCAAGTCACCATGTCATTCGTTCATGGGTGTTAACTGTTTTAGCCACCCTATTTTCTATGGTGTTAACTGTTCAAGTCACCATGTCATTCTTTCATGGGTGTTAACTGTTTTAGCCACCCTATTTACTATGGTGTTAACTGTTCAAGTCACCATGTCATTCGTTCATGGGTGTTAACTGTTTTAGCCACCCTATTTTCTATGGTGTTAACTGTTCAAGTCACCATGTCATTCGTTCATGGGTGTTAACTGTTTTAGCCACCCTATTTTCTATGGTGTTAACTGTTCAAGTCACCATGTCATTCGTTCATGGGTGTTAACTGTTTTAGCCACCCTATTTTCTATGGTGTTAACTGTTCAAGTCACCATGTCATTCGTTCATGGGTGTTAACTGTTTTAGCCACCCTATTTTCTATGGTGTTAACTGTTCAAGTCACCATGTCATTCGTTCATGGGTGTTAACTGTTTTAGCCACCCTGTTTTCTATGGTGTTAACTGTTCAAATCACCATGTCATTCGTTCATGGGTGTTAACTGTTTTAGCCACCCTATTTTCTATGGTGTTAACTGTTCAAGTCACCATGTCATTCTTTCATGGGTGTTAACTGTTTTAGCCACCCTATTTACTATGGTGTTAACTGTTCAAGTCACCATGTCATTCGTTCATGGGTGTTAACTGTTTTAGCCACCCTATTTTCTATGGTGTTAACTGTTCAAGTCACCATGTCATTCGTTCATGGGTGTTAACTGTTTTAGCCACCCTATTTTCTATGGTGTTAACTGTTCAAGTCACCATGTCATTCGTTCATGGGTGTTAACTGTTTTAGCCACCCTATTTTCTATGGTGTTAACTGTTCAAGTCACCATGTCATTCGTTCATGGGTGTTAACTGTTTTAGCTACCCTGTTTTGTGTTGTGCTAACTGTTCACGTCACCATGTCAGTCGTTCATGGGTGTTAACTGTTTTACTGTTCTACATTTTCAGTCTGGCCCAATCATGCCACCAAAGAGACGAAGAGTGGAAAACCGAGCTACTTCGCCTGGTTCAGAAGCACAAGCAGTACCTGGCCTAGCAGTTCCTGGTCCATCAGGTACCCAGCCTATTCATCCAACCAGGCTACAGCCATCAGCAGCAATGCCCAATCTATCAGCATTGTCTCAAGACCACCTAGCTTCACTGAGTACCACTATTGCCAATGCAGTAGTCAAGGCCCTACAGGACATTGGCTCTGTGCCTACCAGCAGCTCTTCATCAGAGCCCCAAATACAGTTTGTCCCAGACCCCGTGCCAGCTCCTGCCCCTCCTGCAAGTTCAGGGCTGGAAATCTCCCGGTCAGTGTCTCGGAGCCAAGTTGAAGAAAATACACATTCCACGGTCACCAGATCAGTAGAGGAGGCAGTTCAGCAGTTGACAGGGACAGTGCCACCCACGGACAGACCCCGTACAAGTAAGCACTCTTTCTTGTCCGCTGCGATACCACTGGGGCAAAGAGTGCCCCAAAAAGTTAAAGCCCAAATATGGGCAAACGAATATGTAGATTTCACTGTTCTGCTAAACACCACTGTGGGTAAAGCAGAAGACGAGTTTGTGTTTAAGATAGAAAGAAGCAATGGGGGACAACCCTCCATAGTAATTGCCCCCAACCAAAAGAAACAGTCACTGCAAACCATTGACCAGTGGCAATCAGCATTCCAAGTCTTTATAGCCATATATTCGGAAAAGGCACCTCATGATACGCCAGCCCTGATGAAATATGCATCCGTGGTCAAGGAGTTAGCAACCCAGGGGGCTAATTGGCACTTTTATGATGAGCATTTTAGAAGGTTGCGGGAAAACCAAGGTGCCCCCTGGGATCAGATTCATTCCGAATTATGGCTACGCGCCCATTCCTTTCGGGCCAAGACAACAACCGCAGGAAAGACTAGGACAACTTCCCCGTTTGTACCCCGGGGCTATTGCTGGAAATTCCACAAGGGTATCTCGTGCAGCGGATGTTCCTACCTGCACCAATGTTTTCGCTGTGGACAACAGCACACTATTGCCAAGTGCAGGCAACCCGCAAAATCTACAGCGGGGCCAAACCCAACAAAGTCCAGCATTCCCCATCCCAGGAGCACTTCCAACACCAGTCAAAGTCAATAGCTTATTGTTTTTCTTGCAAGGTTACCCTACCCATTTGAACGAGAGCCTGCAAAAAGGTTTTACGGAAGGTTTTCAGTTACATTTTCAAGGGCCTGTTACCGGTCATTTTTCAGGCAACTTAGTTTCAGCAATAAACAACCCAGAAATAGTGGACAATAAATTAGCTAAGGAAATACACGCAGGAAGAATAATAGGGCCTTTTGATCAGCCTCCCTTAGACAACCTGAGAGTTTCTCCTCTAGGGGTTGTCCCCAAGAAACAACCAGGCGAATTCAGGATGATTCATCATCTGTCATTTCCACAAGGGGGTTCGGTGAATGATTTTATCCCTCAAGAGTTTTGTTCGGTTAATTATGCCACAGTTGATAATGCAGTTCAAATTATTAGGCGTTTAGGTAAAGGATGTGCTATGGCAAAGACTGATGTTACAAGTGCTTTTCGGATAATTCCAGTACACCCTGCGGATTATCATTTGTTGGGGTTATACTGGAAAGGGAAATATTATGTAGATTGTTGTTTACCTATGGGGTGTGCAAGTTCATGCAAAACCTTTGAAAGCCTTAGCACAGCAATGGAATGGGTAGCACAAACAAAACTGAAGATTCCAAACATAATCCATATCTTGGATGATTTTCTTATCGTTGAAAAATCTCGTGAAGCCTGCAGTGCTAGTCTTCAAAGGTTTTTGGACTTCTGCAATACTATAGGGGTTCCAATGGCTCCTGAAAAAACGGTTGGTCCTTTTGAAGTTTTAACATTTGCTGGAATAGAACTAGATTGTGAGAGATTTGAGGCCAGACTTCCTGCGGACAAAGTAGTCAAAGCAAGGGCGACTATTGGCAACATGAAAGGCAGACAGAAAGTTACCCTGAGAGAGTTACAGTCATTGATAGGCTTGCTCAACTTTGCATGTTCAGTAGTTGTTCCAGGGAGAGCATTTCTCCGTCGCCTGATTAATTTAACAATCGGTGTTAAACGGCCTCATCATTATGTTCGCCTCACCCGACAAACCAAAAAGGATTTACAAATCTGGGAATGCTTTTTGGAGTCCTTTAATGGTAGGTCCCTTTTTCTACAGGAAGACTGGTCTTCATCTCATAGCTTAAGATTATACACAGATGCTGCTCAGAGCAGTGGCTTCGGTATACTTTTCGGTGATCAATGGGCATATGGCACATGGCCAGAGAAATGGAAGAGATATAACATTTGCTTTCTCGAATTCTTTCCTATTGTAATTGGGCTTAGTATGTGGTGTCAGGAATTACGAAACAAACGGGTTCTTTTCATGACCGATAACGAAAGCTTAGTGCATGTCATCAACAAACAAACGACCAAAGATGCAATGTTGTTGGGTCTTTTGCGCAAATTAGTACTGGTGTGTTTGCAAAACAACATTTTATTCAAAGCGCGTCATATTCCCGGAGTTAAGAATGAAATGGCTGACAGCTTGTCTCTTTTGCAGGTGGGCAAATTCAAAACCATATCGAGGGGTACAGGTATGCAGACATCTCCAACACAGCTTCCGGCGCATCTGCTTCCAGAGAATTGGGAAGTAGGTTAAAGCAATTGTTAGAAGCAAGTTTAAGTTCATCTTCGGTGCGTACATACCAGCGCCCATGGCAGCTCTTATACCATTTTCAGCAAGATAGGTTGGGATATCAAGGCCCAGTTTTTCCTCTCTCGATAAACACTTTAGCACTCTTCATTGCCTTTCTAGCGGAACGGAAATATGCAGCCTCTACTGTCTTGACTTACATCTCGGCCTTGAGCTATCCGCATCGCTTAGCCTCCCTATCAGATCCAACAAAGGCAGACATGATACAAATAGCGCTTAGGGGGTACAGTAAGCTCAACCCATCATTCGATGTGCGTTTACCAATTTCACTGCCAATACTGGAGAACATTATAGCGGCCAGTGAGCACACGCAGTCTGCATTATATTACAGAAAGATGACTCAAGCAATGTATGCCTTTGCCTTTTTTGCAGCATTGAGGGTTGGGGAATTGACATACCGCGCTCATCAGTCCCAGCGCAATTTAATACTCTTCAATCAAATTGCGTTCATGGAAACTAGAGAAGGATCAATTAGTGCTATTAAGTTAACCCTGAGAAATTACAAGCACAGCGATACTTCAAAGCCCGTAGATATTTTTCTTTACAGAGAACACCCTGTCTGTCCTGTTTCATTGCTGCTAGCATATTTGAATCTTCGGGGCAATTCCCCTGGCCCTCTTTTTTGCTGGCCTGACGCTTCCCCTATTTCTCGTTCGTTTTTCACATCTGCACTAACTGCAGCTCTTAATTTTTGCAATCTTGATGTCTCCAAATATAAGTCTCATAGTTTCAGAATCGGAGCAGCCTCATGGGCAGCAGCAAAGGGCTTCTCGGATGCCCAGATTAGAAGTTTGGGCCGTTGGAATTCTAACGCTTTCTTACGATATATCAGAATACCTTCGCTGTCCACATGACTGTGGAATATGTTGCCATGTGCCCATTACACAACATAGGCCAGGGTGCTAACTCAAAATTTTTGTACCCAGTGCTTAGGTGGTGAGAAAGGGTTGTGCAGGGGCCAACCTTTCTACACTGCATTTCAAGTACAGTGTATTGTGTAAGACGCCTAAAATTTTCTAAGAGTCAGCACTGAGCAATTGTGCATGGGCCAATTGTGCAGATAAGTATAAGTTACTTTTTTTTTTTTTACCTACTACCATGTTTGCATGGGCGGCGTGGTAGTACAGTGTAGAGTTAGTTTGTTTACATCACCCAAACAAGTGTGCAAGGGCCACAGGGGTGTCTAGTATACTATTAGTTACAGTTTATTTCCTCGTTAATATTACAGGTGCGGGCCGAGTACATTTATGTGGCTTCGGGTGGGGCTGCCCTGTCTCTCACGTTCGATCAGGGCTTTGGCGGTTTTTGCCCTCACCTTTGCTGTAATTGGATAATTAGTTTCTGCCTTGTATTTTCTGGAAATCTTGTTAAAGAATAAACGGCCACTCAGGTGGCCAAAATATGGCATATTTAAGTGTTGTGTAGTACATCTCATTACAGCAAACAGAGCTCAGCCACAGCAATGTACTTGGCCTAACTATTAGTTAATGATTGAGAACTAGCATGGGGCATAAAGGAGATTTACTCCCGGAGAGGGAGTAAATGTTTTTATGCGTCCTGCTTAGTCAGCCTGGGCAGAGTTTAAGTTTAGATCATGTGAATAGTGTTACATCCGGGACGTGATGTTCAGGGTGATATATAAGTTGAAGCAGGCTAGGTTACAAGCCACTTTGTCTTCACACTGCCGTGTGCAAAGGTTTTTTCCCCTCCCACTCCCTCCCTAGTTCTGTAGGAGAGACGTTGTCAACTTTCTTTTGCGGGCGGTTTTTGCCCTCACCTTTGCTGTAATTGGATAATTAGTTTCTGCCTTGTATTTTCTGGAAATCTTGTTAAAGAATAAACGGCCACTCAGGTGGCCAAAATATGGCATATTTAAGTGTTGTGTAGTACATCTCATTACAGCAAACAGAGCTCAGCCACAGCAATGTACTTGGCCTAACTATTAGTTAATGATTGAGAACTAGCATGGGGCATAAAATTTGTTATGCACTTTGTTATCTCCGGACAATCCGACTGAAGGAGGAAAATTTCTCTCGCAATAACAACACAAATTACACAAGGAGACATAAATTTATTACCTGGGAAGTTTGGAGATCACTCAAGAAGCTAGAGTTGCACTCGGCTATCGCCTCGTGCAACTCTTACGCATCTTTCGTGCTCTCCAAACTTCCCGCGTGCATCCATAACTCGATATACGCACGCTAAGCATGAACAAATTCTTAATTCTCGAAAATTTCAGCCAAGAAAAGGCTCCCGAAAATTCTAGGTGGCCTTTTTTAGGATCAAAATCCGTTAAAAAATGAGTAATTATACCATTTTGAAGACGTTCGAAAATCCTAGGAGAGGCAGGCAAGCAAGAAATTTTAAAACAAATGCTCCGAAAATTCTAGATCTCAAATCGTCTTCCGAACAGATAGTTTCCCGAAAATTGCCGTTGGGTGCCCCTGACTCTAAATGATCTCTTAACGAGGCTACTGAAACAATGACCTTCCCGCTATTGGCTGAAGGATGCAATAAAAATGGAACGCAGAAAGCAAAAGGAAGGCAGTTGATATCATAAAGTAACGTACTAAAACCTGCCACAAGGCGTTCAGATGAAAGCAAGAAATAGTGGAAAGATTACGTACCTAAAAATCAGCAGAATTTGGATGTAGAAAAAGTTGCAACCGTAACATTCAGCTGCATCAAATTGGAGATACACAACGAACGCGACTATAACCGTTACTCCTCACATGGCATTCCACGTACCCCGTGCAATAAATAATAGGCGTCATAACAGGAATTGCCTGTCTAAGTCCCAAAATTGACATCATAACAAAAGAGAGGGATGGTTTACAAAGAAATTGCATTGTTTGCTGACAGAGTTTTAATGATTGACGTATTCACGTGCTCGACTTTGCACTAGCCTGCGCGCGGTGCGCCCTAGTTGTAACTCAAAGCCAACGCTATCTTTGAACTTTCCTAACTAGCTGTCATTTTCCTTCTCCAGCCCAAAAATAACTGGCAACTAAGTTAGCCAGAGCACATTCTTAAAAGCCTCAGGAAGCCAGAGGCGATAGGAATATGCTTCTTTCCAGCCAGCATCGGCATTCAAAATGAAAAACCGCAGCCAGAAAAGCGTTTCGGCAAAGTTCCCACCAAGAGTTTCTCATCCTTCATTTAGTTACCAGCCAGCAAATGAGGAGCGGATAATTTGAGGAGCGGATCCGTTGGGTACTTCTGCCCTGTCAGTGCAGGTGTTTAAACCCTCCCTGACTGGATGCTACTGTATGAGGCACAAACGAAACCACTGTTACACAGAGGTGTAATCTCAACATGAAGACTATGAAGTTAAAAAGGTCCCTAGTGGAGTCTCTTATTTATGGTTATGACGTTAGTTGAGTGTTTCTGGGTCCAATGCACCTTTTTCAGCTACGAGAACTGAGACAATGCACAACATTTCAGGCAAAAAAAAGTTTATTTTGATCTTATAGGTAAATGTTCATCGCTGCATACAGTCAAACCTGTATGTGACGGCCCTGAATAAGCGGTCACTGTATATTACGGTCACCGGACAACTTCCCAAAATTTTCAGTTGCCTTCCTCAGCAAAGGGTGGCTGTTTTACACAGGTTTGACTATGTTACAATAAAAAAACGACTTCGATATTCCTATACATTTCCTGAAACATATACCCTTGGTGCAAGAGACTCTTCGTGCGCGTTAGATGTTGGCCCCTGCACGCCAGAAATAAAACCTCTGGGCTAGTTGTTTTAAACCGATGACAGCGCTATCCACTGGATAAATCGGATAAGTATTGGGAGAACCAATTGTGTTATCCACTGGATAGAGGTTAATTTCTTCTTAGTGACTTAGTGACTTAATGTCAAGCAATACGTTAACAACAGTTTTTGCTTTATTGTAGTAGTTCATCCAGAATTGAAAACAAATTAGCATTGGCATGCATGATACAGCTGATGATAACGGCTTAACGGATTTGTCCAAAAATAAACGCCGTCTCCTGACGCCATTTACCGCCGTTTTCATCGTCCGGTCGGAATAAATCGAAAGTGATGAAACAACAATCCTGGATATGAAAGCCACGATCGCGATCTATTCAGTTCAAGTTTGACAACGTTAGTCTTTCGATGGCAACAAAAACAAGTGTGCAACGCGTTCTGGTTTTAAACCTTTTCCTTTTTTTGATTTTCTCGTTTTCGTCGTCGTGGTTTGCACGAGCTCTCCATTATCATTCATTACCATGCAAATCCATGCTTGATTGTGGCGCTTTCCTTGAAAAACCGACGAGAGGACCAAAGAGAGGATCATATGTGTTCATGTGAAGTCAAAATTGTGGGACTTTCTTTGCAGATCGTTTCCAAGACATAAGCTGTTAGCAGAGGTTGCCCTCCGGCGTAGTCTTTAGATGTTCAAAGATGTTCGCGCCGCAGACATTATTCACGTAGTTGGCTTGTTTTACGAATACTCTATGTACTACTTATTGAATGCGTGGGAGGGCCGGACGAAAAAATATTTGGCTCCAGGTCAGGATGTACGGATCGAGGCGGGAGCGCAGCGAGGTCTAGTCTCCCACGCAGGCCTTTTTATGGGAGCTCGTATTTCGTCCCTCTCCTCAAACGCCTACGTGACCAATCAACAGTTGCGAAAAAACGTGTTGACAGGCTAAACACGACTCACAACCTCGTGGTAGTGTAAAAACGTGATCCCGGTTGCCTTTTTCCTTCTTTTCTTTCCTTCGCTAAGGTTATGCAATGCACGGGAGTATTCTAAAATCTGACTACATCTTACTTTTGCCGCTCTGAGTCTAACATCTATTAGAGGTCATAAAGCTTTCCTTGTGTTTTGGAGGGGCACAGGGGGGACGGGAGGAGTACGGGAGACGGGAGAAGAAAGGGCGGGAAGCGGGGGAGAAATTCAAAAAGGCAAGCTTTCGTTAATTGTTTCTGCTCATCATCTCGTCAAAGAAACGAACTCAACAATGTTTCTTGACTTCCATTTAACGTCCTCCGAGGCCCTAAATCAAAATTTCAATGCATTTTTTATTTTTATTTTTATATTTCATGACTTTCTGTGAGTTGATATACTTGATAGATCACGTTTACAATTGTTAATTGGATTTTTCGCAGGTTTTATTTTTGGCATACAGTATTTAGCATTTGGTTTTTGGCATCTGCTTTTGGCATATAGTGTTAACCTGATCTCAGGTTACGTATTTCCTGCCTAATTGTCGTTACGACTTCCTTATTTCACGACTTCCCTATGGTACGACTTCCTTATTTCACGTTTTTAGAGGACAGGAAAGCATGTCAGACAACCTTTTAATTTCTTGTTTTGAACTTAGATTCAGTCTTCAGAATTCAACTCCATAAAAATTTGCAAATATTTGACAAATTGAAGTAGATGCCTGCGATGAAGTTTGAAATAGCAAGAATTCACGTTTTTGTCGCCGCCGCCGTAGTCATGTTGTTTAACAGTTAAGCCTCGTAGTAATTGCGTCGAGTCTCAGGTCGTAAAATAAGTCCCCCAGCTTAGTTAAAGCCGCCCTTCTGTGACCACAAAAAAATTCCGTGTCACGTTTCATAATTCTGTGGAAAGGCTCTCAAGGAGAGGATCGAATGAGGAAAAGGCGACAATGAACCAGAATACAGGTTGTGGGAAAAGGCTGTTTAAACCCCACGCTTTGCGAATGTCGATGGATCTGCGGGAACAATTAAAAGAGGTATTATAGCCTTAATGATTTTTAAATAATTGAAAATGAAAACTTCAAATATAGTATTTTTTTGTGCAAAAGGTCAAAAGGAACGTGTCCTTTATTAAGTGTTTTGTTTTGACAAGAACAGGAAAGAGTTTAGTTTATTAATACCAATATATATGTCTGTGTCAATCTGTTCCCATCAAATCCATCCAAGTTGAAAATAAGCCATAATATATCGAAAACAACCCAAATTGCAAAAAGATACAAAGGATATATATTGCTAAATTACACACGTGTTCAGAGAGTGTTCTGTGAAGAAGAGTGCAACATCAACTTCGAATTAAAAGGTAAGATAAAGGCATGATTCCATTATATCGTTGTTTTATTTCTCCCCACGCATTAATGATGGACCTAAATTAAAGAAGCTTTTAAGCTTCTAAAGTATTCAGTATTTAGTTTAAAGTGAATGATGTTTTTAAAAAATGCGTCTTCGCAGCGGTTTATACCCACTAATACACAACAGAGAGGTACCTATATCTACCAGGTCTAGCAGGCCCATGGCCACGAGGACTGAACGTCTCTCAGATTTTGTTAGTGCTAAATATTAATCTTGTATTAATATCACAGCTTGTAAGGTATCCTACAATTCAGTCTTCCGACTACAAAAGGAACAATAAACCAGCGCTTTGATTTGATTTGATTTGATTTGACCATCTAACATTAATTTACCACCCTTGGTTCCACAGGTTACTGTAGACTGATTGCTTATTTCATCACAAGCCTAGAACAATAACGATGGATTCCAAACGTCTCTTTATTTCCATTGCTTTATGGCTGTTTTTAAGCTGTGCTCTGTTAGACGACGTTGAAGGACAAAAGAAACGAGGCCTAATTAATAACTTATCCCGCAGGAAAAGAGAAACTGCTGGCTTTATAGCCTCACAGATCTGGGTATGTATGCTAAATATTATTATTCTTCAAAGGCAGTCTCTTTCGGTTATAACTTAGAAAAATTGAAAGAGTGTGTGATTCCTAGCTGTCCGTAAAGTTATACTGTCAAAAAAACATCACCCATACATCCCAAAATGCAAACTTTTTGAGGTTCATTCATCTGGCCAAACTTGTGTGATTCATTCCGTAACTGTAATTATTGCATGAATGATGCTGAGGAAGATGTGAGGAATTATGCAGATCGGGGAAGGTTAAAAGGCGGTTGCTGGTTATTAGAGAGGTGTTTATCTACATTTCATTGTTCATTTCATTATTTATTTATCTATTTATTTATTTATTTATTTAATTATTTATTTATTTATTCATTTGTTAGACTGAGACGGAGGTACAAACCCCCAGGAACAGATCAGACACTTTGTTGAATCGCAAGTTTAAACTACACAGTACAGCATCTCCTAACCCTTAGAAGCCGGGCGATGCTGATCATCTTCCCTCATCACAAGTCACCAGGAGTACCCAACGAGAAAAATTTCAAAAGTGATTGGATATCGCTCCCAGTAATATTTTAACAGTCACTAATTGTTTTTTGGTTGACTATTAACTTCTCTGGCAAAATTATATCCGCTCCCCAAAGCCAGCTAAAGCTAGATTTTAAATTACAATATTCAGCCAGGATCTTTACCTTAAGGGCTTTTCCCAGTCAGGATTTTTACCAAAAAGACATGTCCCTAGCCAGAAATGTCTCTTTCTTCCCCTTTTTGCCAGCAAATAAAATAACCGACATTTAGCCAGCCAGGAAAATAAATTGAGCCATTTTATCCAAGTGATACGAAAAAATTTAACTGAAAAAAAGTTTTAAGTGGTGTCCTGGAGAATACAAATAGTGTCGAGTTAAGTTCTTTCCAAGGAATAGGTTTTCAGACATATCTCATCGTTTTCACTTCGCTGGTGATGAGAAATTTGCTTGTTTTTGTGAGTCTTTTTGATATGCTGAAAAAGAACGTAATGTACTTATCACTTATCCCAAGCTTTGGAACCTTCATTCAGCTACTCTCAGTGTCCTTTCCATCACCACCTACATCATCTCTGTGGGTAAAAGATAACTGATATTTGTTATTCTATCTATTTCTCCGTCTCTGTCCTGTTTTAGCTTAGTCTTGAAGGACTGATTAAGGGAAACGCTGAGTGTTCCTCCAACTTCTCTTCCATGTCAAATCAAATTGTTTAAAAGGATACCCAATGGTTAGAATATATTTACTGTTGGGCATTAGGCAAACTAACCTCACATCTTGGCAATGGCAATTTTTTCCACCCTAACCTTAAAAGAGACTCTTGTAAAGTATTTGAATAGGACGTTTCACAAACCGTAGTAAAATTAAGAAAACTGTCATTACCAAACAGTACTGCAAATGTCAATAAAAACCTAGTGACATTAACACCAAAACCTTTAATTTCTGCAAGCTAAAGGTAACCGTATTCGATGGAGCTCTTCAAGCAACAAACGAGCAAGGATTCAGGACTGCAAAATAAGAATTGTATGATAACAGATTAATCCCTTTTTTGTTTAATGCTTTTTTCGCGCATAAAATCTTTCCTTTGGTTAGACACAGGTCTTGACTGAATTATTTTACTTGAAAATTGTAGTCAAAGGCTCCGTTCGCACTACAACAAATTTTGTTTCCTTTGCACCAAAAAAATCTGTCAACAGGAAGCCATTTCTCGTACAAACGATTTTTTACCTAATCAAAGTTCAAGGATTCCTTCGAGAATTAAAAAGGCCTGAAAAATTTTTGTTAGGCGACAAAATCCTTTCATGACATTGATCTGCGGCCCGGGCCGTGGGGGCGGGGTGCTGGGGAGTACTCCCTTATAGAAGCTAATATATAGAATAAAAATAAACAGAATGTCAGCTAACAAAATATTCATGTTTCTAATAACCCCCCCCCCCCCCCCAGTGGAAATGCTAAAGAGAGAGTTATCAACATCCATTTTCTCCCAACAGCATCAATAAATAATTATGAGGAGAGGTTGTGAGAACTGGTAAAATGATCCATAGAGGGAAAATGGTTTGATCTTTCATAGAATTCTCTCAACTGATTTTGTAAGGAAATGTATGGAGATCAGTATAGAGAATTTGTATGTGGGTATTAGGGTTTTAAGGGTTAACATTTTGACAACAAAGAAATATTGTAACCAGGGACATAGACAGCACTTAGACCTGTAGGCCCAGGCTTACAAAGTTTTGGTTTGATCACTCTACCGCTTGTAATAAATTATGGGTTGTTATGGTGAGCTAAAAAGCTTGAGATCTCAAAGTGTTGGTGAGGTCAGTGCATTAACTAGTCATGCGTGCAGTTTTCAGGATATGTGGAAATGAAAGTCAGCCAGGCCTACAACTAGTCCAAAAGCTGGCTACGCCCCTGGTAACAGCACAAATGCTGCGAAAATGTCGCATTTTTCTGAAAAGGACTTGAAATTTTGTCTCGTTGTTTCAAAGAAAACCCTTTCACCAAGACTGTGGAGAGGCAAGAGTCACAGGACAACTCATCTTACAGTGACACAGCATCACCAAGAAAAAGACAAAACTGTAACACTGTTCACTGATTCACCATCGCCTCTCAAGAGAAAAAACAAAAATGGCTCCAAATTGCATGAAGAGAAGTCTTCCTCAACAAAGAGAAAAATTTTATAATGTACAGAGTTAAATAAATTGTAAATGCTGTTGATGTGCCTGTGATGATTTGATGCTCTCAGGAACTGATTACCCGGAACCTTCATTTGTGCTATAACTTTGACTCAAACCCTTCTCGTTTTCTTTTATTTTTAGAACTATGATTTTCTTGGAAGAAAAACTGGCCTGCGCGGACTTAACCACAAACGAAAAAAATGGCGGTTAAGGGAGAAAGTTTTCTCTCTGCTAATTTGCCGTTTCCTTAAAATCAGTAATCTGAGTAACTAGTAATCGGCTCGTAATGGTGTAGTTTTCTTTCGTTGTAAAACGAGTGGACATTTTCGTGACGCTGGTACGAGAATTTTTTGATGGCTTAGATGTAGACAATGGGTAATCCCATATTTTTGAAACGGTTTCATAAAAAACATTTAGAGAACAACTAGTCCCTTCTTATTGGGCTGCCTGTGGCCTAATCCAAAAATGAATCGCGTTTATGTCGAAAAAAAGACAAAATGGCCGAGGAATCTCCTAGAAGGGCACTGCGGTCCTATTCCCCTTGTAGTTGGACCGGCTTCTGAGGGGAAGGGCTCCCTGCTTTTTCACCACGAATTTTCCATTTATTGAAAGCCGAAACGAGTGTTTTTTTATATTTTATACTTGGTTTAGAAAGAGCTATAAACTCAGCGTAGAAAATATAACACCACCAAACGCGTACAGTACACGCGTCTTGATCAGGTCTACGTCAGGGCTAGTAGGGCGAGTGAGAATTGCCTCCCGCAAGGGGGCACATTCAGTATCCTCACTCCAACTACAAATTATGTAATGTTATTCAGATAAGGAATAAGCTGAATACCACTAAATACTCTAAGCTACAATATACTTCTTTCTTCAGAAAAAAAGAATCTATTTAAAGGTCAAATGAACCAAAATTTCGACATTTTTCACTTTAGTTCAATTCTAGTGAAATGTGTTTAATATGAACCAAATAAACATACTATGAAGTTTCAGCTCAATTGAAGCAAGCATCTCCGAGATATTCGCAATTAAAAATTGCTGTTTTTTGGCCCTTATCTCCGTAGAGCGGTCGGAAAAATTGTCGGAAAAAACAGCTTGTGACGTCAATGTTGGTCAGGTGAAAAAAAGCGGGAAATTCAAAACAGAGTTTTTCGAGTCGACTTGGCGCAGAAATGGTTTGTGCGACCATAAACCTGGAAAGAACAGGCAATTTGTCTTCAAAAGTTGCAAGCTGTGGTTATAACCTTCTTATTATTTAATTTTCTCGAAGAATACATCATGGTAAAACGGACTTTAACGACGGCATTAATTTCCTTGCGCTGTACTGGAAATGTGCGTGCGTAGGTCCGATTTTTTTCAAGATGTATAGATGGTTTTCACAGTGACGTCATCAAACTGTTAAGTCAAAACAGCGAGGTTTTACGAATTCTTATTTAGACTAGGTTGAAGATAAACAAAAAATAAATCTTTGTTCAAGTTTCCATTCCCGTAGCATGTTTCATTTCGAAAATACAGCAATACGAACTTCCGAGTTTTCACAGTGCGTGACACCAAAACAGGAATGCTGTCTCGTTGAAAAAAGTCTCTCCTCTTGATTTTCAGCAGTATAACCATTTCAAGTATTACAAGATATGTTTATGCGCACGTAGACTGGTTCTCAAGTGAAAAGAAAGAGCTTTTATAGAAAAAGTGAACTCCAGATGTTTTGTTGATTTCCGGCGGCCATATTGGTGGACCAAAACGGTACACCAATATGGCGTCTCCATACAAAGCTCTACAAGGGTGCGTGAAACGTTTCGGCAAATAACTCAGAAACTGTGGGCCACAAAGACCTGAGACTTGGACAAATTGTTTATATATTAGTCTTTTGTAACATGTCATTTTCTCGGCTTCTTCCACTGGACGGTCTCCAATTTATTTTTTTGTTGCGTGACAGTGAAAACGATTTATTCACAAAATGTGTTCATATAAGGAAGTCTCTGGATATATAAGGTCCGGAGCTCCACTGTGGACACAAAAACAAAATATCTTTGTATATTGATTTGCCCAAAGAAATTCACGATTGCCCAAAATGTGTTTGAAGTTATTGAACTTTGTCGCACTCGAGCTGATATTTTAAAACCCACCCTCGATCGGACATTTGTGCTTCGCAGAGCACTAAAATATAAACAAAATCCTCAATGTAGAAGTTTTGGCGTTGATATGTTGGCAGAAAAAAAGAGTTAATCTTTATCTAGTAAAATCTTCCCCAAAATCAGTTTCAAAGCAACTACAGATTTTAAACTTGATCGTTAAATTCGCGCAGATAAAGTTTGCTTTGTGTTGTCAAGTTGAACATGCATAACACTTCTCAAAAACCAAGTAAGATTTCCTTCAAACAAAGTTGAAGTTACTTTACTGCAAAACTTCTCTCCAGTTATGTATATGATTTAATGGTCACTTTAAGGACCATAGACGCCACTTTAAGCCCGCAAAGCGAGGCGACAAGCAAAGAACAATTCCATCATGCATAAAATTCAGCTTAAGTGAACTAAAAAAAGCTTCAGTGATAAGGTTGCAAAACAACAAATTTCCATTCAAAAAAACGTAAGGCTTAAGGCACTGATACCCGCTGACAATGAAGAAGTGAATTTTCTGTGCGAAATAACCTACCTAAAGATCTTAAAAGCAAAAGATCAGTTGCAAGCTTCGCACCCAAGCCATGATTCACCATTTAGCTATATTTAAAAACTGGTCCATGCGAGGGTCTTTATTCAAGCAAATTAAACTCAGCAAACTGAATGACTAGAAAGTACAGAAAACTGCACATAAGGGTTTGTTTTGCTCGCTTCAGTCAAATCCAGCTCCAGCAATTGTTTACGGGCAAAGAGTTAAGAGCAGATGTCAGTAAATATCGACCAGAGGTCTACAAAAGTGAAAAATCGAAAATTCTCAAAAAAATTCACAAAGTAGCACTAGGTAAGCTATTAACATAAATGTAATTTTTACTTCGATCCGATAATTATTTTCCACGTACGGGGGGTTATTGGTTTCGCGGCTCTCGGACCGGGTTTTCCAGGCCCGAGACCATGTGTCACAAAAAAATCGTTTTAAAATTCAAATCCATTGTAATGTGGACAACAAATAACTTATTCAGAAGAGTACTTAATTGCACACATTCTAAGTGGTAATTTACTCAGTTTGAACGAAAGTGTAATATTTTGGAGATTTTTCATTATTTTCAATATTTTGAACGTTTTCGTTCAATGAAAAAATGGAAAATTTCAAAGCCCAAAATCGTCGACTGGTACCTCGATTTCAGTAACGAGTCTTATACCACGTTAAAGAGCGTTATCTTTTCTTTGAAAATCTGTTTTCAAAACTACGGGCAACTTAAAAGAAAATGTTTGAGGCCAAAAAATACAAGTAGTACTTTTCTGAAATTTGAGCTTCCAGACGCGGCGGGCCGATGCTAAAAACTTGGAAAAATACAGTAAGAAATCAGTTTGAGCAATAGTGGTTTCATGTTATCAGCTTTCAGAAACCAAGACGTGTTTATACAGCGATCTGATATAAATTAATGCCGTTTGCTATCAAGAAAGGCAGATTTAAGCTGTCAACTCCTGCCAAGTGCACCAGTCACGTGAAGTTGTCAAAGGGAGGGCAAAGCACAAATATTAAAAAGTCTTAAAATTCAAAACGTTTCCCGTCCATGAAATCAGATTTCAGCGTACAAAACAATGTTATGAATGTCTGTTGTTCGTACCTTAGCATGGTGTTTCCATATATTGGAAATGTCAAGTATCCACACGGGAGAACATACCAAACAACAACGTTTCAAATCCAAGCGCCGAAAGATCGTAAACGGCAAAGATTGCGTTACATTTCACAGAACGACCGCTTACCACTGTTGTCACTCCTTTTTTTGCTGGAAGCTACGAGGAGCTTTCATTCCGTCATGAGTGATTCTTGATCAGCGTTTCCTTGAAAGTACGACCCCGGACAGGTGATAACTGAGGACGTTTCGTCAAGACTCCTGTTGTTCAGTTTCAGGCTTTAGCAGGTGCGTAATCAGGATATTTCCGGAGGTACGCCCAACTTTTCCTACATCTCCTTCCCCCCTCCCCACCCCCCCCCCCCACCCCAAATCTCAACATTTTTTTAAGGTGCCTTTATTAAAGGTGGGGTTAACGGTTGTAAGCAAAAGCATTTTTGCTGTTTATGAAATGACACAACCTCTAAAATTCTTTAATTCTGTCGGCTTGTTATGTTCACTGACGTCAACCGTTTATCATTAATTCAGCTATTAAAAATCAAGCTTGTAGTACCCCCGACTTTTTTACAAATGACTCTTTTTACCCCTTTTTGTCACATTATTTTTGACCGACAAAAGCACCACACATTGACGTAATTGTGCCCTACTTCGTCTACTCCGAAGACGGGTCGTGGAGAAAACAACGCGTTCACATCATCAAGCTTGCTATATGAATAAATCACCCAAGATTCGGTTCTCCAATTTTTTAGTTATGTTTATTTCATTCTATTTTTTTTCCTCAACGTTTTCGGGTACGCACGTGCAAACCGTGCGTACAAGTAGCTACGCCCCTGTTTAGTCTCCTTAGCCCTGAGCGTTCCTCTCTTGCGGTTTTCGCGGGAGTTCAGGATGTGGTCCACCCAGTATTTCACGTCTCTCAAATGAGAGGCAGCACTTCTTGTTTACCGTTTCGTTATCAGACAGCGCTTAGGCTCTTAGCCTTTCATTTAATTTTGATCAAATTTTTATCATTTAGTTACTCAGTATACGTTCGATCCTGTCCTTGTAAACTTATACTTTTATACTTTAAGGGAGCTTAAGGTGGCTCGACTGGATTTTTTGGGGTTGATACCTCCCGAGTTTGAGCATTAACTACGTCGGTATGAGTACAGATATGGAAAAAAGGTTACCACAACTGTATTATATAAAGATGAAAATTTCTTATGATCTGGGTTTTATTGCAATCGGAGTCGCCATGGCAACGTAATGACGCCATTACGTTTTTCATTTATTGTTGTGTTTCTCTGTACCAGGAGTTTTTTGAAGATATCGCTTAAGGGAGTATGTACCTGCCGTAATTGCCTCCATTATGGCAAAGTTTGAAGAAATTCTATGAGAGCGTTTTCGAGATATTTCGAAATGCAGTTTTAAGAATCATCAAAGCAGTGAAATAGCATGCTAGCCGCTCAGTTCGCTAATATTTTAAGAAAATGATAAGCTTTGGGAACGCGGGTTCATCTCATAGTGGTTTGGTTCCATTGCAAACTGCATACAAAAAAAGAGGGGAATTGCTCTGGGCGATCGCGAGTAACAAGAATTTTATTTACTCGCATTCAGCTGCTTTTGATACAGTTTTTGGAGGTAATTTGGTCTATGCCTAAAAATTTCGCATTTTTCCAAAAACCGCTCGATAAATTTTGTTATAAATTCGACAATCCCGAGATCAATCGTCAAGAAATATTCCCTGCAAGTTTTAAGAACATTGAAAACAGGGAAGGCTTTTAAAAAGGGACTCAAACATAACTAATTTTCTTCCCAGATTTTGTGTTTACAAGTGAGCGTCCTCATTATTCACTGGCATTGTTTTCAAGTTTCATATGCACGTGCACAACTAGCCAAAGATATAAATTTGCATCAAAAAGAACTCTCGATTACTTTCCGAAGAAATATGCGGTATATGCTAATAATTGGCTTGTCGTCACAGATAGCAGTGAGAGCCGAAATTTTAAACGTCTCGGCTCATCGTGTAGGATGCAATACTTAATTATCTTACTCGGGTTATAACATCACAGAACCTCTCACAAAGAGTTGCTCTGATGTTATAATGTATCACTATAACCTCTTTACCCGGTAATTAGCATATCCCGGAGATTTAACCGAGGGTCCTTTTTGATGCAAATTCTATCTTTTTGCTAAATGTGCACGTGTATATGAAACTTGAAAACAATGCCAGTGAATAATGAGGACGCTCACTTGTAAACACAAAATCTCGGGGGAAAATTGGCTACATTTAAGGCCCTATTTAAAAGCCTTCCCTGTTTTCAATGTTCTTAAAACTCACAGGGAATATTTCTTGACGATAGATCTCGGGATTGTCAAATTTATAACAAAATTTATCGAGCGGTTTTTGGAAAAATGCGAAATGTTTAGGCATAGACCAAATTACCTCCAAAAACTGTATCAAAAGCAGCTGAATGCAAGTTAATAAAATTCTTGTTACTCGCGATCGCCCAGAGCAATTCCCCTATTTTTTTGTATCCAGTTTTAAAAGGAATCAATCCACTATGAGATGAAGCGGCGTTCCCAAAGCTTATCATTTTCTTAAAATATTAGCGAATTGTGCGGCTAGCATGCTATTTCACTGTTTTTATGATTCTTAAAACTTCATTTCGAAATATCTCGAAAACGCTCTCATAGAATTTCTTCAAACTTTGCCGTAATGGAGGCAATGATGGCAGGTACATACTCCCTTAAGCGATTTCTTCAAAAAACTCCTGGTACAGAGAAACACAAAGATAAGTGAAAAACGTAATGGCGTCACAACGTTGCCATGGCGACTCCGATTGCAATAAAACCCAGATCATAAGAAATTTTCATCTTTATATAATACAGTTGTGGTAACCTTTTTTCCATATCTTTACTCATACCGACGTAGTTAAGGCTCAAACTTGGGAGGTGTCCCCCTAAAAAAATCCAGTCGAGCCACCTTAATACCTACATTAATTTTTTCTTCGTTTACTGTCGTCCAAAAGACCCAGTTTTTTGGCATTTTTTAAAAAAGCAAGAAAAAGAAACGACAAGGTTTATTTTTTTTGGACTTAGATTAATTCTTTTAATCTAAAAAATTAGCATTATAACATCATTTCGAGGCATAAAACGTTCGGTGGTGTATCCTCTTTGCTTTTTACCCTTTTTGGGCCTTTATTTATGAAATTGACCATCAAATTTTCCGCCATATTGAGTTTGTGTCGATTTGGGGACCATGTCTTGTTGTTTTCAGTCTCCACGGCAATGATGTTGGTGTTTCAGGCCTCCCGTTCTCAGATTTCTTGTGATTTTTTTTTTCACTCTACCGACCGACCCACCCAAAACCAGGAAACCTATTCGACGCTAAACGAACGAAAAGGGGATGACCTAAGCCTTATGGTTTCTTTTTGGTCTTCCTCACCACATTGCTTCTGCGTGTTTCTGTATACTTGTCTTTTGCTTTCTTTTGTTCTTTTTTGTTGGTAAAATACACTGAAACTGTACAAAGACCCTCAATATTCCCTTTGGAGGTTCTCGAACGCGCATAAAAAAAATGAAAAACGCGATGATTTATTGACCGCAAGGGCAATGGTTGGGGGTTAGGGCTCGTTACTGCGCTCCGGTTCACTCGTACGCTGTCAAATGGTCCCGAAATACAAAATGAAAAATTTCTGTGGACAGACTATTCACTTCTAGACATCAAGCATCTTTTAAGATGGGACTTATCGCCTCTCCCTGTTCATAAAGTTGATTCAAGGTGTTGACGTTAATTTCGTGATGCCCTGCATGTTGCCTGGACATGTTTCAAAAGGGCCTTTCCAAAGGTACGGAGTCCGCCGTCACCTTGTCAACCGTGCGAGAAATGATGTACTTCACAAAAACAAAGAGAAGTTATTTTCGATTTGCCCCGCCCCCTACCCCCGAAAGTCCCCGACAGGACCGCTTCAAAGTACTCCCCATGTGGTTGCGCGGGGATAGTAACAGGTCTACCTAATTGCACCGTGCATCAATGACAGTTTAGCTCAATCAGAAGCCCCTTTTCCCTGACTAGTTCAAGATGTGTGCACCTCCTTTAAGCTGTTGTTTTCGGTTCTTACTGAAATTTTTGATGTTGAGGAAATTCACAACGACAGGAGCAGGTTATGGGCTTTTTTCCTAGGCCTAATCCTACATCACGGGAAATCCCTCAGGTTAGGCAAGAATTCGATAATCCTTCCATGATCATCCATTTTTTCACCGCGTGAATTGGGTATTTTTAGCTTATTTCGAGGAAATACTTTTTGCTTCAAATCCAGAGTGGGCTTTTAAACACATTTTTTAAGCCAAATGGTTTTTGCGAGAATCTGCTTACCCGAACTTTTCGCATAAAAAACGACAAATACCCGAAAAAAGCTCATGTTGTTGGTGGTGGTGGCATATTTCCGATAAATTCAGCTCAATGTCTCGTGAAGAAGAGTTCAGATCCGTGCCGCGCGCCACTCGAGGCAAGCGTTCCGTCGAAATGCGAGCCCAAAAACAGGTGGTAAGCGGTCAATCTGTGAAAAGTAACGCAATCTCCGTCGTTTGAGAGCAGCCGAAGATACTCTTGCCGATGCTGTCCTTGATGTTTTTTATTTCCAGTATCTAGGAAACCCATGCTAAGGTATGAAACATACACTCGTAGGCATTGTTCTCTCCGCTAAAGTCTAATTCCTGGACGCAGAAACGTTGTGCTTTTTGAAGTTTATTATTGTGCTTTGCCCTTTGACAACCTTACGTCACTCGTGCGTTTGGTAGCAGAAGATGGCTAAACTCTGCTTTTCTTGTTGGAAAACGGCTTTAAATTTTATTAGATCGCTCGATAAACACGTATTGGTTTCTGATAGCTGATAACGTTAAATCACTGTTGCTCAAACTGATTTCTTATTGCATTTTTCTGAGTTTTTAGCATCGACCCGCTGAGTCTGGAAAGCTCAAATTTCAGAAAAGTACTACTAGTATTTTTTGGCCTCAAACATTTTCTTTTAAGTTGCCCGTAGTTTTGAAAACATATTTTGAAAGAAAAGATAACGCTCTTTAACGTGGTATAAGACTCGTTACTGAAATCGAGGTACCAGTCGACGATTTTGGGCTTTGAAATTTGCCATTTTTTCATTGAACGAAAACGTTCAAAATATTGAAAATAATGAAAAATCTCCAAAATATTACACTTTCGTTCAAACTGAGTAAATCATCACTTAGAATGTGTGCAATTAAGTACTCTTCTGAATAAGTTATTTGTTGTCCACATTACAATGGATTTGAATTTTAAAACGATTTTTTTGTGACACATGGTCTCGGGCCTAGAAAACCCGGTCCGAGAGCCGCGAAACCAATAACCCCCCCGTACGTGGAAAATAATTATCGGATCGAAGTAAAAATTACATTTATGTTAATAGCTTACCTAGTGCTACTTTGTGAATTTTTTTGAGAATTTTCGATTTTTCACTTTTGTAGACCTCTGGTCGATATTTACTGACATCCGCTCTTAATTGTTTTGAAGTCACTGCCGGCAGTGTGTCTACCCTGCGAACAGAGTCTCCTTCGATCTTCTTCTTTCCCGACTTATCTAGGAAAGATCGAAGCGACTCTGCTAGCAGGGTAGCAGTTGTCGTTCTCAGCTACTTCACAGCGAGTGAAAAGGAAAATTTGCGTACAGAAAGAAAACAAAACCACGTAATTAAAAATGAAAAAAGAAAAAAAAAACTCTGACTATTATTACTTGAGCAACAGAAAAGTGATCGAAGTAGTCTGTTCTTCTCGAATAAGCTTGCTAGCCTTCTATAGTTCCGAGGAAGTTTTAAGCGCTCAAGTTTGTTCACTCGCAAGCGTTAGCATTACGGTTCTTTGACATAAGACAAGGATAGAGCTGGTTCTGCAAACATAAATGAATCTGGGCATATAAAAAAACTAACCGTAACTACTAATAACAGAATACAAGCCGGTTTTAATTCAGCCCGGCGAAAGAAGGCGAAACACTGGACACAAAAACAATTCACAAATCGAATGCACAATTATCAGAAAAATACAAACCTCTTTTGAAATGTTCAAAACGTTTTATTCCTCCTCAGACTGACGGAATGATCTGTTTTTACTCTAACATTGGTTGTTCTGAATACAAAGTAATTTTCAAGTGACGAAAAAACAACAACAACAACAACAAAAACCAAAAAAAAAACGCCTTTACGAGGAGCAAACGTTCGCACCTCGTGTATTTCATTCAGTCTCAGTCAGAACTCTCACAGAACGAGACAAACAAACGCAGGCGATAAGGGATGCGCAGAAGCTTGCGCACAACGTTTTTCCGCCCTGAAAGACCAACATTGACGTCACGTAGTCTCCAGTCTATCACGCGGCCATTTCAGAAACGTTTTCGTGAAGCCTTCGGAAATGCTCGGATTTTGATCTTTTATCTTTCTATAAAGGCTTGGGAAGAAAAATCTTTACCCAAATCTCATTTAGGATGGTACTTTTTTGTGTTTGGCGAAGGTAAAGCGACAAAAGAAAATATTTCAATTTTTTGGTTCATTTGACCTTTAAGGTCCTAAATAAACTAAATTTGTTCTAATTACTATTTATGTAAGAACCTGTTTAGGCTAACTTGGGAAACTGTGGTTCATAATCGCGGGTTTTTACTGTATGCCTCAAGAATGGAGTTGAAGATACCACGACGGTAAGAGCGGGAAAAACTTGAATTCGTGAATTCGCCTTTTTTTTCTGAGTCTTTATCGCGATTTTTCCAACTCATTTACTTTTCAAATGTAGGCGAACTCTCCTGAAGTTGACGTCAAAAAAAAGTGTGATGCAAATCAGATTGTGCAAAGTTTTCAAGTTTTCCTTTTATTTTTCTTTATAGCGGAGCTCTGGCGCGCGAAGCGCTCCTGCGGAGCACCATGGGTAAGTAAATCTACCCATCCGAGAAAATTTTTGTGACTGTACACCGCCTGCAGCCCGCCCGCCCGTCCGTCCGCACCACAGGAGAACCAATGTTCAATCTCACACTTTCTAGCTAGTTTGGTAGTACAGGAAGACTGATATTACATTGTACATCAATGTTGTGATCAATTGACAGCTGTCAAAACAGGGTATCCACTGACCAGTATCACCTGACCGTATCGCGGGCTCAGGTGTCGACCCATCGAGGTCGAGTATCTTTTTGAAGTTATCCGCTGACAAGTTACTAGTTTTCAAATGATCGCAGGTTCAAGTTTATTTTTTTTTTAATTCATATGAAATATGTTGTGTTTTATATGTGTCGCACAATTAAAATTTTGATTTCAAACTGACCTCGGAAGCTAAAATTTAGCCAGTTTTTACAGGCAGTTGCTTTTGACTTTTTTCAACAAGGTCACGCGTTGGTCACGCTCTACGTCCAATTTTTACGCTCTGATTGGTCAAAATTTGACAGGTGAGTTCATGCGGAAAATATATGCAGCATCTTGAAACTTGTTTACTTTGACAGCTGAAGCTGACAGAGTTTTGTGTCAACTTGTGATGTTTTTAACTGTCTTTCTCCGCTGAATGTACAAAATGAAATTCTGTTGCTATCAAGAGTCTTCTGTTATTCATAGCTAGTTTGTTTATTGCGTTTTTGGTTGAGAAATACGTCGCTTGTCAAGGTCGGAAATCCGACTTCGGATGGCATCGTTTTCGTTTTTCACCTTGCTTGATGCGTAAGAGGGTTGAAACGTCTGAAGCGATTCTGGCCTTACTTCATAGTTTTCGGAGTATCTCGAATGGTAAGCCTGAGTAATTATTGTATTTGATGTTTGTTTTTTATATCTAATTTAATGAAGTCGGGCGTAGTTTATGCGGCTATTTAGTTTATGCACGTTTGTAAGATTTGAGACAATGATCGATCTGACCGAGTATCAGGTTTGATTATAAGCTTATAGGACTTTAAAAAGCCTTTAGACATTTTCTCACTGCAAATAGAAAGAAAACGTTCCAAAGAATATTTAGTTATAATTCTGGCTTTAAAAGAAAGCTTTGAGCGATTTTCTTGCCTCGAGTTCATCTTTGAAAAAAGCAAACGCCGGGAAGCCGGCTTAAAACATACACAAGGATTTTCAGAGACACTTTTTACTTGTCTTCGTGAATGAAAATTGTTGTCTCTGTATATGTTTCACCGAATTATTATCCTTTTATTGAATGTTAGTAGTCTCTTTTGCAATTTTAATCGCTGTGCCGTTTGTTTTCCGTCGCTCACGAACATCGCTTGCAGGAGTAGTCAAAATGCCGCGTGTATCAAACGCTTTTGAAGATTACACATAGTTATAAAACCGGTAAATAAAGAAATAAACATAATAAAGTTTTTATCATGTTAAAGCGTATAACTCTATTAATCTTGATTTAAACAGTGGACTTTGGCGCTTGTCAAAAGTGAGAACCGGCAAGCCGTATAGGTGATTTTAGAAATTTTTTTAACAGTTTCAGTAAAAGCCCACGCGTGCTTCGATCGACCTGAATGTTGAATGAGTACAATCTTTATTGCAAAATTGTGATCTGTCCGAGGTCTGTACGATAAAAAAAGTGCCTCATGGTACTGTTTCACCACAGATAAAAAGTATAAAAGGTTGGTTTACACGGCCCCAGAATTGTTAGCAAGATTTTGTGAAATAAATTGTAAACTTTTCGAACGCAAAAAATTGGGCCTGATTTGTTTTCCGAGAATTTGTTTTCCAGGCCTAATCTACTGTGATCAAGAGCCATTATGGCTCTTGAATGTGATCGAAGATGATTGCTGTTTTTTGGGTGTACATATAAGGCTATCAACTCGATGTAAGATTAAGTTCACTCTTAGCTTGGACTGTTTGCAAATTATTTTTCTCTAAAATCACTTAGCCTTTCCCTCAAAAGTCACATGGATGTGCTCTAAAGTTAACTGATTTGTAAAATACAATTGCAAGTTTATTGTTTGATTTAAATTATAAATTCCAGTTAATAGGAGCTTCGCTTTTAGCCCTGGCTAAATCTATATATTTTATTTATACAGGAACATCTCGTTTAGCATCAAGCTAATCTTAAAGCAGCCCTGTAAAAAAGTACCTAGAGAAACAGTATACAAAGAATACCACACTAAAAGTACTGTGTAAGACACGTGACATTAAAAAGATTCAAATTATAGCCTGGCGCTTGAAGACCCTTGAAATGGCGTTTCGCCAAGGACTTAAACGTATTTAAGTCTGTTTCCGAACTTCTAAAAATATTAGAGGGGAGGGAATCATAGGCACATGCACTGACTGATCCTAAACCTGCCCTGGTATTTGATGGTTTTAGCCAAAGGCAGCCGCAACTGATTACGTTGTCTCGTGAAGTGAGAGTGGATTCGGTGACCGTTGCCAAAGTCACTCAGCAGATAAGGTGCTAATGCGTTGGTACACTAATAGACACGGACAAATTTTAGGAAGGAAGTTACGGCGTGCTAGCTTGCAGTTGGGGCCAGCCAAATACAGTAGATAGTTCGTCAGACTTAACAGTACGTGGCCCTCGATTATATATGCAGCACGGCGATTAAGCTTGTCTAAGTAGGATTTACTACCATATCCCAAACGACCGCACTGTCGTCAAATAGATCGTGTTATATAATGTAACAAAAGTAGACTTAGGTAAGACTTTCAAAGCGCGACGCAGTAACGCTAGCCTGGAGGAGATCTAACTTACGAATTCAAAGAAACAATACACTAAATCTGGAGTGCAAAGAAGTCCGCGATCAGTTTTTAGAAAACCTCCATTTTTCCATACATTTTCTACAATTTTGATACTGTATGGGAAAACCAAGGTTTTCTAAAAACTGATCACGGACCTCTTTTCACTCCAGATTTAGTGAATTGTTTCTTTGAACTCGTAAGTTACTCTTTTCAACGAGAAGGCATCAAATATATGAATTCAGGAATAGTCTATGTGCAGCAAAATACAGTGAAACCTGTATTAAGCGGACACCCTCGGGGAATGCTGTAGTGTCCACTTAATACAGGGTGTCCGCCTAATACAGGTTTTGATAGATATCGTCATATGAGGTATCAAATGCCATTCAAATGAACAGTGGAAGCGTTTATAATACTCCCAGAAACTATGACGATAGACGTTTGCATTAATTTCTTCATCAAAGTGAACCAATATTGATCATAGTACCATAAACATGGATTGCAACTCAAATTTGAAGAAATCAGATGAGTGAAACAAGCTCTATACAAACAAAACGAAATAGAAAACAATCCTGTACTGTGAAACTCATCAAATAAGTTCGCCAAGTCACGTTTTTTAATGTAAAAATCGAAAAATTTGTGGGTGGAAATTCGAGGCAATCTTTCGCATTTCCGGTGTCTGGCATGTTGGGTGGTGGAATTTAATTACAAGTGTCCGTTTAACACAGGTTGGCAACAATAGAAATGGCCATTTTTAGGTACTTTTTAGGTGTCCGCGTCTGCTTAATAGAGGTGTCCGCTTAATAAAGGTTTCATTTAAAGTAAATAAGGGAAATAAATTTGGGGACTTCGGCTACTGTCCGCTTAATAGAGGGTGTCCGCTTAATACGGTGTCCGCTTAATACAGGTTTCACTGTAAATATAAACAACATCACCAAATAGTGACTGCTTAGTAGCTCTCACTTTAACGTTGGCACATGAGAATTTTACCAATAAACTCACCTCGTACAGAATAGTAAAAAGTAACACAGGCTCAAAGTTTGTGCCAAACTTCATAATCGAAGCTTCGATTCAGAACGATGTAGGGCTTAACTTGTATGTCTCATGTCAATGACTGACAGTTTTTTCTGGTATTTGTGGTTTATCTCAGATTTGTTGTGAATCGACAAGCCAACAAACTTTGGTTTCGTGTGAAGGTTATGTTATGCCTAAAAAACCTTTAGGCGATGTTAAGGTATGTTTGATTTCATATGCCGAATAGATTTTTGTTTGGCCATTTTCCATTTATTCGTCAATTCTTGTTTTTAGACGTGTTACCCATAACACCTTGTAGTACATATATGTAGTATACACATAATATATCATACATTAGTAAAATCCAACTAGTGGTCTATTATCAATGCTGCGTCCTGATTGGTTGAACTGCTACTGGGCTATATGTTATAGCGCACTAGTAGCGAAAAGCGTCGGCTTTGTGGCGGCAAAAAACGAAAAGTCTAGCTTTAACTAGCTAAAGTTGGTTTGTCTCGATATTTTTGACCAACTAGTTGGATTTTACTAAAACAATTATTCGTCTCGCCCTCATGGCCTCTGAGTTAATAGCCCATTCGGCCTTCGGCCTTATGGGCTATTGATTCATAGCCCATTCGGGCTCGAGGAATAATTGTTAAATGTATTCTGTTGTGTTGTGTTTCTGTCTCATTTCTGCCTCAGCCTCTTCTCCTTACTGTAACGATCAGTTTATCGTTTTTGCTAGTCTTCGAAGATCTATATTTTGTCTCATATAGATCTAATAAGATCCGTCATTTCTCACTCGAAGGAAACTACCTTAACAATTTTGTGACCTATTGGAGCGTTTTTAGGCACATTTGACAGTGAATTCCAGTCATACTGTTCTCAATAGCCTCTGATATAAGGTTACTGACGTTTTGTGTTTATTATTGCAGTTCTCGATGATTATGCAGTATGACTACAAGCATACAGCCACAGCTTTGGTTCGAGGTAGCCAGGAATCTGAGGAGCAGATTGTGACGCTGAAGCATAAAATGCATATCAATCTTGGTCCCGTACAAAGTTAATGTTAAACATTTATAAGGACCAGGGGATTAGAATAGGTAGTGGTTTAGGGATATAATACTTGATGAAACATTTCTTTGGGTTTTCTGGGAGTCCTTTCGGCGACAACTATTCGCTATGTGAGAACGAGTGTCCATTTTAGTATGGAGTATGGATTGTAATGATATGGACTGTTGTTGTATGACCAAGGTCAATCAGGATGCTTCTAACCCTGGACACTACCATATGTACGAAAAGCGTCGACGTTTTGGCGAGAGAAAAAACCAAGGTGGGGTGGGGGAGAGGACCAAACTTAAGGCGAAAAACAACTCACCCATCCCTCCTCATTTAATTTGCACTTGCCCCCAACTTTCTGCTTTGTACGCATGGCAACTTTTGCTACTCGGCTTGAATGAACCATTTACTGGTACGTATATACGATGTGTCCCCGTTATGTACAAACGGCCCCACTGTCACGGGAACGATGCCACTTATTAAATGTATCTAAACTCGGAAAGATTTCCCACGGCTGTATAAAGGCGTTCCGAAAGAAAGATTGTTTGAGACTTGATTCAATAACTATTTCTTACACCCAAGAAGCAAAATGTACGTCTTTAAAAAGATCTCACTTGCGGCTTAAAACTAAACATTTTTTTGTCCAACAGCGTTACCTCAACAGTAGGCACTTTACGATCCCACGACGTGACGGCAACGAGAACGCCAAAAACAGCAATAGGTTTAGTAGGCAAAAAAAAACTTTGCACGTGCATCTCACTTTTTTGTACATTTCTTTTCCGTTTTTGCGCGACTATGACGTGAAATTGCCTAATTTTACTTTTTAGGGGAGACGGAAACAAGCGACGAGAAATTTTTTTTCTCTTTCTAACTTTGAATATGGTTCTTAGAAGTTCAACTGTGGGAGGGTTGGCCTACATTTGACAAAGTAAGTGAGTTGGAATAATCGCGATTAAGACCGAAAGAACGCGAATTCCTTTTTGAAGCGACGTTTTCGCTGCCGTCGGGTGATCGGATCGTAAAGTCGCTAGTATTAGGTAGAGTAGCCAGGCCTTAAAAAGTTATCCGTTGCTCTAAATGCACTATCACAAATACCAAATAAATTAGTTAAACGAGTTAATATAGGTGAGACTGGACTTCTGTGAGATCCCTGACCCAATAAACAACCCTACCCTTTACAACGCACAGCTTCCCCCCCCCCCCCCCGTTATAAAATAAAAATCACTTTGCTTTATGGATTTCCTGTTTATTGGGATGTTTTTTATCAGATTGGACTTTCAAGACGAAACTTGCTCGCAGGAACCACACAAACCCTATTTTACTTTTCACCTGCAATATAGCCCGTGAGCAAGCTCTCCTGTTGATGCTTCACTCGAACCAGCTTGCTCGCAGGCGACCCGCAATACTACTCACAAACTATTAGTACCCAAACTAGCCTGTCCACAGACGTTTTTTCTTGCTCGGGGGTACCCAATACCGCAAGACCGTAAGAAAAATTGGCAAATACCGAAATACTGCGTCAAAAATCGACGAAATACCGATACCGCATTTATTTTCTGTCACGCTTACTTTAAGGTGTATCCATCTCGCGTGATTGTTTATCTCAAGCATTTATGAACCAGCAATCAACCTCAGCCATTACGAGGAAACTTGAGACGACCTCGAATTCAGTCGGTTCAACGATCGAAAAGGATGCCCTACCAATTTCATAGATTATCTGTAAGAAATTGTGCATGACGTGCATGACGTGCATTTAGGTGACAGGAGAGCGCAATAAACAGTACCGCAATACTGTAAAGGATCTTCTTTTACCGAATACCACATACCGCAGGGCTAAATGATACCGCACTTTAAAATACAAATTACCCAAATACCGCTTGGAAAAAAAGCTCCATACCGCTGCAATACCGTAAGCCCCCATGTCCCCCTCCATGCTGTTGAAGAGCTGATAGAAAATTTGGGCTTAAAACATCCAATTATATTTGATGTTTACAATCTTGGTCAATATTATCATAGCAACAACCTTTCATCTTTCAGTGTTAGTATGTTGAAAGACATGTGCGGGTATTTCGAAAGACCTTGCAAATCTAGGCATCTAAAAAGAGACCTTTTAGCCAAGGTTTCAGAACTTGTAAAGGAATGTGAATGCACCAAACAATAATTTCATTCTGTAACTTTACTGCGCAAGAGCTTGAGTGCCTGGTGTGCTGTCCACTGTTATATGACAAGTTGTGCCTAGTGCATTGGTTATTATCTAAATGTCGTAAATATGTTATTGTGGAAAAAATTATGAAGCATTTTATAAAATGAAGTTGCAAAATGAGTGAGGCACTTTCATCGATTTAAAAATCCTACCCACCTATCTTTTTTATGCCATGTCCTCCCCAACATTTGGGTGACCCTATTCGGTGGAATGGTGGAATACATGGAATATTGTAAAATACGGAGTACGGAATACTCTAAAACACGGAATTTACACAATATTCCGTATTTGATTTGAACTGGACTGACAAAAAAGCAGAGGCAAAGAATACTCGGTTGTTTTGAAATATTAAAAATTCAATTTTCGTACTGCCGTATGCTACACTATGAGACAAAGGCTATGTTAGCTACATTTTATGGCACCTGATACTAGTCCTTTGGGGAAAAAAAAAACCTAATTTTTGGGCGTAATGAACTCAGTTTTCGCGAACTCCAATATCTATGAATGATTCTCGCCCGAAAAAAAAACAGGGT
>OZ038001.1:10135440-10192940 GCA_964035705.1 Porites rus | reverse complement strand
AACCTGTTAAGCCTGGCGAGGAAAAGAGGTTCTTATGTGCACAATATAAATAGCCTAAAATGTTTTGTTCAGCATGTATTGTTTAGTCAGCAAGCATTCTGACTATTTTTTTATTTAGCTTGGCAAGCATATGTTTGTTATTTAAACTAGGTTTAAACCATATATGTACTAGTAGTGTAATATTTCTGTGAATGACTATGCTACGACAAACGCTGAAAATTAAGAACCTATTAAAAACCTAATCAGCTTGATTTGTCAAAAAGTACCCTGAAATAATATAAGAACCTGTTCAGCCTGATCTCGAAAATTCTAGGTTCTTATATGCGGTTAACGATGTTTACTGAATATCTTCATTTCTTGAACTGTAAAAAGCATTTCAATTGTTGATGAAGTCCGAAGTACTCTTTGAACCTGTGCAATTACCAGTTGTGAAAATTGCAAAGGAACAAGTTTTCGGCGCAAAAAATTCTGGGAAAAAGCAATCCTTCGAGCTCTTTAGTCGCGGACAACGGTCAGCGGGACAACACTTTGCTGGCGTTGCCACACTGACCAAAAAGCCAGAAGACTCTGGGTACGAGATTGTGTCGCGGAAGTAATGTGACCACCCACTGACCAAAGAGATTAATTCCAGTTGTCTATTTGCCTTAGTTTTAGCTTTTAAGGTAATAATTTTATGTAATTAGAGAGGTTAAACATCCGCATTTACGTCAAATCGCAAACGTGAATTTGTACCATGTGACCAAGTTTCCTCTACTTTTCATTTACTGTTCATTATTTCTACACCTAAAGTAGTATTTTCACGCAATTTTTTATCCATAAGAATTGTTTTGAGCTGTTTTTATCTGCTCATTTTCTATTTTGAGAAATTCTCAACTTGAACCTGACGTTTGCCGTTTGCCGTACCCGTCAAGCTTTAACTCTCTATTATGCTAATCAGTAGATCAGTTTGAGCTTAAGCTAGCTTATTTTCCTGATTTTTCCCGTCGACGACGTCCTGTAAGCCAACCACTTTGTCCTGCACCAAGGGTGGTCGCTTACCGTGACGTGGGAGTTGACTTATGAGTAGGGGTGTAACGATTTCCTCGAGCCCGAATGGGCTCTGAGTCAATAGCCCTTGAGACCGAAGGCCGATTGGGCTATTGACTGAGAGGCTATGAGGGCGAAAGGAATAATTGTTTTAGTAAAATCCAACTAGTTGGTCAAAAATATCAAGACAAAACAACTTTAGCTAGTTAAAGCTAGAATTTAATCCTTTTTTGCGGCCAAAAGCCTGCGCTTTTCGCTACTAGTGGGCTATAACATATAGCCTAACAGTAGTTCAACAAATCAGAACGCAGCATTGATAATAGACAACTAGTTGGATTTTCAATATTCCTTGCGATTCGATTTCGATTTCGATTATTTCGATTTGATTATGTAAATGTTTCGTAATTCTTATAACATAATGCGTAATGTAAACAACATTCAACCCTAAACCCTCAATTTGAGAATAGTAATAGGGACAAGAGGATTCACAGCCGCTTGGTCGTTCGTCGCCATGTTTGAGAACCTGACAAAGAGCGTTTCGCACATGGTTTGCCTTATTTGGAAATACTCAAGGGGTGGTCAAAGGATAGCATTTTTCCAGGTGACACAAAATGGCGCACGAACTGCAATCGTCTTTGCTCGTCAATCAAAAACGCACATTTCAAACAGTTCTGGTTTCTCATTTTACAATATAATAACCTACTAAGGGCACCCTGGAAAAGGTATGCAAAAATCGAATCAAAATCGAAAAGTGGAAGCAAAGAATCGTGAATCGAACCAAACGATCATAATCGCGATTAATCGAGAGTTCGATTAATCGTTACACCACTACTTATAAGCCTCTGCACCTGAACTTGAAAAGCTTCCCTTTGCCTGTGCCAGGCTCTCATATTTGTCTCATCGCGAAAATAAAACAAACCAAGGGGGACTGCACAACACTATCTTGGAGTCAACGCACTAAATAATTCAGTGAAATCAAGCTTATCCCACAATTCAAACTATCTGCAACAATCCAAGATGTTTCCCTTGGCACTGCTTGTTAACCCTCACCCACGCCCCCACCACTACTCGGTCAGGTTCCTAGGCTCCAGTTTTTTGGTGTTCGTGAGTAAGGTACTATTCATGTGCGCTTACACGATATATGTTTTTAACTTTCAAGATGGCGACTGTGTGGAATTCTTCGTTAGCAAATCGAGTGAGCCCACCATGGTTTAAATCGTGTATCTTTCAGCAAATATGGCGTGAAGCATGCCTTCCCCATACACTAGGTAAGTTGTGGACTTTTTTCCAGCTAAATTGTCATGAGATAAGCGCTTCTAAAAACCATGTTCTCGCCATGATGCAGCTAAAAGAAGATCTATTAGAATGATTCCTGGATCTGGAACCTGTAAGCTTAAGTGTTCGTCTTTCAAAACTTTAAAGTTCATTCGGACACAAAATGGGTGTACTACGTTTTATAATAATGTCATATAAAACGAAAAGTGAACAGAGTGAGTGGAAATACATGACCCTATGATAAATGCATGTGGTTATGGGGGAAAAGGACATTTTTTTTATCCGCACGGTCCCCCCTAGGGATGACTGGAATCCGAACCCTCAAATTTTTGTCGGCGCCCTTTAAAAAATAAAATCCGAAGGATACCTTTTTTTCTCGGCACCTTTGACAAATTTGTCCGAAGGGTCCAAATTTTGTCGGCTTGTTTGAAGAAATAATCTGAGCCCCCCTATTTAAAAACCCGTCATCCTTAGAGGTGGTGCTGATAAAAATGGAACGTCCCAAAATTGAGGGCATCATCGTCATCATCAGTCGTCATTGTCATCGTCTTCTTCATCATCATCTTATATTTCATTTGATAATTGAGCCAAAGGGCTGATGTGGTCCTCTCCTACATGTAGTGTACTCAGTGGTACACTGAAATGAAAGCTACATTGTTAGCGTGGCTATCATACACAAAGACAAGGTACAGTGAACAAGGTTTCTAAAGAGGGATGAGTTTACGTTCTTTTTGTACTCCACAAGATTTGAACAACTTTCCTCCACTATCTGCTCCATTGAAATGACATGTTGTGTTCAGTTCCTGAAGCTCCCCTCCAAGAAGCATCCATGCGGTTATTCGAAGGGTTTTTAAAGTAGCATCTATTTACAGTCAGTTCGGCAGAGGATGCCAGAGAAGTAGACGACTGTGGATCACCATCAATGGCCATGCTGAACAACTTCATCGTTGTATGCCGAAATTAAAGAAACCTTTAGTTGTGCTTTCATCTATAAGAAAACCCAAGAAAAGCTGAACTTAGACACTTTTAAGGTCTGGTTCGTAGGTGTCAATATTGGTGACAATCGCAGCCATAAGATTAAATTTCGAAGCCAATGGGGTTACGTCAGCAGGAACATTGTGATAGACTACGAGGTAAAAATTACTTCTAATGCTAGAGATACTCACCCCAAGCACAGAGGTCAATCAAATGTGACATCATCTCCAAGAAGTTCAAAAGCAGCCCAGTGCCTGAAATGGTTGTAAATTGCTGACTCTCTTAACTTCTTGACAGACAGGTGAAGAGCCTCACTTGCACTCTTTTGTTCGCGCATTAAACTCCTGTAGAACACGTTCATGAAGGCTTTGGTAGCTGCATCGTTAACAGGCCATAATGACATAAGAACGGAGCGAGCACCAGATCCAAGAAACGCCCGAGCTATTCCGACAACTCCCTCGGCTGTCATGACTTTACCATGACCACTATTGCAGCAGCTGAGTACTACCAGCTTGGCCCTTATGCCGACGTTTGCTATGTCCTCCATTGTCAGCATAAAATCTTCCTTTTTTACAATTTCCGTGGCACCTACGTTTGGTGCAAGGGCAATTTCTCCTCTCTCTGCATCACCGTGGGCTGCAATATGCACCAACCCCACACCCGGGATTCTTTTTAACACCTCACCCTTAGTGGCATGCTCTCCAATAAGCTTTACGTATGGTGGTCTAACATACCGGCATACCATATCTGCTTCAATTCTGGCATTTGGTAGAGGTTTCAAAACACAGACTTTTCCATCAAACTCTACACGGCCAACCGTCGGGTCTCCCACAATCAGTGCCCCAGTTTGAGAATGGTAATTTTCTGGGAAACTTTGAATGACCTGAAGCGATGTCAGAGAGGGAATTAGGCGAATTCGATAGGTTTGGGACAAGTGCTTTCCACTGGAATCTTGCAAGGCTGCAAATGGGACCAAGAACAATCCTCCTTCTGGGATTAAGACAATCTCTGGACCTTGGATGAGACCAGTAAAAGGCGCAATTATCATTTGGTATAATTTCTTTAGATTGGCCTCTCTTTCTTCTTCTTCGTTACCCCGGAAATGGTGCTGACTGGTTTCTTCACTTTGCCCCTCTGCTGTTGACGATTCGTCTTCATAGATTTCTGACAGTGATCTGTCTTCGTATTCTTCTCCGTCGTCTTTTGGCAAGGATTTCAAAGTGTTCGTTACCAAATCTTGCAAAGACGTTCCTTCTTTCTCAATTGCTGACAGCTCTGTTCCAATCTTGAAGTTTATTTTCCCACTTTTTTCCATGAACCAGAGATAGATTTGCTTCGTTATGATGCCCATGAAAAGAAAATCACTTCGCTGTTTTTCTAAGAGGCTTGCTAACGAGCTCAAAGTAAATTCATTTGTTTTGTTGATCTCCTGGATTCCGAAATTAGAGAATATCAGGTCTACAAGTGCACGAGCTCGTCCTCGTTCGGCTGTACAGAGGGCATCATCTACCTTTCCAAGAGAAATCAACATCAAGGTAAGTCCCTTGTAAAATGAAATGTTTTGATCATCTAATGAGAGCTTGTCTTCATCTTTAAGAGACTTTCTTACATTTTCGTGACCTTTAATGCTCCCAAAGAAATAGTCGGAAGCTTTTGAGAAACGTTTCTCGTGAAAATGGCTCATGGCTAAGCCGTACAAAACAAGGTGTTCTTTTCCCTTGAATCCAGTTTCCTTGAAGATTTCAAGTCCTCTTTCCAAGTAGTTGATAGCCTTCTCATGCTGGCCAAGAGCATATTGAACATTGCCAAGGTTGACATAAGAAATTCCTTCTCCTTCTCTGTCGCCTACTTCTTTTCTGATTTTAAGAGCTTTCTCCTGAAAATGTATTGAGTCATTATATTGGCCAAGAGCATTGTGTATGCTACCGAGGTTGTTGTATGATGTAGCCTCCCCTTCCCTGTCTTGTATTTCAATGCAGATTTCGAGTGCCTTGTTTTGATATTCAATTGCTTTTTCATATTGGCCAGAGGCACGGTATATGCCTGCCAGGTTCGTGAAAGATGTTCCTTGTCCCATCTTGTCTTCGATCTCCTCATCAATTTTGAGTGATTCCTCCTGGTACTTTAGAGCTTTATCGTACTGGCCAAGAGCAAAATACACATTACCAAGGCCACTGTAGGAAAGCGCCTTAGCTTTCTTGCTGCCAATTACGTTGCCTATGTCAAGTGCTTTCTCGAAATATTCAATAGACGTCTTATAGTGGCCAAGAGTGATGTAATGGTATCCAAGAGCGTGGTAGGATCTTCCCTCTCTCCATTTGTCACCAGTTACTCCCCTGATTTCTATTTCTCTCTCGTGATATTTGATCGACATCTCAATTTGTACGCCAGATTCCCTCGGAATAGGATCTCTTCCTCTGAATGCATCGATGATTCCACTAGAACATTTTCCAGGCCTAATAGATTTTTTGTAAAGATCGCAAACGTAGTACACACATTGAGCAGGTCGTTCGTCATATTGATCTTCCTGTTGTCTCTCTCCAGAGTCGTTCTTGATCTCCTGCGCTTTCTCCAGGTAAATGGCAGCTTCCTTGCGTTTGCCAAGTGCATTGCACAAGGTGTATAGATTCTGGTAGGATGCAACTTCTTCTTGCTTGTCTCCAATTTCTTTACTGACCTCCAGAATTTTTGTGTAACACAAAATAGACTTCTCCAGTTGGCCCTGAAGATGATAGGCACTACCAAGGCCTTTGTAAGATCTCAACTCTCCTCCTGTGTCACAAATCTCTTTACAGACCCCCAAAGCTTTCTCATGATACGATAGGGACTTCTCATACTGACCAAGGGCGCAGCAAGTAATGCCAAGGTTGCTGCATGATGCTGCTTCTCCATATTCGTCTCCAATCGCCTTAAAGATGTTGAGAGCTTTCTCTTGATACTCAACCGATTTTACAAATTGTTGCTGAGCATGATAGATTGTGCCTAAATTACTGTAAGATGTTCCTTCTCTTTTCCTATCTCCAACTTCCTTACTGAATTCGAGCACTTTCTCTTGGTGTTGGATTGATTTTTCTAAATGGCAAAAAAAATAATTTGCTGTACCAAGGGCATCGTGAGAACGTAACTCCCCTTCTCTATTGCCGACTGCTGAGCAAATTTGAAGGGCTTCTTCTTGATTCTCAATAGCCTTCTCATACTCGCCGGCAGTACTATACAAAAGGCTGAGGCTGCTGTGACAAGACTCCTGCCCTGCTTTGTCTCCGAATTCTTTCTTGATGTTGAGAGCCCTTTCGAAGCAGTCAACGGAGTTCTGATGTTGACCAAAAATGTAATATAATATGCCAAGGTTGTTGTAAGAAGTTCCTTCTCGCACTTTATCGCCAGCCTCTTTATAGATCGCGAGTGCTTTCTTTTCGTACCCAAGCGACTTCTCATATTCCCCTTTAGCATTATACACAGTACCAAGGTTGCTGTATGACGTTCCTTCTCCTTGTTTGTCTTTAATTTCCCTGCTGATTTCAAGCGCTTTCTCTTGACACTCAATTGACGTTTCATAATGGCCAAGTTGTAGGTAAACCATACCGAGGTTATTGTAGGACGTTATTTCCCCTTCTTTGTAGCCAATTTCTTTCCTGATTTCAACACTTCTATGACAGGATTCAATAGACTTCTTGATCTGGTTGAGTGCACAATATGCGGAGCCTAAATTGTTGTGGGAGGTTCCTTCTCCTTCCTTGTCACCAATGGCTTCCCGGATTTCAAGACTCTTCTTATGATTTTCAACAGCCTTCTCATACTGGCCAGTATCATAATAGAGATTTCCAAGTTGGCTGTATGATCTTCCCTCAGCCTTTCTACTACCAGTTGTTCTAAAGATTTCAATTGCCTTCTCTGTGCACTCAGTCGACTTCTCAAACTGACCGACAGCATGATACAAGATACCAAGAAGCAGGTACGATCTTCCTTCCGCTGGTTTATATCCCAGAGCTTTACAGATTTCCAGAGCATTCTCGCTGTATTTGATAGATTTATCGTAGTGGCCAAGAGCCTTATACAGAATACTGAGCTTGCTACAAGATGCTTCTTCTTTCTTCTTGTCACACAGTGATTCGCCGATGTTGAGGGCTTCCTTGTGGCACTCAATCGCTTCTTTATGCTGGCCTAGAGCCTCATACACATTAGCGAGGGCACTGCGTGTTTTATGCTCGCCATGTTTGTCATCAAGGGTTTTCAGAATTTCAAGGCTGGATTTATAATAGCTGATAGATTTGTCAAACTGGTGTAGGTCGTGGCAAATACTTCCCAAGATGTGATAGGAGGTACTCTCTGCTTTTTTGTCTCCAACTTCTCTGCAGATTTCGATGGCTTTCTCGTGAAATTCTAGTGACTGCTCCTTGTGTCCCAAATCATCATACACATCGCCGAGATTCCTGTACAATTGTATTTGTTGTTGCTTGTCACCCATGGATTCGCTGACTTGAATAGCTTTCTTAAATTGCCCGATACATTTTTCATATTGGCCAAGTGCATGGTAAATACTTGCAAGATTGACGCACGAGATAACTACTCCACGTTTGTCGTCAATGGCTTCTTTTATTGCAAGGGCTCTTTCTTCACAGTCAATCGCCTTTCCATATTGCCCACGAGCGTACCATACAAGACACAGGTGACTATAGGATGCCATCTCTTCCCGCTTATTGCCAATTTTTGCACTGATTTCGAGACTTTTCTTGAAATAATCAATCGCGGTGTCATACTGCTGTAACTTTCTGTATACACCACCGAGGTGGTTATAAGATGTCCCTTCCCCTCGTTTGTCACCAGTTTCTTTCCTGATAACCAGCGCTTTCTCGTGATTCTCGATTGATTTCTCGTAGTGGCCAAGCTCGTAGTAGACGCTGCCAAAGTTGTTGTAGGATGCTGCTTCTCCGTGTCTGTTACCGATCGCTTTTCTCATTTCAAGTCCTTTCTCGTAGCAAGCCAATGCCTCTTGGTACTGTTGGAGATCACTGTACACGCTACCTAGTTTGTTGTACGAGTCTCCCAGCCCTTGCTTGTCCCCAATCGTTTCATAGATTTCAAGGGCTTTCGTCTGATATTCAATGGACTTCTCAAACTGGCCAAGGGAATTATACACACCTCCGATGCTGCTGTAAGACGCCCCTTCAGCCCGTTTATCCCCGATTTCTTGACTGATTTCAAGAGATTTCTGTAATAGGTCGAGCGACTCTTGATGATTAGCAAGAGCATCATGTACGTTACCGAGGTTTAGGTAAGCTCTTCCTTGTCCATGTCTGTCTCCTATTTCTTTGTGGACCTCAACTCCTTTCTGGTTATAGTTTAACGATTTCTCGTATTGGCTAAGAGCATAAAACAATGTACCGAGATTATTGTACATTGTTCCTTCCATCTGTCTGTCTCCAAGCGATTGGGCGATGTCGAGACTTTTTTCATAATACTCCAGACATCTTTCGGATTGGCCAAGAGCAAGATATGCTGCAGCAATGTTGCTGTAACATTTGCCTTTCCCGCGTGTGTTTCCTACCTCTGTACAAATTTCAAGACCCTTCGTCGAGTTATCGATCGCCTTGTCATATTCACTAAGGGCAACAAACACTGTGGCAAGACTGTTGTAGGCCATTCCTTCTCCTGGCTTATTGCGGGACTCCTTGCTTATTTCAAGACCTTTCTCCAAGTACCTGATCGATATATCATATTCGTCAAGAGCAAGGTACACTTCGCCGAGGCTGTTGTAGGCATTTCCTTCCCCTTTCTTGTCTCCGGTTTCTTCGCCTATCTTAAGAGCTTTCTTTTGGCAATCGATGGATTTCTCATACTGACTGAGAGCATGATAAACATTGCCAAGACAATTGTAAGATCGCCCCTGGCCGCGTTTGTCTTCTAGTATTTGTCTAACTTTCAGCTCTTTCTCGAAGTTAAGTATCGCCTTGTCATACTGACCAGTAGAGTAATACACTTGACCAAGCTCGTTGTATGAATCTCCTTTTAAACTTTTGTTGCCAATTTCTACACTGATCATAAGTGCATTTTCAATATGCTTAATTGACTTATCGTGCAGACCAAGAGCATAGAATGCGCCACCAAGATTACTGTGCGCTTCCCCTTCTTCTCCCCTGTCTCCAACTTCCTTGCTTAACGATAGCGCTTTCTCGAAGTACCCGACGGATTTCTCATACTTGTAAAGGGAATCATAGGCACTTCCAAGCTTGCTGCATGCACTCAATTCTCCAGCTTTGTTCCCGGTTTCGCTACAAATCGAAAGAGATTTTTCAAAATACTCGATGGATTTCTCATATTGACCGAGATCGTCGTAGGCGCTACCGCGGTCGATATAAGAATTCCCTTCTGCTTCTTTGTTGCCGGCTTCCTTGGAGAGTTTTAAGGCCTCAAGTATTTTCTCCACTTTCTCCATGGTAAGACGTTCCTGTTTAATGAGAATAAAAACCAAGGAACTATTTTCATTTATTCCGCCGCGAACTTCGCAAGCCGTTTGTGGTTTGCTTTCGTATAAAATTGAAATTGCTTTATGAATCAGTTAAAACTCGTACGAGAGTTACTATTGCTATTCAAAACCAAGCAAGCAAGATCACTGATCTAATCTGTTCTAGGCCAGACCTTCACAATGGATTACTCTTGTGTGTGACCATAGGAACCTGCGCACGTGTTATTCCTACACCTAGCGGTCGCTGAGAAGAACCCAGCTATGGGTTGCCACGGGCCTGGGGTTGCCACTGGTATATAATTTTATTGCATATTAACTTTGGATCCCAGTGTGATATATCATCAAGGAAGTAATACCGTAATACTCTCCTGGTTGGATCACCGAAGATCATTCGGAGCCCTTCCAAAACCCCCTAATATAATCGGTGTCTTCCAAAGACGAATGAAAGCCACCCAAAGGTTTCCGAAGATTTCCGAAACCTCCTGAAGATTTAACGCGCACGAGTATTACACAGATTGTCGAAGCATACCCAAAGGAGTTCGAACATTTACTGGAACGTTGCCGAAACCTTCGGAAGAGCAATCGAGGTTCGAGTTTTACAATTGCTGAAGCATACCCAAATATTTGAAAATTGGAAATGGCTCTAAATCCTACCTAATTTCTTTTTAATTGCAAAAAGTTCTGTCTTAAAGCTAACATTAAGGGTGTTTTTAACAAGTTGTATGCTATGAAGATGACCACAACTTGTTAACCAATGGCTGGGCGATTGTGTGATACCTATATTTCAGCATCACTTGACAAAGAGTGGAAGTTTTGATCCGTCAAAGTATAATGATGGAAAGTGCTGAAACTGTTACCAGCCACCTTATGTCTTTGGTGTGTAAGAGTTGACTACAGCTAAGCGCTATTTGTCATTGTGGGGATTTATTGCTGTATTCTACAGCGTTACTATGCGAATCACACTTGCAACGTTCTTTTTCCTAGTCGGGAAGACTTGCCTCTGAGTCTATGGCATTTGTGTTGACCACATTTGATCCATTTGGTTAACGCAAGTAAACAAAAGCTTTGATATCAACACAACATCATTATTTCTTCTTTACCTCGTAGCTGGACAGCAGTGACTACTGCGTTATACACAGTGGATGGGGGAGGGTAATCTGTGCAACATCTAGTATTTGTGGCTGAAAAGGAGGATGTCTCACCTATGGTAAACGGAAACGATCGTGAAGCCAAATATATGACAATCAGGAATATTTTTCAGGTAATAGTCTCAAGAAATAATTTGAAGTCAGGCATTAGATGACGGATGTAAGTTATAATATAGAGTGACGAACGAGATCATGATGTTTTCACGTGACTCACATCTTCGTTAATTACAAAGGGTATTTGAAAAGCCATTTGAAAATAAGAAACAAATAACAGTGTTTCGTCACGCAATTAAATTAACCCTTAATACCTAGTGTAGATTTACCGGATGAAGCAACATTCTTTTATTGCGAGGTTTATAAATGCAAAATGGTTTTAATTACCAAAAAGAAAACGGAATCTTGCATTTCCCAAACGCAGCAAAATTTTCTTCAAAACTGGTTTGGTACATCAGTTTCCCCATTACTGCTTAACAGTGAATTCCGAGCAAGTGAATATGAATAGGTAATAGCATGATTTGTAGTGATATTTGGCATAAATACCACTCGTGATATTTCGAAATATTGTTATAAGTAATTTCACGAGCCGTTAGGCCAATGAAATTTGAGGCAATTTTGAAATATCACGAGTGGTATTTATGCCAAGTATGAAATATCACGTACAAATCATGCTATTATTTGTTGATACTACTACCCGCAAAAGGTTTGTAATTTTCACATGCAGGAATTTCAAATTAAGCTGAAATACCACTGCTCTAAGCCAATCAAATCGCAGAAATTTTTCATGTAGTAGTATAAATGACTGAAATATCATAAGTTTGAACTGCGATAGAAAAGTATACTTACTACATTAAAGATTAGGGCAGTTGGGAACGCAACTTAAGCAGTTGCAAAAATAAAGCCTGAAAAACATTCAGGATATATAAACTATCGAATCCGTCACAGATTAGGAAGTCTGACGTCGCATCACTGTAAACAAAGTCTAAATGCTAAACTCAGCAAGCTGTAAATTTCAAATGCTACGTTCTCGAAGATGTCATGAATTCACTTATCATTCATCCCAGTTCAGACCCACATTAATCCCTTTATGCCTGATCGCACACAGAATATTCAAAACAGCACCATAGGGAAGAAACTGCGGTAAATTTTAACATCTAAGAATTTATGCAACAAGAACTTTTCAAGTAAAAAAAATATTAAACATACCTATTGTACAATCCCACTTACTTCCCTTCTTACTTCCCTGATTCAGGTTTTTAATGCCACCAACTGCAAGAAAGCAACTGCAATGATGAATGAAATAACTAAAACACACTTTTAAGTTATAAAAGATCACTGTTCAAACCCTAGAATTAGATTCTAATACATACCATTTTTAAAAAGCTTGAGATCCAGAATCCTTATTGTAGAGTTGGTTGACGACATTATTTCCATAATCAAACCCTATTTGTTTGGCCAAATAGAAAACAATAGACCTTGTCACGGTTTTCAACGCCATGTTGACGAGCAGGCAAACGCGTGAGAAATTACAGTGTTTGTATGAGAATCTAATGTCGAATAATTTCCGTAAAACGGCTGTTCTGAAAAAAATATCAATTGTAAACTAAAGCTACAAAGCAAAGGATTATCCTAAAAAATTTGGGGGGCGTACCTGTGCTTGCATGAATTTCTCCAGAGGCTTGCTTTAGCTTTTCCATATATTTGTCTGTAATTTTCCCTGGACTTTCTTACAGACAAATGTATAGAAAATTAAAAAAAGTGGTTCTAGGTCTTCTAGTGCATGTAACTCCTTAAAACTTTTTAGGAGAATCCTTAGCAGTGAAGCTTTAGTTTACAAATCATATTTTTTTCACAGGAAAAAATAACGGATTCCCATTTTTGGATATTTTAGGGTCTTTAAAGAATACCCATAAAAATCCCAAATTTGGCAAAGTGAGACAAGTCCCAACCAGGGAATTCCCAACCAAGTTCCCTGATTGGGACTTGTCTCACTCTTCCAAATTTGGGATTTTTGTGGGTATTCTTTAAAGACCCTAAAATATCCAAAAATGGGAATCTGTTATTTTTTCCTGTGTTTCAGAACGGCCGTTCTACGGAAATTATTCGACATCAGATTCTCATACAATCACTGTAATTTCTCACGCGTTAGCCTACTCATCAAGATGGCGTCGAAAACCGTGACAAGGTCTATACTATTTCACTATGTGAAGTCGAAATCTATCGATCGATGGATTTGCAGAGAATTAATGTAAACCATATAAATGAGAAAATAGAACAAATTGATCTCTTAAAGGTCTCCTGACGAAATCTTACGCCATGAAAGTTCAGTCACTTTATGTGATCCCACAAATGTATGAACACTCAGGGAAGCCGTTCAAGTGATCCACAGTAGTTGTTTTAATATGTCAGGCTTGCTCTAGGCTATTAAAGTTACTTACATGCATTGATTATCAAAATGCTATCAAACAAATATCTCCTCTAACCTTAGCTTCACTTAATTTTCAAATATCTCCTCTAATCCTAGCTTTAATTATGTTTCAGAGGCCAAAGTTGTATGAAACCATAAGGGCTTTGTACTTTGGTTTAACTAGAAAACCAGCACTCGCCGTTTGATGATACTTTCAAGGACATCTGTAGACTGAATTGTTTAGATCTGCGAGTGAAACAGACCGTGATAGTTTGGTTAAGCATTGTATCTTATCACTCACCTGTATGTTAGCCGTAAGCAGTTTTTTTAGAGATAAAGAGTTCGGCATTGCATAATACGAGGGAGGCAATGAAAGCGAAAGTGGATAGTGAAAACGGAAACAGAAGTCTTTTCGTTGTGCCCAAACTCCACCCGGGCGATTGCCTGCCCGAGAAGACTCTCGGGACCTTGGTTCTAGCCGCCCGCCCCAAAAGAAAAAATCGGAGAGGAGAGGAAACCAGGGAGTGGGGGGGGGGGGGGGGGGGGACAGGGGGGTGACAACCTCCCGCTTCCCGTACCCCGTTCTCCCGCCTCCCGTACCTTTTTGTTCCTTTGTCTCCCGACTCCCGCCCTTTATTGTATTTTTCCCGTCATCATGTAAATTAAAAAGATCAGAAGCCCGGGTTTAGTGTTAAAGCTGTAGGGTAATTTGCCAAAGATGACAATTGTTACAAGTCAGTTTTCTTAGTTAAACTGAGTTTTCACTAACCTAAAAATACTTAGACCGATTAAAATGGTCTTTGACGACATTTTACCTGCGAGACAGGTCAAACAGACGAGACACCGACACGACTTACACAGTCGACACACGTGTACATGTGTCACGCCACCTCATTCATGTGGACTCGTGACCCATGATGTAACCGACTTGGAAAGGTTTCCAATTTCACCGGAAGTAATGCTCTTTTTTCTATCCCGAGTGCGAATTTACGTTTTTTGACTTTTCTCGCATTAAAATTTTGATTTAGGGCCTCGGAGAACGTTAATGGAAGTCAAGAAACGTTGTTGGGTTCGTTTCTTTGACTGGATGATGAGCAATAACAATTAACGAAAGCTTGCCTTTTGGAATTTCTCTCCCGCTTCTCGCCATCATAGAGATCCCGCTTCCCGCCCTTTCTTCTCCCGTCTCCCGTACCCCTCCCGCCCCCTGTTCTCCCGGGCTCCCGCCCCCCTGTCCCCCTCCACCAGGGAGGGCAGCTAGCTGTAACACAGACAAGAAATAGTTTAACTTAGATAAGGGTAAAATTTGCTTCATGTTGTTTTTTCGTTCCCAGGTCCCAATATTTTGACCGTACGTCGGAAGGAAACATGAAAATGCCAAGCAAAAATAAAAACGCCGTTGTAAGTTACGTGCTAAGAAAACACGGACGGATTTAGCCGGAAATGCTGTTAGTTATCGTTCTCTCAAGAAATGTTAAAATTCGTCGTTTATTAGAAGAAAAATGCCAAGTAAATAGCACTCGAAACTTCAATGAACGTTAGAGGCCTAAAAAGACCTGGTAGTTTTATCACACCCTTTCCACTCCTGACATTCCTGGTATTCGTTGCAATTAACTAGGATTCCATCCAGGGACAAGAAGGAATACTCCTAGTCACTTCATGGTACTAATACCGGAGCGCCGTTCTGATGGGCATTTAAGCTGGAATGCAGACTTTACCTACATCATGATGATGTGACCTCCTGGCATCTATAGTTTTACAATAACTGCAGAAATCCTCGCGCGCTTATTGGCTAATTTTTACTGTCAGTAAGCGGACAGACACATGAATTTATAATTTATGCGATAATTTATTGTCCACTCGGCTGCCGCCTCGATCCACTCGGCGAGTGGATCCACTTGGCTATCGCCTCCCCGTTTCCACCCCTGACGGTTCTTCGATACGTGAATCGAACCAAGCTTAAAACAAATTATTGCAAACTAAAAGAAATTATTCCTTCCAAACACAAACAGATTAATGAGATACATGCAGATTTTTGTTAAAATACACAACGCTATTCTCCGAAATATTTCTATGATTATCCATAGCAATTCTTTTCAAATTCTCCACATCTAAAATAATTGAGTTTACGTTCTTTTTGTACTCCACAAGATTTGAACAACACTGTCTGCTCCAGGCTCTCGTATATTTGGGACATCGCGAAAATAAAACAAACCAAGTAAAGCGGGACTGCACAACACTATCTTGGATTCTGGAACAGGCTATTCTCGTGAGTTAACGCACTAAATAATTCAGTGAAACCAAACTTATACCACAATTCAATCTATCTGTAACAATGCAAGATGTTTCCCTTGGCACTTACCCACGCCCCCACCGCCCCCATTGCTACTCGGTCAGGTTCCTAGGCTCAAGTTCCCTGGTGTTCGTGAGTAAGGTACTATTCATGTATGCTTACACGATATATGCTTTTACTTTCAAGATGGCGACTGTGTGGAATTATTGGTTAGCAAATCGAGTGAGCCCACCATGGTTTAAATCGTGTATTTTTCAGCAAATATGGCGTGAAGCATGCCTTTCACATACACTAGGTAAGTCGAGGACTTTTTTCCACCTAAATTGTCACGAGATAAGAGCTTCTTAAAACCATTTTCTCGCCATGATGCAGCTAAAAGAAGATCTATTAGAATGATTCCTGGATCTGGAACCTGTAAGCTTAAGTGTTCGTCTTTCAAAACTCTAAAGTTCATTCTAACACAAAATGGGTATACCTCGTTTTATAACATATAAAACGAAAAGTGAACAGAGTGAGTGGAAAATACATGACCCTATGATTTATGCATGTAGTTGCGGAGAAAGGGACATTCCATTTTTTTATCACTATTTTATGCCTTTTTTTGTCATTGATAGGGTTGGAAACTGCATCATACCATCAGCAGCATATCACATATCTTGCAAGATTACTGTTAAACAGCTTGTTGAGTCACAAATACGATGATGCATTGCAGTGTCTTGTGGGATTGTGCGGTGCATGTAGAAGAACACCTGAGCTGTTTTGGAGGGTAATATGACTAGAAATTCCAGATTACCAGTACACCATTATTAAACTGTTAGTTTGAATAAAAAATGAAACCTAAGTACATTTTCATCTTACCCACCATTTGAAACTATTAAGTTAAAATGCATGTTTTTAATCCTGGATGTGTCGCATTTTATTGTAAATTCATAACTGTAACTTACACATGTACTTTTGCCACCTTGTTGGCTTCCATAAACATTTCATCAAGATGGTTGAAAAATTAAGAGACTGGTGATTCCAAGTTATTTATAATGATTAAAATTCTGAACATCATATATGTACATGCACACATCATACAGTTATTTTCCTATTTAACCACCAGTTAAAAAAATAAAGACTTTGAGTGTCAATGTATTTAGCACAACAGTCCTAATAGGCCAATTCTGAGTTCCAAAAACTTTCACTTTCAAAGCAAGGCAAAGAACAAAAATCTTTCATTTGAAAATGGTGTTTATTTGCATGAGAATAAAAAGGCATGATGTTCATATCAATGGCTTTGCACTTAGTCTTGCCTTGAAACAGAGGCTATGGGCAACTCAGGAATGGTCTGTTGAGGACACGAGTCTTATGTCTCTTCCTAGGAAAAAGGAACACCATTTTACGTGGTCATCTGACAGCCACACAAAGTCTAGCTGTTTGCAGGACAAAGGCAGAACCTTCATTTCCCAGTTGCTTTAAGACCCTGAGTATTGGTCTGACCCCAGGGTTTGAACCCACAACCTCCTGCTCTGCAGTCAAGCACTTTACCAGGGCTGTCACTAAAGGTGATGTTACACAAGACGACTCGCAACAACGATTTTTAGCACAACACAGCGTTGCAACAGTGTTACGAGATTGTTTGAAATAGGTACAGCATTTTCCAACATTGCAACAATGTGTTGCGCTGAAAATTATTGTTGCGAATCATATCGTGTAACATCACGTTAAGAGCCGGGGGCTAGGGATTTTCCCCGGCTATTATGAACGAGCGCCCCAGCTACTCTAACTTATAGGAAACAAAAGGAAAATAGAACCAAAAGGACTTTCAAGCTGCACAGTTCCCTCCTATTAATTGCAAATACCCAGCAACTTGAAATTTTAGTGACAGCTCTGCTCTTCTAACTCTGTTAGTCCTCTACCCCAGTTAGTCACTAGAGTCCTGACAGACAAAGTTGTCTGTAAGCCATTGTCAATACAGGGGCAGATCCAGATTTTTTTTTAGGAGGGGGTGCACTCGTCTCTTGCTCTACTACAACACCAATAAACCACGTAGTTTTTTTTTGCAGAATACCAGTTATATTAGAAAACTGCAGGTCATCTTGGGGGGGGGGGGGGGGTGCACACCCCCTGCACCCTCCCCCTAGATCCGCCCCTGCAATAGAACCTGTATTAAGTGTCGCCCTGTAACTGCCACTTTCGCAAGTAAAGCCACTTAATGGAGGTTTTAGTGTATTATGACACACTCTTCTTTCTTTAGACTGGATGTGAGGTATTGATGCATAACCAACCAGGAAGCTACGCCCATATGAATCAGTTCATCAAGAATATGTTTGTGATTTGTGTTCCATTTCAAAAGGAACTCTTGTTGGACTTTGCTATGTATTTGGTGAAGCAAAATGCAGACATTACAGAGGCACAGGAGCTGTTAACTTCAAAGCTTTCACATAAATCATTCTCGTCATGTCCTCTTCTTAGAGCATACTCAGGACTCTTTGCTTATCTCTCGTGGAAAAAAAGCAGAATCCAGTTGGAGAAGAGGGATGTAGAGGGGGAAGATATTGAAGAAATGAGTCACATTTCTGACAGTGCATCTTTAACAAACCTTAAGCGACAGATGGATTTCCATGGAAAACAGGCATTACTTTTGTTTGCTGGTCTAGTTGAACACAGTGGAGTGTGGGATATTTTTGTAACAAGACAAATTGAGATGTTGAAATATTATAACAAAGATGATGAAGCTAGAAAGGTCTTACTCAGATACAAGGAGAAAAATCCAGAAAATCCTAATGCTCACAGGTACATGTGATCTCACAGGAGCACTGTTAATGTCTAGAAAAAATAGTTTTTGTTTGCTCATCATAGTGGATATATACAGTTAAATATATGAATGTACTGGTAGTTGTTTGTCTCACGATGTACAAGTCATATTTTATGGATATAACTATAGTCACGTGGGATAGTATTTCACTTGAGGTGTACTGTACATGTATATATCAACTACTTGTACTTTTAGTCAGTCTTCATTAAGCCATTAGATTGGACTGGTGAATTTTGATCTTCATTGTTTCAGTGATCTGATCATCCGTCAAGTCGCCATTCCTAAGTATGCCCTTGTGTATATGTTGTGTTTCAATTTTATCCTTGGTTTAAAATTTTATTTCTCTTGGTTCTTGGGTATGGTATTGTATGATTTATAATTAGTTTAAATAAGGGAAAGAAAATTTAAACTTAGAATGAAATTAAACCACAACACACATGTATACAAAGGCCAGGTCTTGGCCCCCACCCCACCTGGTCATTGTTGGACTTACAGTGTAGTTCCTTGTTATGCAGTGCCTGCATAATCTGACATACATGTATGTCCTTGTGGTTCCCTTTGATCATTTGCTGTTAGTACTTTCACCTTTTCACATTTGATTTAATTATGTTAAAAGACCTTATTACAATGGTGAAGTGGAGCACATCAAACATGTAATAAGTTATTGCAAAGATACCCCTAATGGTCTACCAGTTTACCCTATTTAACCCTTTAAGCCCCGGTATCCACATAGAAATTCTCCAAACTGATCTCCATACATTTCCTTAAAGAATTAGTTGTGAGAATTTGAAAATAGATCAAGGCATTTTCTTTTGGGTGATCATTTTATTAAGTCTCATAACTTATCTCTTGACAGTGTATGGATATTGTTAAGAGAAAATTGATCTTTGTCACTATTGGGACTTAAAGGGTTAACAGTCTTTGCAGGTACTACACCTTATATAGTATTTTCATCCCTGGCCTTTGAAAACATTGTTAAAGCTATAGAATGTGGAAGTATATAAATAAAGTCAATAAACTGATAGTGGCATTTCAGCCCATAGTATGGCTTTCCCACACACTACTGGTAGCCATGCCAAGCCTGACCTTTATTCCAAAGTATTCATGAAAATGTATACATAACATACCCCTAAGAAATGTGGGGCACCAACAAAATTACAAAGATGCACATTACATTTAAACAGCCTACAAAGCTGAAATCTTAGGGTGGGTGGGTGGGTGGGTGGGAAGGTCAGTAATGGCAGACACAACAAAAGCAACTGCCTGCCTTTTGGTCACACGACCTTTACACAGGCCTCCAGTGGTGTGTGAGAAAAGCATTAATTTTACTTATTTTGTTACACTCAATTTCCTTCCTAGCAACAAGATCACACTTTTCTGACCATGATAAATTACATTGTTGTTTTAAGGTATTTGTATTACTTCCTCAAAGAGGAAAAAACAGACAGACTAGAACTTTGTAATGTGCTGGAGGGCTTACTTCATATTGATCCAACAAGTGAACTGAGTGAGGAGTACATCAAGCTTAAGATGCATGAGACTGGTGAGTAAAAACTGTAAGAAGATGAGACTTGTACTGACCAAAATGATGCATCTTTTTTGAGGAGGACTCGTGGTTCTGGCTCCTAAACTCAGGGACAATTTTTGATCATTCCCGCAAGAAGTTTGCGGGTATTTTCTGTTTTCCCTTTTACATTTATTGTGAGGGTACTGTAATTCACACTTCAGTCATTTATTTCCATGGATGACTTTTTCTCAACTTGACAGTGGTTATTGCTCAGCACCATAATTCCTCATGAAACCAAGGTCGTAAGGCGTAGTGAACGTTTGTAATTTTGTCAAAATTTGCATCGCGTATTGAACGTGGGTAGATCCCACAGCAAGCAAAAACACCAGGTTGCCATATTTCTTTGTATCTCTTGGTGTCCGAAATATAACGTCATCAAGCTAGCCTAGGCTGTTGATTTGTGGCTGTTTTGGCGATCAAGAAATGCTTTTAGTGATAAATTTGGGTGGAAGAAGTATTTCACAGAGAAAATTGTAGAAATTTGGACCATCTGCTTCATAGTGGCAACAACAGGGTCCTGAAGTCTTGAACAATGAAAAACTTTCTGTATAAGGACAATTTGGTGTTTTTTACTCAAAGTATCTAATTAAGTGTATTCTTCAGCCCCCCTCTAAGCCTACAAAACCATGAGGGATATATAGTTTTTTTTTACAGCTGTAGCTTCAAGCGTGAAATTTATTCAGTTCTGAAATAGCTGCTATCCTTTAGCTTTAGTATGTTATTTGCACTTACAGGTATTGTTTTTTGTCATGACTGTGCAAATGCAATATTTTGTGAGACAATAATGTAAGCGCCTGAGAAAATGAATTCTTTGAATTTTGTTTTTAAGTCCTGGAAAAGTCCTTGAATAAAGTTAATGAAACCTGTATTAACCATGAGCAATTTTTAGTCACAAACCATTTCAAATGGTCAGTTTATTGCCTCAAAAGTACTGACCAAACATAAATTTTACAGTGAAACTATTCAAATGAAAGAGAGTTTTTTCAGTTTGTGTTCAATTTTAAGCTTAGACATTACATTGTTCTGTTGCTTATTTGTGCCTGAAAAAGAAATTTTCTTGAGCCTACTGAATATGGACACCTTGTCCCTTAACTTTTGAATTAAGTGGGTTTCTAGATGAATTTTTACTCTTCTACTCTGCAGATCAATCAAAAGGACTTCTTGATGCTCTGGCAGCTTTTTTCATTAAGCTCGACCATGCAGCTTGTCGGCAGAGTATCAAAGATTGGGAAGCATTTGCTGAGACTCTTCACATGTATTTTGCCACACATGAGAAGAATAGTTTGGGGGAGCTTTGGAACGACCGATCTGATTGGTGGCCACAATATCACTTTCGTCAGGATCTGGTACCTTCCAAATATCAAGTGTCAGAGACTGAATGGCAACTGGCCCAACACAAAGCTGATGCAGCAAGATGGCTCCTCGGGAAAAGTATGGTTACTATAATTTTATTTGAGTTGACATTATCATTAATCTTTAAAAAGTGGCTGCTTGCCACCATGTCAACATTGAAGTTTGACATAATTTGAATCTTATCTCAGCAACATCAACAGTGAGGGTGCTTTCCAAAAGTCAGAACTGGCCGGCCAGACCATGACCAGACCAGTCATTATTATTTTTGTAAATTAAATAAACTTTTTCCAAGAGTTTTTGCTGAAAAACCATCTCCTTCGTGCATAATATTTAGGATTTGATAGATCTGGATGTAGTTTAAATTATAAGTGAAATTCTCATTATGATGAGAATGGTCTGGCCGGTCAGCTCTGACAAATAAAAAGCACCCTAAGTTTATCTCAACAAAGTTTTTCTGGGGGAAGGAAGTTTGGTTATAGAACTCTTAGTGGCTGTTTGTACAAGATTATAAAGTGGTCTTACTTTTCGTAAAGTTCTTTTCAACTCCTCACCACATTCTCGCAATGTATTTTGAGGGAATGTTTTCATAATTCGAGAACAAACAGGGACTCCTGAAGGAGTGGTGGCGTGGGTGGAGCAACCCCTTCTTTGGCCTGGAACTGCTGCTGGACAGCCATGAGAGTCAGGGTGGGTGTCAGTCTGTACTTTATTCACAAGATTTTATGCATGTGCATGGTAAACAAGTGCTCCTCATTTTATTATAAGGTTTTTTGTTTTAAACACTGAAGCAAAAATGAAAAGATTTTGTCTTGGAAAGAGTCAGTGTTTGAAGGCCTCAGCAACACAACTCTATGTAAGCTTTCCCCTGGGTACTGGGTTAAACTTTTGAAATATTTTACAATGTTGGTTGAGAGAATGTCCTGAAATGCTGAGATTATGCTGGTTGAAACAGTCACAAGGTTCCATTGACAAGATGAAGTGCATTAAAGTCATCGCTAATTGATGAGCTTGGGAACTGGTGCCTAAAAGGTTAGCGGGGTAGGCCAAATGCCAAAAATAAGGCAAAGAGGTAACTAGGCAACCCTGGAAGCGGGAACCACCCTTGCGAGCAGCTGCTAACTGGCACCGTCACACTGAGAAAAATACTCAGTGGAAGAGATACTTATCAAGTGACATACTTACCTGTGCACCCAGACATGACAGCAGGGAGGGAGGAGAGGGAGCAAGAATCCGCAAAGTTTCTCCAACACAAAGCTAAAAGGTGATCCGCAACGATCAGCGAGAATAGCTTGCAAAATAATTAACAAATTATTGGACGAGGTTGAGCAAAATATCGTGATTTGTCCGTGGCGTGCGAGACAATGACAAATCACGATATTTTGCGATAACCGAGTTCAATAATTGTTTTATCATTCGATCACCGAGTTTATTTTTTTAATGAATATCCTTGGGAAGCGAAGCGATCTGCCATTTTCACGCAAGAGCGATGACAAGAAGGAGAAAACAGGGTTTCCTTTACGCATGAGCAGAATATTATTTGCAGCCAAACACTACATTCCTCTTTTCAAGTACAGTATAACAAACTTGTTTAATCCTTGAAGTCCCGAGAGTTATCAACATCCATTTTCTCCCAACAGCATCAATAAATAATTATGAGGAAAGGTTGTGAGAACTGGTAAAATGACCCACAGAGGGAAAATGGTTCGATCTTTCATCGAATTCTCTCAACTGATTTTGTAAGGAAATGTATGGAGATCAGTCCAGAGAATTTGTATGTGGGTATTAGGGTTTAAAGGGTTAACATTTTGACAAGAAAGAAATGTTGTAACCAGGGGCATAGACAGCTCTTAGACCTGTAGGCCCAGGCTTAAAAATTTTTGGTTTGATCACTCTACCGCGTGAAAAAAAATTATGTGTTGTTGGGGTGAGCTAAAAAGCTTGAGATCTCAAAGTGTTGGTGAGGTCAGTGCATTAACTAGTCATGCGTGCAATTTTCAGGATATGTGGAAATGACAGCCAGCCAGGCCTACAACTAGTCCAAAAGCTGGCTACGCCTCTGGTAACAGCACAAATGCTGCGAAAATGTTGCATTTGTCTGAAAGGCACTTGACATTTTGTCTCTTTGTTTCAAAGAAAACCCTTTCACCAAGGCTGTAAAGAGGCAAGAGTCACAGGACAACTCATCTTACAGTGACACAGCATCACCAAGAAAAAGAAAAACTATAACACTATTCACTGATTCACCATCGCCCCTCAAGAGAAAAAACAAAAATGGCTCCAAATTGCATGAAGAGAAGTCTCCCTCAACAAAGAGAAAAATTTTATAATGTACAGACTGAGTTAAATAAATTGTAAATGCTTTTGATGTACCTGTGATGATTTGATGCTCTCAGGAGCTGATTAACCGGAACCTTCATTTGTGCTATAACTTTGAGTCAACCCTTTCTCGTTTTCCTTTATTTTTATAACTATAATCTCCCATGGAAAAAAAAATTGCCTCCGCGGACTTAACCACAAACGACTGAAAAAATGGCGGCTAAGGGAGAAACTTTCTTCTGCGCTCCTTTGCCGTTTTCTTAAAATCAGTAATCTGAGTAATTGGTAATCGGCTCGTAATGGTGTAGTTTTCTTTCTTTGTAAAACGGGGGACGTTTTTCGTGACGCTGGTAGGAGAATGTTTTGTTGGCCTTAGATGTAGACAATGGGTAATTCGGTTTCAAATAAAACTTTTAAAGAAAAACTAGTCCCTTATTATTGGGCTGCCTGTGGCCTAATCAAAAAATGAATCGCGTCTATGACGAAAAAAGACAAAATGACGGACGAATCTCCTAGAAGGGCACGGAAGGGTAGTTGGAGCGACTTCTGAGTGGAGGGGCTCCCTCCTTTTTCATCATGAACTTTGCTTTCATTGAAAGCCGAAACGACTGTCTTTTATATTTTATACTTGGTTTAAAAGGAGCTATAAACTCAGCGTGGAAAATGTATGACCACCAAAAGCGTACAGTATACGCGTCTTGTTTTCATCAGGTCTACGTCAGGGCTAGTAGAGCGAGTGAGAATTGCCTCCCGCAAGGGGGTGCCCTTCTCAGGGTGTCCAGTTCCTATTTTTTCTTATTTTTTGAGCCTATTCCTATTTTCTCCTATTTTTAAACTAAAACCTCCTATTTTTCCTATTTTCTTAGCTGGTGAAGCCAAAATTTGTAACAAAATTGAAAATGGAATTATAGTTGTATGTGTTTTTGAGTGTAATTAATCATGAAGCAAGTAGCATGTTGACTTTGATGTTCTAATATTAGTAAAAATGACAGTTACGTTTGTTCTCTCCATGACCTCTATTTTCTGTTAGAGTTCTGTTAACATTTTTTTTGTTACTTTTTGTATAATTTTTCTGTATTGTATGAAGTGTTATAGTCCTCATGACTATTGAATATTAGTAAAGTCCAACTAGTGGTCAGGAGCTCCTGTAGTGGTCTATTATCAGTGCTGCGTTGTGATTGGTTGAGCTACTACTAGGCTATATGTTATAGCCCACTAGTAGCGAAAAGTGCGGGCTTTTTAGCGGCAAAAAATATTTAAAATCTAGCTTTAACTAGGTAATTTTTTTTATTCTCGACATTTTTGACCAGCTAGTTGGATTTTACTAAAACAATAATTATTCCTCTCGCCCTCATGGCCTCTGAGTCAATAGCCCATTCGGCAGCTATTGAATCAGAGCCCATTCGAGCTCCAGGAATAATTGTGAAATATTTTGCATAGCCCACTGAAACTGCATTTCAGTATCTGTACATGCTATATTTTATTTTGAAGTCTTGTTCGCTTTTACGTTCATCTTTGAAACCGAATGACAGGATCAAGTTGTCCTCTCACGACACAGGCCAGATAAATCATCCAATCAGCTTCTTTAAAAAACCAATCACTAGCTGATTCTGGATGTTACATGAAAAGAACAGACTAAAGTTTAGTTTACGGCAATAACTCTCTTGGTGAGCCCTTGTTAACAGCTATACCTAAGCGACTGGTGAAGGATCCAATATTTTGGTTGCAAAATCGGTCTTGCAGTCATGGCTAAGCAGAGTGTTATATTCTTCTTAGAACTTAACCATGACACCCTTACAATCTGGTACCAAGTAGATCAATGTCATTTTGTATACACCACGGAGAGCCCGGTTCCGTACTTAAAATTATGAGGTCTTTTGACTCAAACAAGCATATTCTCAACCAGCCACCGATTGCAGATTAATGGAAGGAAAGCTTTCCATAGGACTTTTTTCCATATCCCTCAATGATGACTCAATCGTAACAAATTTCTATCCTAAGAAATTTCACTCTTCAAAGCTTTTGAAAGAATTGCAATCAACTTGAAGGGAATTTCCATATGATCACCTTTGATTACAGAACTATGCTCGACCTGTAGTCATCATTCTGATTAAATACAGCGTAACTGAGCCAATAAACTAAAACGTTACTGATCATTTTCACTCCTTCTTAGCCGCGAAAGTTGATCTAAATCCTGTGAACATAGAATCTGAGGACTCGTAGCCTTTATTATAACCCTTATGGGGTGCAAACTATCTTTGTTGACAAAGGCACTTTTGATTTTCGTATTTTTCTCCTATTTTTAATGCAAAGTTTCCTATTTTTCCTATTTTCTCAATCCTGAGTTTCCTATTTTCCTATTTTTTTGAGCAACCATGCCGCTGGACACCCTGCCTTCTTTTGGGCACATTCAGTATCCTCTTAAGAGACATACGTGCCTTATCACTCCAACTACAAATTATATATGTAATATTGGTATCCAGATAAGGAATAAGCGGAATACCACCAAATACCCTAAGCTACAATATACTTTTTTCTTCTGAAAATAAGAATCTATTTAATGTCCCAAATAACCTAAATTTGTTCTAATTACCATTTATGTAATAACCTATTTAGGCTAACTTTGGAAACTGCAGTTCATAATCGCGGGTTTTTACTACGAAAGCCGAGGAGGGTCTTCCGACTTCTGACTTCCGACTTCAGACTTCAGACTTCAGTCTTAAGACTTCATACTTCAAACTTCAGACTTCAGACTTGACAAAGTTCGATACGAACTCCGGATTTCTGATTTCTGACCGTTGAGACTCAATGCTGCATGGTTAGACTTCTGACCTCCCACTTCCCACTTCTTACTTCCCACTTCCCACTTCCCACTTCCCACTTCCCACTTCCCACTTCTGACTTCTGACTTCCGACTTCCGACTTCCGACTTCCGTTTTCCAACTTCCCACTTCTTTCTTTGCACTTCCAGGTCTAACTTCCGACTTCCGACTTGACTCCTCTGCCAGGCTTGATTGCCGCTCGATCCGCCACGCGGGTATTAATGCTCAAGGTCAAGGCTCAGTAGAAAGAACGGCTGTACCGTTCTAGGCACAAAAGAGAACAACTAAAGTTGCTTTTGTAAAAAGCAACTAAGCACAAAGCCAATCAGGCAACTGATGAGGTTCGCTTGGGGAACCGAAACCATGGTCTTGCCTGATCACAAAGTGGCAACAGTGATAACAAAACAGTCCAAACACTGTTAAACTTATTAAAAACCTATAACCCAGGAAGGAAATACGCGCTCCAGTCAAAAGACTCACATTTTCTTTAGAAAAACACTAAGCTGGAATCTACTGAGTCACAATGCATTCTCCATAGTTGATGCAGCTTCATTTTAAGCTGCACTTCAATCTTATCATTTTAGATCTGTAAATCACTATCCGTGATAATTTAACGTCCTGCAAAGAAAGCTAACGAGCTGGGCCCAGCGTGATACAGCTTCCCCCCGGGGGGGGGGGGGACTCCCATATGAAACAGACGGGGATGCTCGTCGTCTCGCTTAGGGGTGTAAATTTTGGATTTTGGTCTCACTTAGGGTGTTCCGGGCAAAGCGCCAATATTTTAAGCTGCCAAGGTCTCGTTTATGGTTCCGCGAAGAACTTGAGATTTATGACAATGCTTTTAAAAACTACTTTTAGATAAAAGCATTCGATGATTATGTCTTTATATCATTGAAACTCATTGCATGTCGTATTTGTGTTTTTAAGCAGTCTCTTTTAGGGGTCAAAATTTGCTTAAGCCACGCCCAGATTGGTCTCCTTTAGGGGATAAATTCAAAATTTCCGACGAGCATCCCCGTCTGTTTCATATGGGAGTCCCCCCCCCCCCCCCCTCCGGGACAGCATTGCAAATTCATGGACTAAAATCATAGTCACATAGTTATTCAGGTCCAGAAGGCATTTTGGAGAAAATTAAGAGCCTTACTCGGCCGTAATAAAAAGCTTTAAAGAATACGCTCTTGCATCAGAGGGAAAATCCTGCCGACCAGAAACAAATTAAAAACCACAGTAACTAAATTAAAATGGATATGTGTGCCATGACCTCTCAATGTGAAATAGGCGGCTTAACCAGAACCTTCTGGAATCTGGAGCATAATCTACCCAGCAGAAGGGAAAAAAAACGTTTTGAGAACAAGCAGCATTTTAACATAAGGTAAAAGTCGTGTAGGCCTATCACCGCCTTTCATTGCTACGGAAGTTGGAATCAGAAGTCGGAAGTTGAAAGTCGGAAGTCGGAAGAAGAAGGTAGGAGAGAACCCTGGGAACGAGGTTGACTAACTTTGTCAAATGTAGGCGAACCCTCCTAAAGTTGAGTTCCTAAGAACCATATCCAAGTTCAGAAAGAGAGAGGAAATCTCGTCGTCGCTTGTATACTTCCTCTGTACATCGTGAAATTAAGCATTTTCACGTCGTAGTCGTGCAGTGACGGCAAAGAAATGTACAAAAAGGCGTGATGCACGAGCAAAATTGTTGTTTTGCTAATTAATTTTGTGGCGTTCCCGTAGCCGTCGCCGTCGTCGGATCTTAAGGTCCCTAAATGTTTACGCACGTACGCATCGCGTAAAAATTACGCGACACTGGAAATCAACCCTAAAAATGTATGAAGGTAATTTTTTTATTAGCGCGTAAATGTAAAAGTTGAGCGAAGTTTACGCATGTACATTTTACGCGTGTACGCAGGTAATGATTACGCGACAGTGGGCGTAGACAATTGACCAGTGTTGACGATTATTGTTTATACAGTATAATGTATCGGTCAAATCGAAGCTTCAACATGCCCCCCCCCCCCCCGGGCATACCCCGGGTATTTGACACCTTTGCCGTCCCGGGGAGGAGGGAATTTGATTATCATAGTCTTCCAGGGGGTGGGGAATTTGATCCCCATGCTTTAGGGGTGGGGAATTTGAACTGCACCTTCGAATTCATGTAAAATCTTTGGCGTGGCGAGTTATCTTGGGGTACGCGGTGTTAGAGTATTTTCGTGGAAAAGATTGTGCCTTTGTGGCCAATTGGTTGCGAGGAAAGGGGTTAAACAAGCTTTGTGCCGTATTTGAAGTATTTAAATTTTAAAATTTTTAATATTGGATTCAGGCTTTGAATGTATGAATGTATTTTATTGTTGTGTTTACAATGAAAGACAATACCTATATCGGCGATTCAATACAACAACATAAAATAAAATAAGATAAAAAGCTCAGGTCAAGTACTTTGACCTACTGCATGTATGTTAATTAATAAGGTGAACGATGATGCATGTCAGTGAAATGGTCATGATGTAGTAATCTCAATAGGTGGGATCTTTTTTATAGAACGCTTTGTATGTTGCATGACGAAGGAAAGCTGAGCATTCAGTGACCTTGTAGCAGCGATTTCCGCCGCTTTGCACGAGACTTTTGTGCGTAGTAAATACGCTAACAGTGTTTCTCAGTTTTTGTTATATTTAAAAAAATTTTGTTCGACAACTGAAGGTGTTTCCGCCGTCCTTCTGTCATTTTTGTGCCTGTGAAATGTCCCCGGGGTGGGGGCATTTGATCACCTGAATGGACCCTAGTATGGGGCATTTGAACGGCATTTTGGCCCGGGTAGGGGGGAATTTGAACAATAATATTCAAATAAGTCAAATGCCCGGGGGGTTGCCCGGGGGGGGCATGTTGAAGCCTCGGTTTGACCGATACATAACGCCGATAACTGTAAATAGCAAATAGCTTATTGGGGACGCTAAAATATAATATAACCTTTTCAATAATAAAAAGCTATATGCAATAAAAAAAAAAATTCAGAATGTGTCATCATATCACTAGTTTATATTAATGTACATCATGAGTCAGCAGCAACACCCAGCATCAAGACCCACGATGGGTCTTGCCAGCATCCGCCATAGCCAGACTTGCTGCGTATTTCCTAGCCTGAGATCATGCCCTCTCCCTATTATCCCTTTATGTCTCTCACGGGAAGATGGCGTTATTTTTTTTCCCTCTCGAGCCAAAGAAACAAAGACGCAAAAAAATAACACCTGATCTCAGGTTACGTATTTCCTGCCTAATTGTCGTTACGACTTCCTTATTTCACGTTTTTAGAGGACAGGAAAGCATGCCAGACAACCTTTTAATTTCTTGTTCTGAACTTAGATTCAGTCTTCAGCATTCAACTCTATAAAAATTTGCCAATATTTGACAAATTGAAGTAGATGCCTACGATGAAGTTTGAAATAGCAAGAATTCACTTTTTAAGTTACGTTTTTGTCGCCGCCGCCGTAGTCATGTTGGTTAACAATTAAGCCTTGTAGTAACCGCGTCGAGTCCGAGGTCGTAAAATAAGTCCCCCCAGCTTAGTTAAAGCCGCCCTTCTGTGACCACAAAAAAATTCAATGTCACGTTTCATAATTCTGTGGAAAGGCTTTCAAGGAAAGGATCGAATGAGGAAAAGGCGAGAATGAACCAGAATAAAGGTTGGGGGAAGGGAAAAAAGGCTGTTTAAACCCCACGCTTTGCGAATGTCGATGGATCTGCGGGAACAATTAAAAGGGGTATTATAGCCTTAATGATTTTTAAATAATTGAAAATGGAAACTTCAAATATAGTATTTGTTTGTGCAAAAGATCAAAAGGAACTCCTTGATTAAGTGTTTTGTTTTAACAGGAACAGGAAAGAGTTTAGTTTATTAATACCAATATAAATGTCTGTGTCAATCTGTTCCCATCAAATCCATCCAAAATGAAAATAAGCCATAATATATTGGAAATAACCCAAATTGCAAAAAGATGCAAAGGATATATATATTGCTAAATTACACGCGTGTTCAGAGAGTGTTCTGTGAAGAAGAGTGCAACATCAACTTCGAATTAAGATCGGTAAGATAAAGGCATGATTCCATTATATCGTTGTTTTATTTCTCCCCACGCTTTTATGATGCACCTAAATTAAAGAAGCTTTTAAGCTTCTAAAGTATTCAGTAGTTAGTTTACAGTGAATGATTTTTTTTAAAAAAAAAACGTCTTCACAGCGGTTTATACCCATTGATACACAACAAAGAGGTACCTATATCTACCAGTGTGTGTCTAAGATCAGGGAGGTCTAGCAGGCCCATGGCCACAAGGACTGAACGTCTCTCAGATCTTGTTAGTGTCAAATATTAATCTTGTCAATAAATGTAGCGTATTAGTATATATATCACAGCTTGTAAGGTATCCTACAATTCAGTCTTCCGACTGCAAAAGGAACAATAAACCAGCGCTTTGATTGGATTGGATTTGATTTGATTTGACCATCTAACATTAATTTACCACACTTGGTTCCACAGGTTACTGTAGAGTGATTGCTTATTACATCACAAGCCAAGGACAATAACGATGGATTCCAAACGTCTCTTTATTTCCATTGCTTTATGGCTGTTTTTAAGCTGTGCTCTGTTAGACGACGTTGAAGGACAAAAGAAACGAGGCCTAATTAATAACTTATCTCGCAGGAAAAGAGAAATGGCTGGCTTTATAGCCTCACAGATCTGGGTATTTATGCTAAATATTTTTATTCTTCAAAGGCAGTCTCTTTCGGTTATAACTTAGAAAAACTGAAAGAGTGTATGATTCCTAGCTGTCCGTAAAGTTATATACTGTCAAAAAAACATCGCCCATACATCGCAAAATGCAAAATGTTTTAGGTTCATTCATCTGGCCACACTTGTGTGATTCATTCCATAACTGTATTTAAAGTATTCTAGTTAATCAAAGTAAGGATAATTGGCTATTCTTCATACTTGTATCATTGAACGAGCGTTTAATAGTACTACTTCTTAGTAATTATTGCATGAATGATGCTGAGGAAGATGTGAGGAATTATGCAGATCGGGGAAGGTTACAAAGCGGTTGCTGGTTATTAGAGAAGTGTTTATCTACATTTCATTGTTCATTTAATTATTTATTTATCTATTTAATTATTTATTTATTTAATTATTTATTCATTTGTTAGACTGAGACGGAGGTACAAACCCCCAGGAACAGATCAGACACTTTGTTGAATCGCAAGTTTAAACTACACAGTACAGCATCTCCTAACCCTTAGAAGCCGGACGATGCTGATCATCTTTCCCTCATCACAAGTCACCAGGAGTACCCAACGAGAAAGATTTCAAAAGTGATTGGATATCGCTCCCAGTAATATTTTAACAGTCACTAATTGTTTTTTAGTTGATTATTAACTTTTCTAGCAAAATTATATCCGCTCCCCAAAGCCAGCTAAAGCTAGATTTTAAAGTACAATATCCAGCCAGGATCTTTACCTTAAGGGCTTTTCCCAGCCAGGATTTTTATCAAAAAGGCATGTCCCTAGCCAGGAATGTCTCTTTCTTCCCTTTTTTGCCAGCAAAAAAAATTACCGACATTTAGCCAGCCAGGAAAATAAATTGAGCCATTTTATCCAGGTGATACGAAAAAATTTAACTCAACAAAAGCTTAGTGCTGTCCTGGCGAATACAAATAGTGTCGAGTTAAGTTCTTTCCAAGGAATAGGTTTCCAGGAATATCTCATCGTTTTCACTTCGCTGGTGATGAGCAATTTGCTTGTTTTTGTGAGTCTTTTTGATATGCTGAAAAAGAACGCAATGTACTTATCACTTATCCCAAGCTTTGGAACCTTCATTCAGCTACTCTCAGTGTCCTTTCCATCTCCACCTACATCATCTCTGTGGGTAAAAGATAACTGATATTTGTTATTCTCTCTATTTCTCCGTCTCTGTCCTGTTTTAGCTTAGTCTTGAGGGACTTATTAAGAGAAACGCTGAGTGTTCCTCCAACTTCTCTCCCATGTCAAATCAAATTGTTTAAAAGGATACCCAATGGTTAGAATATATTTAATGTTGGGCATTAGGCAAACTAACCTCACATCTTGGGAAGGATTTTAGTATATTACTCTTATCTTTTATTTATTTTTTTCTTTCGTCACTCAGTGCTAGGCAAAATAGAACAATAAAGCTGCTTGAGATTTTGTTCACATTGTGCTTATACACTGATAGCAATCGGAGGGGCAACAAAAAAAACGAAAGTAAATACAAATTTATTGTTAGTCGAACAGTCTTTAAGTACCTTGATAATAAAAAAAAATACATTCAATCACCGGCATACCTTTCACTTTCCTTTTCTGCATACCGACTCCTCTTCATATTCAGATGGGGATCCATGTAGTCTTCGTTATTGCTTTCCATATCTAAAAATACAACGGTAAATTACTACGTTACTATAATAACTACATATTATTACTCGCCAACTTGGATTTACTTAGTATGCAGCCCAAGACCGTAATCGTTCAAAAGTAGCAATCGTTGCGGAAGCTTTACAAGGCAAAAGACAACTGTTCACAGCAAAATCCATTACTGGCAATCACCGCAAAAACTTTGCGAAACCTGTAAAGACAATTTCAGCAAAAGTCCTTTTTTAAGTCCAACCTCTCAATAAAATCATACATCAACGAGGGGCAATCGCTGCGAAGGCTTTACTAGGTAAAGGACAACTGTTCACAGCAAAAGCCATTACTGGCAATCACCGCAAAAGCTTTGCGAAACCTGTAAAGACAATTTCAGCAAAAGTCCTATTTTAAGTTCAACCTCTCACTTAAATCATACACAAACGAGGGCAGGGCAATCGCTGCGAAAGCTTTACAAGGCAAAAGACAACTGTTCACAGCAAAATCCATTACTGGCAATCACCGCAAAAGCTTTGCGAAACCTGTAAAGACAATTTCAGCAAAAGTCCTTTTCTAAGTCCAACCTCTCACTTAAATCATACACAAACGAGGGCAGGGCAATCGCTGCGAAAGCTTTACAAGGCAAAAGACAACTGTTCACAGCAAAAGCCATTACTGGCAATCACCGCAAAAACTTTGCGAAACCTGTAAAGACAATTTCAGCAAAAGTCCTTTTTTAAGTCCAGCCTCTCACTTAGATCATACACAAACGAGGGCAGGGCAATCGCTGCGAAAGCTTTAGAAGGTAAAAGACAACTGTTCGCAGCAAAAGCCATTACTGGCAATCACCGCAAAAGCTTTGCGAAACCTGTAAAGACAATTTCAGCAAAAGTCCTTTTTTAAGTCCAACCTCACACTTAAATCATACACAAACGAGGGCAGGGCAATCGCTGCGAAAGCTTTACAAGGTAAAAGACAACTGTTCACAGCAAAAGCCATTACTGGCAATCACCGCAACAGCTTTGCGAAACCTGTAAAGACAATTTCAGCAAACGTCCTTTTTCAAGTCCAACCGCACACTTAAATCATACACAAACGAGGGCAGGGCAATCGCTGCGAAATCTTTACAAGCTAAAAGACAACTGTTCATAGCAAAAGTCATCAGTGACAACCACCGAAAAAGCTTTGAGAAATTTCAAGAAAAGTCCTTTTTTGTCCAACCTCACACTTAAATCATACATAAATGGGGGACAATCGCTGGGAAAGCTTTACAAGGTAAAAGACAACTGTTCACAGCAAAATTCATTGTAAACTGACAATCACCGCAAAAGCTGTGCCAAACCTGTATTTATTCATTTGTTAGACTGAGACGGAGGTACAAGCCCCCAGGAACAGACACTTTTTGAATCGCAAGTTTAAACTACGCAGTACAGCATCTCCTAACCGTTAGCAGCCGGGCGATGCTGATCATCTTTCCCTCATCACAAGTCACCCATTTGAGCGATCTTACCCTGTCAGTGCAGGTGTTTAAACCCTCCCTAACTGGATACTACTGTATGAGGCACAAACGAAACCACTGTTGCACAGAGGTGTAATCTCAACATGAAGACCATGAAGTTAAAAAGGTCCCTAGTGGAGTCTCTTATTTATAGTTATGACGTTCGTTGAGTGTTTCTGGGTCCAATGCACCTTTTTCAGCTACGAGAACTGAGACAATGCACAACATTTCAGCCAAAAAAAGTTTATTTTGATCTTATAGGTAAATGTTCATTGCTGCATACAGTCAAACCTGTATGTGACGGCCCTGAATAAGCGGTCACTGTATATTACGGTCACCGGACAACTTCCCAAAATTTTCAGTTGCCTTCCTCAGCAAAGGGTGGCTGTTTTACACAGGTTTGACTATGTTACAGTAAATAAACGACTTCGATATTCCTATACATTTCCTGAAAGATATACCCTTGGTGCATGAGACTTAGTCCACGTTAGATGTTGGCCCCTGCACGCCAGAAATAAAACCTCTGGGCTAGTCGTTCAAACCGATGACAGCGCTATCCACTGGATAAATCGGATAAGTATTGGGAAAACCAATTGTGTTATCCACTGGATAGAGGTTAATTTCTTCTTAGTGACTTAGTGACTTCATGTCAAGCAATACGTTAACAACAGTTTTTGCTTTATTGTAGTAGTTCATCCAGAAATGAAAACAAATTAGCATTGGCATGCATGATACAGCTGATTATAACGGCTTAACGGATTTGTCCAAAAATAAACGCCGTCTCCTGACTCCATTTACCGCCGTTTTCATCGTCCGGTCGGAATAAATCGAAAGTGATGAAACAACAATCCTGGATATGAAAGCCACGATCGCGATCTATTCAGTTCAAGTTTGACAACGTTAGTCTTGTCGATGGCAACAAAAACAAGTGTGCAACGCGTTCTGGTTTTAAACCTTTTCCTTTTTTTGGTTTTCTCGTTTTCGTCGTCGTTGTTTGCACGAGCTCTCCAGTATCATTCATTACCATACAAATCGATGCTTGACATCTGGGGATTTCCTTGAAAAACCGACGATTCGATGGAAAAGGCGCCACAAAAACCCACGTTGGCTGGCACTCAAAGAGAGGTTCATATGTGTTCACGTGAAGTCAAAATTGTGAGACTTTCTTTTCAGATCGTTTCCAAGACATAAGTTGTTAGCAGAGGTTGCTCTCCGGCGTAGTCTTTAGATGTTCAAAGATGTTCGCACCGCAGACATTATTCACGTAGTTGGCTTGTTTTACGAATACTCTGTTACTACTTATTGAATGAGTGGGAGGACCGGATGAAAAAATATTTGGCTCCAGGTCAGGACGTACGGACCGAGGCGGAAGCGCAGCGAGGTCTAGTCTCACACGCAGGCTTTTTTAGGGGAGCTCGTATTTCGTCCCTCCCAACAAACGCCTACGTGACCAATCAACAGTGGCGAAAAAAAAAGTGTTGACAGGCAAAACACGGCTCATAACCTCCTGGTAGTGTAAAAACGTGATCCCGAGGTTACCTTTTTCCTTCTTTTCTTTCCTTCGCTAAGGTTATGCAATGCACGGCTCGAGTGTTCAAAAATCTGACTACATCTTACCTTGCCGCTCTAACATTTATTAGAGGTCACAAAGCTTTCCTTGTGTTGTGGAGGGGGACAGGGGGGCGGACGCCCGAGAGAACAGAAGGCGGGAGGGGTGGGGGAGACGGGAAAAGAAAGGGCGGGAAGCGGCATCTCTACGATGGCGGGAAGCGGGAGAGAAATTCAAAAAGTCAAGCTTTCGTTAATTGTTTCTGCTCATCATCCAGTCAAAGAAACGAACCAGGAGCCTAACGAACTCAACAATGTTTCTTGACTTCTATTTAACGTTCTCCGAGGCCCTAAATCAAAATTTTAATACGAGAAAAGTAAAAACAAAAAGAGCCTTACTTCCGGTGAAATTGGAAACCTTTCCAAGTCGGTTACATCATAGGTCAAGAGTCCTGATGAATGAGGTGGCGTGACACATGTACACGTGTTTCGATTGTGTCAGTCGTCTCAACAACAATGCAACGAGCTTTAATTGCATGACCATACAAGCACATACAGTATTGCAAAAGCTATGTTTAGGAATCAAAATTACAACACAGGGCAATTACGTTACTTTGATAATAATTTGTCACGAACATCAAAACAAGCTGAAATATATTTTATGAATTGTATATTGATAAAGTATTCGAAGAGATCATCAGTTCATTAATCTAGTCCATGAGCCAAGACATCTTAAAAACAACTTTCGTGGCACCCCCCATAAGACATAGCGAATTTGGTATCAAATTAAAGCTTATTGTATGTATTTTAATAATCTGCCTGTTACTTTCTATGTAACCTGTGCCTAAGTGAGAAAATCACTTGTTTCTGAGGGGGTTGGGGGGACGGTTTTATATTTTGGCACGAATACTTTTCAAGGCTTAAAACAACAAATACTTCAAAAACTGCTGATCCCATATAGAGAAAACTGGCGAAAAGTTTATTTTAAGTAAAGTGCTGTACTCGTCTTTGTCTAAATCTCAATAGGGTGTTACCATGGTAACCGTTGCTAGGCAAATATTTCAATCAGGGATATTACATTAATATGTACATTATGAACAGGATTTTTCACAGACACTATTTTTTTGAACACCAAAGCATTATTAGCATCATTCTTTTTGTAAACTATTTAGTTTTTATGAACTATAAAGAATGTCAAAGGCTTTAAGGCTCAACAATGTTCTCGCGAGTCAACCAGTTCATTTGTTTCACAATTGTTGTAATTCGTTTAATAGCAAAGAGGAAAAAAATAAAAACTCAAAATAGATTTGAGACTAATGGACCGACCAAAATCTGTAAAGTGTTTTCTTCTATTATTTTTTAAATGAAAGAAAAGCCGGCACGTTTTGATAATAATCCAGTGTCCACTATTCCATGAAAGTTCCATTCCAGATTGTATATCCCATGATGCAATTCAAACTTATTATTCATGAGCGGCCATCTCTTAGGAAATGGTGTGCAGACAAAATGGTAAGAGAATGGTGGTTTTATACAGATTTTCTTCTTAATTTCGATGCTTGGTCGTGCAAGATAAACTCAAGTAATGTCTGTAAGTTTCTGTACAATATATTTTATTTTTAAAAGCTAAAATTCTCACAAAACATTGCTAGAATAACTGTAAGTAGTCTGTCAGATTTTGTTTTCACTACAACATCGATACTGAAGTCTTTGGCGTGGACGCGGTCAAATCCAACGTAGAAGTTATGTTTTCAATAAGTTTTTGCTTGTGTTAAGGAAATAAGGTTTTTTGCTTCTCTTCGCTAGTGACATTTGAAGAGTTTCAGAAAACAAGCTAGTGTAATCAAGGATATGGCAGAAATTACGCCAGTAAGTTGTACTAGAAAGCGCTACTAAAAGCTGGGAAAGGCTGCTCGACTAGGAGAAGGGATGTAATCTGGTTGATTATGAAGGACTGCTGGAGTGAGGGACCAAAAAGCGGATATCACCGGCCATGCTACCAAGAATACACAGACATAAACAAAGTGTCTAAGTCATTTCTAATACCAGACAGGATCGAGATGGAGAGTCTGTTGGGCAGTCCAGTGGGATTGAGCCTTCGTGTAAGAGGGTCTGTAGGTCACAACTTCAAACACTTGACATTGATAAATGTGAAATTTGTCAGGAGGACAAAGTCAAGAAAGGCTACGGCAAAGGAACAAGAACAAGAGAACCACTTACACTAAACATTAGTGAATTTGGTAGTGCCACTTTGATAAAAGCAGCCCGGATTTGTAATGACAGCTGCATGCTATTGCACATTGATGGACGAGACACTATAGCTATGTAGATCAAGTATCATCGATCATGCCACAAAAATTATGTCCACCCAGAGCAACTGGCTAAGTTAGAAGAGCAAAATTGTCAAGAACAAGATGCTGGAACTGAGGGTGTAAAAAACACTCTCGTACAGTTTGAATTCGACTTTTACTTCTCGATTCACTAGAACAATTACAGCAAAAAAAAAGAAAATACAGAATTAATAAACGCGGACCGAAAACCTTACAAAAACGATAACTTAAAGTACAACAAATGACTAAGAAAACGAGCAAAAATTACAGGAAAAACTATACTTACAACATCTGTACGGCAACTCCGGATACCACTAAGCGACTGATTTACATCAACCAAAAAATAAAACTTTATACTAAACTGGACTGAAAATAATGAACCTAACGAAGTTACAAAAATAACAATAACGATTACGTAACGCAACGCCGAGACTAGAATACAGAAAGAATACGCATATGAAAAAAGGCTAACAAAAGACTACTCCAAGCGCGATAACAAAGGCACTAATTAAACTAACTTTACGCAACGCAAAACATGAAAAAATAAAGAACAGGAAAAAACTCGCAGTCTCTCGTGGCTACATGCCCGCCCCAATGAACTATCCAAGTCTCTTTACAGTTCATTAATAGAGTCACTACCTAGGCACGAGCGTAAGTCCGCGATCCTTAAACAGAATTCTTAGTAGTGATGAAATAAATTCCTTTTCACAGCTTCAGGAGAAATAAAAAAGGGTTCGTTTTTTTTTCAATGTGGCGCTCTCTGTCCTTCAAGGAAGCATAACTTTGTTACTGGCCTTGTCAGAACGGTTAGACTCGTCTTAACCTTTGCTGATCTGACATATCCGTCTTTTCCGCGAAAGACATCAACAACTTTGCCTAACGGCCATTTTCCGCGATGGACATTTTCATCTGCGATCAATACTAGATCTCCGATCTCCAAGCTACGACGAGGCTTCATCCACTTTGCTCTTTCTTGTAGGGTTGGCAAATACTCCTTTAGCCAGCGCTTCCAGAATATGTCTGAGATGTACTGCACCTGTCGTCATCGGCGCTTGCTGTAACTACCTTCCTTGCCAAAGGACCCAACGGGCAAACTTGGATTCGATCTCAATAACAGCAGATGATTCGGCGTGAGAGGTTCTAGGTCCTTAGGGTCGCTACTTACTGGTGTCAAAGGTCGGCTGTTCAAAATACCTGCAACTTCGGCCATGAGGGTTTGCAGCATTTCATCAGTGACGAGTTGTTGTCCCAGCAAGGCTTTAAGGATTTTACGAATTGATCAAATGATCCTTTCCCACGCTCCACCCATATGAGATTCTCCTGGGGGATTAAATTTCCAGATGATCTTTTTCTGGCGAAGAAAGTCATAAATCGTTGTTTGATTCCATTCACTTAACGACTCTCGGAGCTCTTTCTCCCCTGCACGAAAGTTTGTACCATTGTCACTGAAGATGGTAGTTGGACATCCCCTCAAACTGACAAATCTTCGCAAGGCGTTTATAAAGCCGTCGGTGTCAAGGGAATGTACAACTTCGATGTGGACGGCTCTAACAGCAAGGCGGGTGAAAAGGCAACCATAACGTTTCACGTTTGAACGTCCTTGGCGCACATAAAGAGGACCAAAATAATCCACCCCAACATGAGTAAACGGCGGTTCTTCGGACATCAGTCTTTCCTTTGAAGTTCACCCATCAGCTGTTCCCCACGCACGGCACCAAGTTTCTTGCACAGAAAACAGCCACTGATCACACGACGTACAGCTGATCGTCCTTTAATAACCCAATACTGGTGGCGCAGGCTGGACAAAACGTACTCTTGACCCATACGACCGGTTTTCTGATGATGCTGCGAGATGATTAAATCTGTCACGTGATCTCGGTAAGGCAGAATGATTGGATGCTTTGCATCGTAGTCGATTAGAGCGTTTTCCAGTCGTCCTCCAACTCTTAGAATTCCCATCTCGTCCAGCAACGGATGAAGTTTGCGTATATGCCCAGCCATCTTTAGGTTCTTCAGCTCGGAAGTTGCCTGACGCGAGTTGCTGTAATGAACCAATCCTTTGCAAGGCCTGGATGACTTCGGGAAATGAAATTCTCTGTGTGTGCTTGATAATCTCCTTTTCAGCTTCTTTCATTTCGTCTACCGACAGGACTCTTCTATTTACACTACTCTTAACTTTGGAACTGAGTGGTCTTCGACTGTATCGCTCAATGAACCACGTTCTAAATCTATGTAACCAGGCCACTGCCCTCTTTAATCTTTCCCATGATGAATGGCGCTCGATCAAACTTGAAAGAACATCTCCACTTTGATGGCCCGACGATGATTGGCTGTTAGACTGAGCGCGTTTGATCTCTGGATCGTCATCAGATAACTCCGGTTCATGAAGTGTAGGATCACGAGGCCAAAATTCATCTCTCCTGGTTAGAAACTGAGGACCATTTAGCCACTTGCTATTTGCACACATCTCTTCTACTGTGAGACCTCTACTAACTTCATCAGCCGGGTTGAGCTCGGAACTTATGTGTCTCCACTGGTGGGGGGCTGAGTTCTCGTGAATAACTGAGAGTCTGTTTGCAACAAACGTGTGAAATCTGTTCGACTGATTTCTGATGTACTGCAACACACAGGTGGAGTCTGACCAATACGTTGATTGTGTAATCGGAACGTCCAATTCCTCTCGAACAGACTTGTCTAACTGAACAGCTAAGACTGCCGCGGACAGTTCCAATCTCGGTACAGTCATAGGTTTCAGGTGTGCTAGGCGAGATTTTCCAATAAGAAATGTGCAATGGATTCTATCTTCAACGTCTACCATTCTGAGATACGAGACTGCTCCATATGCTATCTGCGACGCGTCTGCGAAGTTGTGCAACTCGGCAAATTTCAAGTCTCCAAAGTACAACGGCTTAATGCATCTTCCAAGAGATATCCGAGAGAGACTGGGTAATTGACTCTTCCATTTCTCCCATCTTTCACCATCTTCATCACTGATTGGGTCGTCCCATCCAATTTTCTTTTTACAAAGATCTTGCAACAACTTCTTTGCCGTTAGAACAACTGGAGCGACCAACCAAGTGGATCATAAACGGAGCTCATCATGCTGAGTATTCCCCGACGGGTATTTGGTATGTCTCTTAGGGTAACCTTGAAAGTAAACTCGTCTTTCTCTAAATCCCACTTGAGCCCCAACGTCCGTTGGATCGGTGGGTTTACTTTGTCCAGGTCAAGGTCAAGTACTGACGGGGCTCTCTCAACTCGCGGAATGCAGTCCAAGACCTCTGAACTGTTACTCAACCATTTGGCTAATCGAAATCCTCCTTTGGACAGAATGCTTCTTAGCTGATGCACAAATTCCACAGCGTTTTTTGCAGATTTAACCAACTTGAGGCAGTCACCGACGTAAAAGTTTCTTTTGACTGTCCTGACCACTTCTTCCGGGAATTCGTCTTTGTTATCTTCTGCTGTCCTTTTCAAAGCGAAGTTGCAACAACTCGGTGACGACGTTGCACCAAACAAATGAACTTCCATACGATGATCGACTGGTTGCTGGTTCGAGTCATCATCCGGCCACCAGAGGAATCTAAACGCGTCTTGGTCGTCTGGTGGTACTCTAACTTGATGGAACATGCACTCGATGTCAACTAATAACGCGACTCGTTCTTCCCGGAATCTCATCAACACGCCAACTATAGAATTAGTCAAGTCCGGTCCAGTAAGAAGCTGATCGTTAAGAGATGTTCCTCCGTACTTGGCTGCACAGTCGAAGACTACTCTGGTTTTTCCAGGCTTGTTGAGCACAGGGTGGTGAGGTAAATACCACAGCGGCCGCTTGTCGTCTACATGAACCTCGTTACACTGTACCTTTCTTGCGTGTCCCTTAGCAATGTACTCCTCCATGGTGGTCTTGTAACTTTCAAAGAGTTTCTCATCTTGTAGAAACCTTCTCTTCAGTACTTGAAGCCTTCGTTCTGCCATGGGCCGATTATAAGGCAGGAATGGTGGGTACTGTCTCCAGGGAAGCGCCACCTGATAATGACCTTGATCAAGTTTCACAGATCGTTCCATGATTGCAAGAGCTTTCTTGTCTTCCACTGACATGCCACTTGATAACGTCGTGCCACTGCTTACTTGGGTTCCTTGTTCAACCGAGACTCTGGTTCTGTTTTCAACTGATTACTGTGAGGGCGGAGGGTGAAGTAAAGTATGGTGTCGTCTCTTACAACCTTCACATGTACTCCTTGCTAAGCATCCCACTGCAATGTGGCCGTACTTGAAGCAATTATGGCATAACTGAGCTTTCCTCATCACTTGTAGACGTTCTTCGAAATTCTTCTCTATAAAAACCTTGCGTTTCGCTAAGGGGTGAGCTGCATTGCATACCGGGCAGACTGCATATCTCGTAGATGGGGCTTCTTTGTGACCAGGTGAACTCAACTGTCCTTCTCTGAAATCGATCTCTTGAGTACTGAATGCGTTACCGCGCTCATCGGGCAATGTAGCTCTTTTAGGATTAGGCTTACGTCTCAGACTATCCGATCTGCCTCGTGCGTCGTCTATCACGCAACCAAACACAGGGTTATTTGCAGCTCTCGCCTTGATTTTGACAAATTCTGCAATGTGACTAATGTTCGTTCTTTGACCTGCTTCCTGGATTTGATCTGCTGCTTCAACAAATTTAGTCCTGAGATGAAACGGCAGCCTCTGAACAATTCTTCTTAGGTTGTCGGCGCTATTAATTTCATCCAGGTAGCCAATAGATTCAAGTGTATTTTCGAAATCCTTTAACTGGTCAGCAAATGCTAATAATCCTGTACGATCTGAAGGCTTCAGAGGAGGACCTTCTGTTAGCTTGGTCACGTACTGCGAGGCAATTCTGAAGGGATGTCCGAACCGTTCTTCAAGTAGCTTTCTTGCAGCTTGATATCCTAGGGAAGGATCCTTGTACAAACAACATTTGATCGTGTCCTTTGCTACACCCGATGTGTACTGAAGAAGGTACATCAGCTTCTCGCTGACTACTCTAAGCGCGATAACAAAGGCACTAATTAAACTAACTTTACGCAACGCAAAACATGAAAAAATAAAGAACAGGAAAAAACTCGCAGTCTCTCGTGGCTACCGAAGGGTTACGACAGAGTATTTGGTAAAGTCAAAGAATTTGTTGAAAAAGAAGTCATCGCTGCGGCAAAAGCCATTCCGATGTCAATCGTTATTGAAAAGTACACTTCCTTCCTTACAGAAGAAGGAGTAGATGTAGTGACGTACAGGTCCACTAGGCTGAAGAACCGGCTTACGTGTTTTTTCGGAGAACGACCGTCCTTTCATCGACCATCGAACCAAAACCAACCAGAATTAGTCTATGGTTCGCACTTTAAAACAGAAGAGGTGGTAGAAACTGTGTTCAAGAGTACTACGTCTGTTGATGAAGAGCAAATAGCAAACAGTGACAGTGAGCCGGATTTAACAAATGCGCAAGACGAGGTAAGTCGTCGTCAAGTTTACCATACGGCTAAAACAATACAAAAGTTAGATGCCAACATGAAACCAACAATGCCATGGCCACCATCATCAGAAGATTTAGAGTGAGAGATTGAGAAAGTACCTGATCTGCTCTACAATATGATGGCATGGATCCTATCAACAAAGTCCGAATATTCTGTTGAAAGAGTTTCAGACATCTCACCGGAGGTCCATCGCCTCGCCCTCTCTCTTTCTCAGGATTTGATACATTCTGCCACTCGTGGACGATAAAAGCACCAAAACATGTCGTCCTTCCGATGACTGTAAAGAGCCTGACGGGGAATGTTGAACTGATAACCATTACAGATTTGGACATGGTTTATCGTCTTCCCAAACAGAGGAAGTGGAGACAGCTCGTAGACAAGTGTCGGAAGATGACAACAACTGTTCAAGAAAGCCAACACAGACCGCACTAACGAAGATGGAACGATTTGTATGTGCCTTGTACAATGACCCTAGTTGCAACGATGTAAACGAACTTAGGTACAATTTGTTCTGCGAGAGCAAAAACCTGCAGTCACACCGGCTTCCACCAACAAAAGGAGCTCTGACATCCAGGTACCACCTCAAGCGTGCTAACTATCAGGCCTTCCTCTGGAAGCATGCCCTAGAGACACAAACGAACCAGGCGCCCGATGGCCATGGTTGGCTGATGAAAGAAGGCCAACTGGAAATCTAGTGAACTAACCAGGCACCAGCCCCCGATGCTGTGATGGTGCTTGTATGCTGCGGCTGCAAAGGATTGTGTCAAACACGATGCTGCTCTTGTGTTGGCAATGCTCTTCCCTGCACTGAGGCATGTACATGCCAAGATAACCGAGTAAATATTATTGTGTTAGCAAGGAAGATAGTGAAGAAGATGATGATAGTGATGACAATATTAATGATGATGATAATGATGACGATACTGAAGATAAAAATGACAGTTAAATTCAGAATTGGTGACGCTAATTAGTATGGGTTGTCCAGTTGACGTATTCAAATCTATGAGTTGAATGTCTACAAGAATGTAATTTGATCGTCGAAACGGGCTAGACATCATTTCCTCTCATTGGGTCAAATCAGAATGGATCATATCCCCCCTTAAATGTGACATAAAAGTAGTTTTTGATAAGAACAAAGCCAGATGTGAAATGGAAGACCAAGTCATGGGGACGTAAAGGATCTTTTGAAATCGCAAATGCTTCGATGGCCATCATCAAAACAAACCAGTGTAATATACGTGTATAAGAAGTTCAGTAGGCAACCGTTGCCGTGGAAACAGTATAAACAGCTACTGTGATGCATAACCTTTTAGTTATCATAATAAAAATCGGCAAATTTCATTACAAACGCATTTTATCGCGTTCGTTGGAACGCATCCTAATCTGGTGTTCCTGTGGCACTAAGGCAGAAATTTTTGAGCTATTACGGGCGACTGCAAATTAGCCGCCCCTATTAATTTTTTTAGGGGCACCTCGGCCGGGAAGCTGGACTTCTTTTGACTGGAGGAATTCCCGTAATTTTTCCGTAAGTGACGAACGCTGATCCGTAATCAATGATTACCACTACTTTCCAAAAGATATTAATGTTTAGAAGTCACAAAGTTCTTCCCCCACCCCACCCCCAGCTAAGTCTGTATTTACCTGAAAGGGGTTCAGTTATGCAGTATTCCCGAAAAATGTCAGGCCAGTAAGACCAAACATTTCTGTGCTTCCTTTTCTCAATTCCTTTTTTCAGAAAACACTCACTAGTACAAAGTAAACGGTAAAAGTGAGAAGTGTAGCCCAATGCGCTATTTAAATGTTGACGGTTGTCATGGCAACTAAAGTAAACATATTCGATGAGTTCGTTTCATAAAATATGGTGAGGTTAGTAGTTTTGCCCAATTTGGTATAAAACCGTTTGGTATTTACACAGAAATTTACCTTTTGCAGTTCTTGTACATTTGGGAAGCACATTTTGTCCCTACCCACCCCCCCCCCCCACCCCCCCTCAGAAACAGTTGATTTTCTCACTTAAGCACAGGTTACATAAAAAGTAACAGGTACATTATCAAATTACGGAAATCAAGCTTTAATTTGATACTAAATTCACTATGTCTTGCGGGGGGTGCTACGATAATTGATTTTTAGCCACATTTCAGGACTTGGCTCATGGACTAAAACCGTTTATAGGTAATTGGGTAATATTTGGAATTAGAGTCTTGACTTTATAGTAAAATTTACTCCTAATCATAGAGTATGTAAGACATTGAAAATAAAGTGAACTTCGTCTTCTATTACATTGCATCCACAAAAAGGGCAATGCCTATTATCCTTCGTAGTTTGATTGTATCTGGCTATTTCTATCATTAGTTTGTGATTGCTTATTCGTAGTTTTACTAAAGCCCTTCTCCCAGCTATTCCTCTTGTTAAGTCTAAGTAACTAGAGGAGGTATGATCGGTTTTAAAAGATCTATAAAAATCAAGTTTTTGAGAATGTTGAAGGGTGTTTTGCCAATATGAGATATATTCCTGTTTCATTAAACTTACATAGCTTTTAACCATAGTTATATCTAATAAATCAGGGTTAAAGTCAGGAAGCTTAAAGTATTCAGACATGTTCATTAAATGAGAGTGGAAGATATTTTTGCCATTACAGTGTAAGTCGAATGACACTAGAAAAGCTTGTTTGAAGAGAGATTCCTCATCTTTAGACTGTACATATAAAATGTGTTTGAGAATTTTTGATTGATAGTGATATTTAAAGGAAAACGATCAAGCTCTGCTCTACAAGCTATATTAGAGGCTTTAAATTTTGTTGTTTACCTCCATTTTTTACAGCCTTAGCCTCCATCTGAAGTAATATAATCACAAATTCCAACGAGAAAAAACCCTTTTCATTACTCTGTCTATTGTCTATATTCAAATTTCAAACACTTATTTGCCGGAATTTCTGAATATTATCAGGCTAACCCTGTATGAATGTGTCGTTAATGTTTGTATTCAGCGGTAATTTTTAATTCGAAACTAGACTATTGAAGGTGTGCCTTCTCGATTTGTGAGCCGTCCCAGGTCTTAAAATTTGGTTTCGCATATACACACCCCAGGTCTTAAAATCTGGTCAGCGTCAGTGTCTCGTCTGTCTGACCAGCCTCGCAGTAGCCTGTTCCAAGCGTTCAGATAGTGGAGAGCGGTGCGAAGTAAAGAAAGCGATGAAAAGAAGAGGGGACTGACTCCCTCGCTTTTATTTTTTCGCGCTCCTTTTTACTTCGCACCGGTCCCCAGTATCTGAACACCTGGAACAGGCTAGTCTCGCTGGTAAAATGTCGTCAAAGACCATTTTGATCGGTCTAAGTATTTTTCGGTGTGGTGGGGAAAAATCCGTACACGGAAGACCTTCCTGTCAGCGCGATCCGTACGATTGTAGTTTACAAAACACCAAAGATTTTGCGGCGTGGTGCAAAGTTGTGTCCAGGGAATGCAGATTCAATGATCGCGCTGGAGAGTGCGGAGTGGTTAGATATACAACGCAATTTTTTGTTTTGGACAAGGCCAAAGAACTCCCTATTAGAAAAGGGAGTCAAACAGCGTGCACGCTGTCAGGTTGTACTTCATGGATAACAAAGTAAAAGTAATAGCAAAAGATTTTGAACTGCAAGGTAGGTGTGATTTCCTAGTACTTTTCACTGTAATTTTACATTTTTCACAGTCGCCAGTAGCGACAATAATAGTACATGTATTTTAATTTTCTCAAGCAAAGTATCACCAAATTTGTCAACTTTTGAATAAATACGATTTTGCGAGACGAATATCGGTAGCGTGGCTGCTGCTCGTGAAGCTATGAAGGCTTATGAATACAGACAATTCAGTCAATGATTAACATTGACAACATTGCACAACCTGGACACATTATGCGAAGCAGTAAAACTGCATAAATTCAATGGCCTGTCTTGAAAACAGCATGACAATATTTTAAAATAAACTAAAGATAATAAATGCAAAAAATAAAAAGAAAAGAAGAACACACCCAAGGGATGCGTATCTCCAAGTGTGTTTCTTTTTAAAGCCAGTGATGGCCTGTATACAGACGTTAAACCTCCCTGAAAGATACAGCTTCTCGAGCAAATATGAATAGGTTGGAGATTTGATAACCGACTGAACAATAATACTCCTCTACCAGCACTAAACTGGACGGTTGAATATGCAAACGGTTAACGAACATGCAATTATTGTCTCGTTGAAGTCAGTTTTTATAGCTTAAGACTACTTACGAAAAATAACGAAAACTAACCGCGGTGGATATGCAATTAGTACAATTAGACGCTGGGAAGTAGATAGCTTTAGCAACCGCGAAGGCACAAGAACGGCGAAAAAAGTTTAGAAAAACACACTTAGCAACTTCGCACGCCCATCGCGCTTGTTTGCACGTTTTTTTTTTACATTATACACTGACATGTTCTTTATTTAAATGTCAACAAATTTAGCCAAATAGCTTATTGGGGACACTAAAATATAACCTTTTTTAATAATACAAAGCTAGCTATATGCAATAAAAAAATTTGAGAAAGTTTCATCATATCCGTAGTTTACATTAATGTACGTCAGGATTAAGCAGCAACACCCACCATCCGCCATAGCCAGTCTCACTGCGTATTTCCTGACTAATTAGGGACCTAAAGATCAGAAGACGACGACGGCAACGAGGACGTCAAAAAAGCAATTGGTTCAATAACCAAAACAACAATTTTGCACGTGCATCACGCTTTTTGTACATTTCTTTGCCGTCACTGCACGACTACGACGTGAAAATGCCTAATTTCACGCTTTAGAGAGGAGGTACACAAGCGACGACAAAGTTTCCTGTAGCCTGTTCCAGGCGTTCATAAAGTAGAGCGCGGCGGTAAGTGAGGAGCGAGTTAAGTGAACGCCTGGAACAGGCTAAAGTTCCTCTTTCTTTCTGAACTTGGATGTGGTTCGTAGGAATTCAACTTTAGGAGGGTTCACCCAAATTTGACAAAGTTAATCGCGATGAAGATTGAAAGAACGCGAATTTACTTTTTCAACGACGTTTTCGCTGCCGTCGCCGTCCTCGGGTCTTAAGGTCCCTATTGTCGTTAATTGCACGACTTCCTTATTTCACGTTTTTAGAGGACAGGAACGCAACCCAGACAACCTTTTAATTTCTTTTTCTGAACTTAGATTCAGTCTTCAGAATTCAACTCCATAAAAATTCGCCACTATTTGACAAATTGAAGTAGATGCCGGCGATAAAGTTTGAAACAGCAAGAATTCAATGACTTCACACTTAGTCTCACCTTGAAACAGAGGCTATGGGCAACTCAGAAATGGTCTGTTGAGGACAGGAGTCTTATGTCTCCTCCTGGAGAAAGAAACGCCATTTGACATGGTCATCCAAGCTACACAAAAGTCTAGCCGTTTGCAGGGCGAAGGCAGAACCTTTATTTCCCAGTTTCTTTAAGACCCTGAGCATTGGTCCGACCCCAGGGTTTGAACCCACAACCTCCTGCTCTGCAGTCAAGCACTCTACCAGGGCTGTCACTAAAGGTGATGTTACACAAGATGATTCACAACAACGATTTTTAGCTCAACACAGCATTGCAACATTGTTACGAGATTGTTTGAAATAGTTGCAACATTGTTCCAACATTGCAACGCTTTGTTGCACTGAAAATCATCGTTGCGAATCGTACCGTGTAACATCACCTTAAGAGCCAGGGGCCGGGGATTTTTCCTGGCTACTATGAAAGTGCGCTCCAGCTACTCTTATAGGAAACAAAAGGAAAATAGAACTGAAAGAATTTTCAAGCTGTACAATTCCCCTCCTATTAATTGCATGTATCCAGCAACATGAAATTTTAGCGAGAGCCCTGCTCTACTAACTCTGCTAGCCCTCCACCCCAGTTAGTCACTAGAGTCCTGGCCGACAAAATCGTCTGTAAATCATTGTCAATTGAACCACCCTTTAACCGCCACTTTACCAAGCATGGCCACCTAATGAAGGTTTTACTGTATTATGACACGCTCTTCTTTCTTTAGACTGGATGTGAGGTATTGATGCATAACCGACCAGGAAGCTACCCCCACATGAATCAGTTCATCAAGAACATGTTTGTGACTTGTGTTCCATTTCAAAAGGAGCTCTTGTTGGACTTTGCAATGTATTTGGTGAAGCAAAATGCAGACATTACAGAAGCAAGCTTTCACATAAATCTTTCTCTCGTCATGTCCTCTTCTTAGAGCGTACTCAGGACTCTTTGCTTATCTCTCGTGGGAAAAAAGCAGAATACAGTTGGAGAAGAGGGATGTAGAGGGGGAAGATATTGAAGAAATGAGTCACATTTCTGACAGTGCATCTTTAACAAACCTTAAGCGACAGATGTATTTTCATGGAAAACAGGCATTACTTTTGTTTGCTGGTCTAGTTGAACACAGTGGAGTTTGGCATATTTTAACAAAACAAATTGAGATGTTGAAATATTATAACAAAGATGATGAAGCTAGGAAGGTCTTACTCAGATACAAGGAGAAAAATCCAGAAAATCCTAATGCTCACAGGTACATGTGATCTCACAGGAGCACTGTTAATGTCTAGAAAAAATAGTTTTTGTTGCTCATCATAGTGGATATATACGGTTAAATATATGAATGTACTGGTAGTTGTTTGTCTCACGATGTACAAGTCATATTTTATGGATATAACTATAGTCACGTGGGATGGTATTTCGCTTGAGGTGTACTGTATATATCAACTTCTTGTACTTTTAGTCTTCATTAAGCTATTAAATTGGACTGGTGCATTTTGATCTTCATTGTTTCAGTGATCTGATCATCCGTCAAATCACCATTCCTAAGTATGCCCTTGTGTATATGTTGTGTTTCAATTTTATCCTTGGTTTAAAATTTTATTGCCCTTAGTTCTTGGGCATGGTTATGTATGATTTTTAATTAGTTTAAATAAGGGAAAGAAAATTTAAACTTTGGGATGAAATTGAACCACAACACACATGTATACAAAGGCCAGGTATTGGCCCCCACCCTAGCTGGTGATTGTTGGACTTACAGTGTAGTTCCATGTTATGCAGTGCCTTCATTGATCATTTGCTGTTAGTGCTTTCACCTTTTCGCGTTTGATTTAAGTAAGAGATAAAGCCCGAGAACGGAGGTATTAAGCCATATACATTCCGAGGGCCGTAGGCCCGAGAGATGTATATGGATTAATACCGACGTTCGAGGGGTTTATCTAACTTATTTCATGATATTATTCATGAGGTATAGGTTACATAAAGGTCGTCTTTCACAGGGCAATAATTGGCCACTTGTTTTTGACATCTGTTTGTTTGTCATTTTTTGATCCGACCGCAGACAATGACGTATTTCATTGTAAGTATTGTAAAGGTTTTCACACAGCATCGAGAAAGGGCGTTTCACGGGTCATAATTTGTTCAAACCACTTGTTCTCACTTAGGTGAGAAACGGAGAACAATAGCGCATTATTTGTTTGCTAAGCCGACAACAATCAAATTTCAAACCTTATGTGTTTGTTTAATTTTTGTCTTGGTATTTTTTGGGGGGCCAGTACACTTGTGAGAGCGGCAATGGACAGTGACGACGAAATTTTCCTAACGCAAAATACTTTCTCTCAGGAGCCTTTTTCCCCTGAGTTGAGTTTGGAAGAGTTAGTGGGAGACTTTAGAGAAGTAAGCGAACGAGATAGTGTTGAAGTCGAAAAGAAAGAAAATCCTGGGCGTAATATCGTTGTTGTTTGTGATAACGAAGTCGAGAAGAGAAGAGAACCCAGAATACCGGCAAACACGAAAGTTAATACTTCATGGGCGGTACGTTGCTGGGAGGAATGGGCCGTCGAACGCAATGTAAAAGTTAAAAAGAATAGCAGCAAAGAGAAATACTACGAAGTATTTGCATCACGTGTTGAACGTGGGTGGATCCCACAGCAAGCAAAAAACACCAGGTGGCCATATTTCTATGTATCTCTTGGTGTCCGAAATATAACATCATCAAGCTAGCCTAGGCTGTTGATTTGTGGCTGTTTTGGCGATCAAGAAATGCTTTTGGTGATAAATTTGGGTGGAAGAAGTACAACATGTATTTCACAGAGAAAATTGTAGAAATTTGGACCATCCGCTTCATAATGGCAACAACAGGGTCCTGAAGTCTTGAACAATGAAAAGCTTTCTGTATCAAGACAATTCGGTGAAATTTATTCAACTCTAAAATAGCTGCTATCCTTTAGCTTTAGTATGTTTTTTGTACTTAGGTATGGTTTTTGTGTCATGGCTGTGCAAAATATGCAATATTTTGTGAGACAATAATGTGAGTGTCTGAGAAAATGAACTCCTTGAATTTTGTTTTAAAGTTCTGGAAAAGTCCTTGAATAAAAGTTAATGACACCTGTATTAACAATGAGAAAAGTCACAAACCATTTCAAATGATCAGTTTGTTGCGTCAAAAGTACTGACCAAACAAAACATTTTGCAGTGAAACTATTCAAATGAAAGAGGGTTTTTCAGTTTGTGTTCACTTTTAAGCTTAGACATTACATTGCTCTGTTGCTTATTTGTGCCTGAAAAAGAAATTTTCTTGAGCCTACTGAATACGAACACCTTGTCCCTTCAATTTCTGAATTAAGTGGGCTTGTAGATGTATTTTTATTCTTCTACTCTACAGATCAATCAAAAGGACTTCTTGATGCACTGGCAGCTTTTTTCATTAGGCTCGACCATGCAGCTTCTCGGCAGTGTATCAAAGATTGGGAAGCATTTTCTGACACTCTGCGCATGTATTTTGCCACACATGAGAAGAATAGTTTGGGTGAGCTTTGGAACGACCGATCTGATTGGTGGCCACAATATCACTTTCGTCAGGATCTGGTACCCTCCAAAGATCAAGTGTCAGAGACTGACTGGCAACTGGCCCAACACAAAGATGGCTCCTCGGGAAAAGTATGGTTACTATTTTTTTTTTAGTTGACATAGTTTGACATAATTTGAATCTTCTCTCGGCAAAGTCAACACCAAGGGTGCTTTCCACAAGTCAGAACTTGCCAGCCGGACCATTGCCAGACCAGTCATTTTGTATATTAAATAAAATTTTCCCAAGAGTTTTTACTGAAAAACCATCTCCTTCGTGCATACTATTTAGGATTTGACAGATCTCAGCTGGCTGGATAGTTGGGTTCGAGGTACAAGAATGCAACCCCTAATTTGTGTTGGATGTTCTGTGCCTTATTGGGTGTCTTGTGCAATTAAAAAGAATCTCGGGTTAAGTGCTAATCGGCCTTTGAACAACTGCGCCCTGTAATCACACCCGTAAAACAAAAGTTAAAATGTTCTATTTACACACCCAACGCACTCTGGCCACTATCTCCTCCAATTACAAGCACTTGACACCGAGCCATACCATATCTTTTCAAAATATAATGATACACAGTTTAAAAAGAGGTTTCGTTGTACACAACCCTTACGTTCAAAATATGCCATAATCGTATTTATCTATCGCAAGAACCATCCAATCTTCCCCCTCAACTGTTACCCGCCTGTACGCCTAACAAACATATCGAACGCACTCTCCTAAGCTCCGATTACTCCTAGTTTAGATTAAAAGTGAAATTCTCATTATGATGGGAATGGTCTGGCCGGTCAGTTCTGACAAATGGAAAGCACTCTAAGTTTATCTCAACCAAGATTTTTTTGGGGGGAGGAAGTATGGTTATAGAACTCCTACATTTTTGTTGTGGCTGTTTGTACAAGATTATAAAGTGGTGTTACTTTCTATAAAGTTCTTCTCTACCCCACATAACATTCTCACAACGTATTGTATGAGAATGGTTTGATAAGTTGAGAACAAGCAGGGACTCCTGGAGGGGGTAGGGGTGGGGACAACCCCTTCTTTGGCCTTAATGGGAACTGCTGATGGACAGCCATGAGGGTTGTGTCTCAAATGGGTGTCAGTCTGTACTTTATTCACAAGATTTTATGTATGTCCATGGTGTAGTGCTCCTCATCTTACTATAAGTTGTTTTGTTTTAAACACTGCAGCAAAATGAAAAGATTTTGTCTTGAAAAGACTCAGTGTTTGAAGGCCTTAACAACACAGCCCTATGTAAGCTTTCCCCCGGGTGCTGGGTTAAACAGTTGAAATATTGTTACAATGTTTTTTGAGAGAATGTCCTGAAATGCTGAGATTATGCTGGTTCAAACAGTCACAAGGTTGCTTCGACAAGACGAAGTGAATAATCATGTTATTACCACAATAGGAAATAACAGTAGCATTCTCCTTCTCAAGTACAGTACAGCAAAGTTGTTTAACCCTTGAAGTCCCAAGAGTTATCATCTTCCATTTTCTCCCAACAGTATCAATAAATAATTACGAGGAAAGGTTATGGGAACTGAAAAAATGACCCACAGAGGGAAAATGGTTTGATCTTTCATCAAATTCTCTCAACTGATTTTGTAAGGAAATGTATGGAGATCAGTCCAGAGAATTTGTATGTGGGTATTAGGTTTTAAAGGGTTAACATTTTGACAACACAGAAATGTTGTAACCAGGGCATAAACAGCTCTTAGACCTGTAGGCCCTGGCTTACAAATTTTTGGTTTGATCACTCCACCGCTTGTAATAAATCATAAGTTGTTGGGGTGAGCTAAAAAGCTTGAGATCTCAAAGTGTTGGTTAGGTCAGTGCATACTAGTCATGCATGAAATTTTCAGGATAATTATGTGGAAATGAAAGTCAGCCAGGCCTACAACTAGTCAAAAAGCTGGTTACGCCCCTGGTAACAGCACAAATGCTGCGAAAATGTCGCATTTGTCTGAAAGGGACTTGAAATTTTGTCTCTTTGTTTCAAAGAAAACCCTTTCACCAAGGCTGTGAAGAGGCAAGAGTCACAGGACAACTCATCTTACAGTGACACAGCATCACCAAGAAAAAGAAAAACTATAACACTGTTCACTGATTCACCATCGCCTCTCAAGAGAAAAAACAAAAATGGCTCCAGATTGCATGAAGAGAAGTCTTCCTCAACAAAGAGAAAAATTTTATAATTTACAGAGTTAAATAAATTGTAAATGCTGTTGATGTGCCTGTGATGATTTGATGCTCTCAGGAGCTGATAACCCGGAACCTTCATTTGTGCTATAACTTTGAGTCAACCCTTTCTCGTTTTCTTTTATTTTTATGACTATAATCTCCCGTGGAAAAAAAAAATTGCCTCCGAGGACTTAACCACAAACGACTGAAAAAATGGCGGCTAAGGGAGAAACTTTTTTTACGCTCCTTTGCCGTTTCCTTAAAATCAGTAATCTGAGTAATTGGTAATCGGCTCGTAATGGTGTAGTTTTCTTTCTTTGTAAAACGAGGGACGTCTTCGTGACGCTGGTACGAGAATGTTTTGTGGGCCTTAGATGTAGACAATGGGTAATCCAATATTTTTGAAACGGTTTCAAATAAAACTTTTAAAGAAAAACTAGTCCTTATTATTGGGCTGCCTGTGGCCTAATCAAAAAATGAATCGCGTCTATGTCGAAAAAGACAAAATGGCGGACGAATCTCCTAGAACGGCACGGAAGGGTAGTTGGAGCGACTTCTGAGTGGAGGGGCTCCCTCCTTTTTCATCATGAAGTTTCCTTTCATTGAAAGCCGAAACGACTGTCTTTTATATTTCATACTTGGTTTAAAAGGAGCTATAAACTCAGCGTGGAAAATATATGACCACCAAACGCGTACAGCAGTATACGCGTCTTGTTTTCATCAGGTCTACGTCAGGACTAGTAGAGCGAGAGAGAATTGCCTCCCGCAAGGGGGTGCCCTTCTGTACATTTAGGCACATTCAGTATCCTCTTAAGAGACATACGTGCCTTATCACTCCAACTACAAATTATGTAATGGTACCCAGATAAGGAATAAGCGGAATACCACTAAATACCCTAAGCTAGAATACACTTTTTTCTTCTGAAAATAAGAATCTATTTAAGGTCCTAAATAACCTAAATTTGTTCTAATTACCATTTATGTAATAACCTATTTAGGCTAACTTGGGAAACTGCAATTCATAATCGCGGGTTTTTAATACGAAAGCCGAGGAGGGTCTTCCGACTTCTGACTTCCGCCTTCAGACTTCAGGCTTCAGACTTCAGACTTGACAAAGTTCGAACTCCGGATTTCTGATTTCTGACCGTTGAGACTCAATGCTGCATGGTTAGACTTCTGACCTCCCACTTCCCACTTCTGACTTCCGACTTCCAACTTCCCACTCCTTACTTCGCACTTCCCACTTCTAACTTCCAACTTCCGACTTGACTCCTCTGCCGGGCTCGATTGCCGCTCGATCCGCCACGTGGGTATTAATGCTCAAGGTCAAGGCTCAGTAGAAAGAACGGCTGTACCGTTCTAGCCGCAAAAGAGAACGACTAAAGTTGCTCTTGTAAAAGCAACTAAGCACAAAGCCAATCAGGCAACTGATGAGGTTCGCTTGGGGAACCGAAACCATAGTCTTGCCTGATCACAAAGTGGTAACAGTGATAACAAAACAGTCCAAACACTGTTAAACTTATTGCTGCGGAGCGACCGAAGGGAGCGAGCAGCAACATAATCAGGATTTAAAGGAAATATATAAGGGGCGACGAATTCTCGAATTCATCACTTTTTACCACAATGCATTGCATTTAACCAGAGTGCATTGCACCACGAACAACTCAAAGAAAAACACGGGGAAGTTCGGTGGGTGAGATAGTGCATCGTTCGCTGCTCAGACTTACAGTTTTCTTTGTGGCAAATTTTCTACAGCACGGTTAGAGGTCTTACCAAATTTTAAGACACGCAGGAGTCTTTCGGATGAGTACGATGGTTAACTTGGGGATTGGATTTCAATTCAAGAGCCTTTGACTCGTCCAGGTGTTAAACCTGACGAGAAGATGAGCATTTGCTCTTCGACTCCGCAACACGGGGGATATACAAATTCCAGCTTGCTAGAAGGTGATGTGAAAGTGAGAAAATGTCATGCAGTGCTATTCTTAAGAAACTGTATGAGCCGAAAATGGATGTGATTTTGACCATTCGCTTCAAAATAACAGCGGAAATCGAGATAACAAAACATATGTTTTGTGTCCTACTTTGCAGACGAGGACGTGTATCGTCGTTTTGAAAAGCATAATTATGTTCTTTCATTCATTCATTGCCATGGAATATGCGTTTACATTGTTTTTTCACTGTTAATAGCTCGGTTAATGCGGCTGGCGATCATCTTGCCGGCGGAAGTTTCATGGAAAAGGAGTAAAATCAAGACTTTTCAAAAAAATTTCGCAATCAGCCTCTGTGGTGTAGTGTTTAGGTGTAGTCGCGTCGTGCCGAAGGTGCAGGGTTCGAGTCTTACCAAATTCTTAATTCCTTCTTTCTTTTTTTCCGTTTTTTGTGTTGTTGTTTTCTATAAATATATAGCTAAATAACTGTTACTTAATAAAGTGCAACAAACAGCAAGAAAAGTATTGTGTTTCCAGAGAAAATATCGTGCACCGTATATTAAATATATGGATAAAGAATCTGAATTTCTATTATTTCCTACAATTTACTGTGGGAAAACCAGAGTTATAACCACTTGATCATTTTCTAACCAATGTTCCCACGAGTTCTTTCTATAGACTGATGGTAAATATTCTAGTACTTTCCAGTATGTAAATAGGACATTCAATGTCATTTTCGATTCTTTTAAGTCTCACTGCCTAACTAATGCCAGTGTCAACAGAATGTGCCGCAGCATTACTATCTCTTAGAT
>OZ038001.1:10125440-10130440 GCA_964035705.1 Porites rus | reverse complement strand
CGTTGTCGTGAGGCATTGACGCGTGGAGAAGAAAAAATTACCTCTGCTCACAGCACTAGACGCTTCCGAAGACGTTGCTTAAAGTCCCCAATATTTGTCACATGGCTGGTTCTTTATACAGTATAATGTATCGCTCAAATCGAAGCTTCAACATGCCCCCCGGGTATACCCTGGGCATTTGACAACTTTGCCGTCCCGGGGAGGAGGGAATTTGATTATCAGAGTCTTCCAGGGGGTGGGGAATTTGATCCCCATGCTTTAGGGGTGGAGAATTTGAACGACACCTTCGATTTCATGTAAAATCTTTGGCGTGGCGAGCTATCATGGGGGACGCGGTGTTAGAGGATTTTCGTGGAAAAGATTGTGCCTTTGTGGCCGATTGGTTGCGAGGAAAGGGCTTGTGCCGTATTTGAAGTATTTAAATTTTAAAACTTTTAATATTGGATTCAGGCTTTGAATGTATGAATGTATTTTATTGTTGTGTTTACAATGAAAGACAATACTTATATCGGCGATTCAATACAACAACATAAAATGAAATAAGATAAAAAGCTCAGGTCAACTACTTTGACCTACTGCAAGTATGTTAATTAATAAGGTGAACGATGATGCATGTCAGTGAAATGGTCATGATGTAGTAATCTCAAAAGGTGGGCTCTTTTTTATAGAACGCTTTGTATGTTGCATGACGAAGAAAAACTGAGCATTCAGTGACCTTGTAGCAGCGATTTCCGCCGCTTTGCACGAGACTTTTATTCGTAGTTAATACGCTAACAGTGTTTCTCAGTTTTTGTTGTATTTCCGCCGTCCTTCTGTCATTTTTGTGCCTGTGAAATGTCCCCGGGGTGGGGGCATTTGATCACCTGAATGGACCCTAGTGTGGGGCATTTGAACGGCATTTTGGCCTGGGTAGAGGGGAATTTGAACAATAATTTTCAAAATGTCAAATGCCCAGGAGGGGGGGGGGGGGGTTGCCCGAGGGGGGCATGTTGAAGCTTCGATTTGACCGATACATAACGCCGATAACTATAAATAGCAAATAGCTTATTGGGGACGCTAAAATATAATATAACCTTTTCAATAATAAAAAGCTATATGCAATAAAAAAAATTCAGAAAGTGTCATCATATCACTAGTTTATATTAATGTACATCAGGAGTCAGCAGCAACACCCAGCATCAAGACCCATAATGGGTCTTGCCAGCATCCGCCATAGCCAGACTCGCTGCATATTTCCTCGCCTGAGATCATGCCCTCTCCCTATTATCCCTTTATGTCTCTCACGGGAAGAGAGCGTTATTTTTTTTCCCTCTCGAGCCAAAGAAACAAAGAAGCAAAAAAATAATAATAATAACGCCTGATCTCAGGTTACGTATTTCCTTCCTAATTGTCGTTACGACTTCCTTATTTCACGACTTCCATATGGTACGACTTCCTTATTTCACGTTTTTAGAGGACAGGAAAGCATGCCAGACAACCTTTTAATTTCTTGTTCTGAACTTAGATTCAGTCTTCAGCATTCAACTCTATAAAAATTTGCCAATATTTGACAAATTGAAGTAGATGCCTGCGATGAAGTTTGAAATAGCAGAATTCACTTTCTAAGTTACGTTTTTGTCGCCTTCGCCGTAGTCATGTTGGTTAACAATTAAGCCTTGTAGTAACTGCGTCGAGTCCGAGGTCGTAAAATAAGTCCCCCCAGCTTAGTTAAAGCCGCCCTTCTGTGACCACAAAAAAATTCAATGTCACGTTTCATAATTCTGTGGAAAGGCTTTCAAGGAAAGGATCGAATGAAGAAAAGGCAAGAATGAACCAGAATAAAGGTTGAGGGAAGGGAAAAAAGGCTGTTTAAATCCCACGCTTTGCGAATGTCGATGGATCTGCGGGAACAATTAAAAGGGGTATTATAGCCTTAATGATTTTTAAATAATTGAAAATGAAAACTTCAAATATAGTATTTTTTTTGTGCAAAAGGTCAAAAGGAACTCCTTGATTAAGTGTTTTGTTTTAACAGGAACAGGAAAGAGTTTAGTTTATTAATACCAATATATATGTCTGTGTCAATCTGTTCCCATCAAATCCATCCAAAATGAAAATAAGCCATAATATATTGGAAATAACCCAAATTGCAAAAAGATGCAAAGGATATATATATTGCTAAATTACACGCGTGTTCAGAGAGTGTTCTGTGAAGAAGAGTGCAACATCAACTTCGAATTAAGATCGGTAAGATAAAGGCATGATTCCATTATATCGTTGTTTTATTTCTCCCCACGCTTTTATGATACACCTAAATTAAAGAAGCTTTTAAGCTTCTAAAGTATTTAGTAGTTAGTTTACAGTGAATGATTTTTTTAAAAAAATGCGTCTTCACAGCGGTTTATACCCATTGATACACAACAAAGAGGTACCTATATCTACCAGTGTGCGTCTAAGATCAGGGAGGTCTAGCAGGCCCATGGCCACAAAGACTGAACGTCTCTCAGATCTTGTTAGTGTTAAATATTAATCTTGTCAATAAATGTAGCGTATTAGTATATATATCACAGCTTGTAAGGTATCCTACAATTCAGTCTTCCGACTGCAAAAGGAACAATAAACCAGCGCTTTGATTTGATTTGATTTGATTTGATTTGACCATCTAACATTAATTTACCACACTTGGTTCCACAGGTTACTGTAGACTGATTGCTTATTACATCACAAGCCAAGAACAATAACGATGGATTCCAAACGTCTCTTTATTTCCATTGCTTTATGGCTGTTTTTAAGCTGTGCTCTGTTAGACGACGCTGAAGGACAATTGCAAAAGAAACGAGGCCTAATTAATAACTTATCCCGCAGGAAAAGAGAAATGGCTGGCTTTATAGCCTCACAGATCTGGGTATTTATGCCAAATATTTTTATTCTTCAAAGGCAGTCTCTTTCGGTTATAACTGAGAAAAACTGAAAGAGTGTATGATTCCTAGCTGTCCGTAAAGTTATATACTGTCAAAAAAACATCACCTATACATCGCAAAATGCAAAATTTTTTAGGTTCATTCATCTGGCCACACTTGTGTGATTCATTCCATAACTGTATTTAAAGTATTCTAGTTAATCAAAGTAAGGATAATTGACTATTCTTCATACTTGTATCATTGAACGAGCTTTTAATTGAACCACTTCTTAGCAATTATTGTATGAATGATGCTGAGGAAGATGTGAGGAATTATGCAGATCGGGAAGGTTAAAAAGCGCTTGCTGGTTATTAACTGATATTAAGCCTAGAGGTGTTTATCTACATTTCATTGTTCATTTAATTATTTATTTATCTATCTATTTATTTATTTATTTATTTATTTGTTAGACTGATACAAAGGTACAAACCCCCAGGAACAGACACTTTGTTGAATCGCAAGTTTAAACTACACAGTACAACATCTCCTAAACCTTAGAAGCCGGGCGATGCTATCATCTTTCCCTCATCACAAGTCAACTGGAGTACCCAACGAGAAAAATTTCAAAAGTGATTGGATATCGCTCCCAGTAATATTTTAACAGTCACTAATTGTTTTTTGGTTGATTATTAACTTCTCTGGCAAAATTATATCCGCTCCCCAAAGCCAGCTAAGCTAGATTTTAAAGTACAATATCCAGCCAGGATCTTTACCTTAAGGGCTTTTCCCAGCCAGGATTTTTACCAAAAAGACATGTCGGGAAAGAAATAGGTGATGCTTAACTTTATTATTCTGTGATTAAATATTAATTACAAATAGACATTTGTAGTGCAAAGAAGTTAGATTTCGTGACATTAGATTTCACAATAATGCAGTCAAAGTTCGTGTATATTTACGATATAAAATGATGTAACTGCATGCATTTTCTTAGGCTAAATAAGGTGAAAGAACGTGCGATTTTGTAATAGACACTTAATTAAGATACATTACAATGGGAACTTTTACTGTACATGTGATTAATGTAAAAATACTGCCTTACGCAAGGATAGTAGAAAAACCACTGTATACTTAGAATGTTTTAGTTGATCGATTCGTTGATCGTTGATCGTTTAGTTACGTTGATCGTTGTGTTACGAGCGTTGAGTATGTGAGAATTGTACATCGCAATAGATTGTTGGATTGCATTAAATCGTGTTGTTACATCGAAAGATACAGTCCTCTTGATTTGTTTGAACCAGCGGAGCGGGGTTAAAAGAATTCCGCAACACCTAGCCAGGAATGTCTCTTTCTTCCCTTTTTTGCCAGCAAATAAAATAACCGACATTTAGCCAGCCAGGAAAATAAATTGAGCCATTTTATCCAGGTGATACGAAAAAATTTAACTCAACAAAAGCTTTAAGTGGTGTCCTGGAGAACACAAATAGTGTCGAGTTAAGTTCTTTCCAAGGAATAGGTTTCCAGACATATCTCATCGTTTTCACTTCCCTGGTGATGAGCAATTTGCTTGTTTTTGTGAGTCTTTTTGATATGCTGAAAAAGAATGTAATGTACTTATCACTTATCCCAAGCTTTGGAACCTTCATTCAGCTACTCTCAGTGTCCTTTCCATCACCACCTACATCATTTCTGCGGTGTTATCAGTCTATCTATTTCTCCGTCTCTGTCCGGTTTTATCTTAGTCTTGAGGGACTTATTAAGAGAAACACTGAGTGTTCCTCCAACTTCTCTCCCATGTCAAATCACGGGGGCTGACAGCTCTAACAAGGGCTGTTCCGGGAGAAAAACAAATTTATTCCGGGAATCTGAAGATTTTGCTGGGAATCGGGGAGCCTGGCAAGTTTTTCGGGAAATATGAGATATTTTCAGGACAATGAGCAAAGATTTGATATTACATGTTATCAAACAATATATATGCACAGTGATATCCACCATGTGTATGCACTGTATTTTATGTATTTTGACACTTGATATGAAAAGACCAATCAGCAACGTTTCCCACTGAAGTAGCATGAAGTTGGAGTGCGATTGACTGCGTGCAATCCCGAGCGGATTGACACAAGA
>OZ038001.1:10072940-10107940 GCA_964035705.1 Porites rus | reverse complement strand
CTTCTTTTTCGCTCTTGTTGTCCTCGATTAGCGTAAAATAATCATAATATGAACTTAACAATACTCAGCAATAATATTGACCTCATTGGTGAGTAACGCCATGCATCGTTGTTTTGTTTATACAGTAGAACGCCGATAACTCGAACTTGGATAACTTTCCCCGCTAACTCGAACAAAAATTCTTTTCCCTTGATCGACCCCACAAGCTTTGAGCTATAAATCTTATCGTGTTTAAATAAAGGATTATGTATGTATGTATCAAAAAGTCACTGAAATTTACCCGAAGGCCTGTTAGAGTAAATTCCGACAAGCGACATGGCCTTTAAACAGCGACATAGGACAGCAGAACAAACGACATAAAGAGGGATTGAAACTGTGACAGCGACCGAGAAAAGTGCAAATAAAATACCGACAGCGGCATGGCTTCCTTCTCAATACGCCAAACGACAAGTTTTAAAATTCAGACTAGATAGGGGCATACGTAACCCCCTTAAGAGGAGCTCGTACCTTGATTACTCGGATTTCTGGTTCTTTTAACTCCACTCGGATGCCATCCCATTAGCTCTAGCCTTCTTGTTGTATAAGGGTAAAAACACTAAAACTAACACTGGTCGCCGTTAAAGACAATATTTCATTTTCATATTGGTGAAACGAACAGATCATCATGTCTTCGTTTCTGATGAAATAAGTAAATTTGCACTGCACTAAACACTGACAACCTTGAAGCCAGACAACCTTGTAATTTCTTGTTCTGAACTTACACCCAGTCTTCAGAATTCAACTCCATAGAAATTTGCTAATATTTGACTATAAATTGAAGTAGATGCCGGCGATGAAGTTTGATTTAGCAAGAATTCACTTTAAGACTAATAGGTCGTAAAATAAGTCCCTCAGCTTAGTTAAAGCCGCTCTTCTATAAACACAAAAATATTCAGTGTCACGTTTCATAATTCTGTGGAAAGGCTCTCAAGGAGAGGTTCGAAAGAAGAAAAGGCGAGAATGAGCCAGAATAGGCAGGTTGGAGGAAGAGAAAAAAGGCTGTTTAAACCCCACCCTTTGCGAATGTCGATCTATCTGCGGGAACAATTAAAAGGGTTATTATGGCCTTAGTGATTTTTAAATAATTAAAAATAAAAACTTCAAATATAGTATTTTTTTCTTGTGCAAAAATTCAAAAGGAACGTCTCTGTGATTAAGTGTCTTGTTTTAATAGGAAAGAGTTTAGGTTATTAATACCAATATATAAGTTTGTGTATTCAATGACGTACACATTACGCAATCTGCTCCGATCCGATCCATCCAAGTTGAAAATAGCCACAAAATACCGGAAATAACCCAAATTGCAAAAAGATACGAAGGATATATATTGCTAAATTACACGCGTGTTCAGAGAGTGTTCTGTGAAGAAGAGTGCAACATCAACTTCAAATAAGAAGGTAAGATCGATAAACGCGTGATTCCGTTATATTGTTGTTATATTTCTCCTCATGCATTTATGATGCACCTAAATTAAAGAAGCTTTTAAGCGTCTAAAGTATTCAGTATTTAGTCTCAAGTGAATGATATTTTTAACTGGGTCTTCACAGCGGTTTTTTAAGCTCCAGCCTGTTCAATTTCCCAGACCACGCTCTCGGGCATGGCTCCTAGCTACACCATTCAACATAATTCATGTACGTGACTAACCTGAGATCAGCCGGCGTTCTTTTTTGGGGGAAAGCGCGAATAAACTACACTGCATCGCAAACGTATTTTTATCTCGGTTGTAACAGAGTTTAGTTTCGTCTGTGGCGCAGGCTAGCGCGAATACCGCTGATGGTTAGCCGTAGATTATAAGGATTTAATCATTAATTTACCACACTTGGTTCTACAGGTTGGCTGCAGACGGCTGATTGCTCATTACATCACAAGCCAAGGACAATAACGATGGATTCCAAATGTCTTTTTATTTTCATTGCTTTATGGCTGTTTTTAAGCTGTATTCTGCTAGACCACGCTGAAGGATTCCTTATTCCAAGAAAAAAGAGGAGACAGCAGCGAAAAAAACGAGGCCCAAATAATCACTTATCCCGCAGGAAAAGAGAAATGGCTGGTTTTACAGCCTCCCAGATCTGGGTATGTATGCTAAATATTTTTATTCTTCAAAGGCAGTCTCTTTGGGTTATAACTTAGAAAAACTGAAAGAGTGTGTGATTCCTAGCTGTCCGTAAAGTTATACTGTCAAAAAAACATCACCCATACATCGGAAAATGAAAAATTTTTGAGGTTCATTCATCTGGCACACTTGTGCTATTCATTCTATAACTGTATTTAAAGTACTCTAGTTAATCAAGGTAAGGATGATTAGCTATTCCTCATACTCGTGTCATTGAACGAGCGTTTAATAGTACCACTTCTTAGCAATTATTGTATGAATGATGCTGAGGAAGATGTGAGGAATTATGCAGATCGGGGAAGGTTATAAAGCACTTGCTGGTTATTAACTGATATTAAGCCAATAAGCCGAGAGGTGTTTATCTACATTATCATTGTTCATTCATTCATTCATTCATTCATTCATTCATTCATTCATTCATTCATTCATTCATTCATTCATTCATTCATTCATTCATTATTTATTTATTTATTTATTTATTTATTTATTTATTTGTTTATTTATTTATGTATTCATTTATTTATGTATTTATTCATTTCTTAGGCTGAGACGGAGGTACAAGCCCCCAGGAACAGACACTTTTTGAATCGCAAGTTTAAACTACACAGTACAGTATCTCCTAACCGTTAGGAGCCGGGCGATGCTGATTATCTTTGCCTCATCACAAGTCACCCATTTGAGCGATTTTGCAGTGTCAGAGCAGGTGTTTAAACCCTCCCTAACTGGATGCTACTGTATGGGGAGGCACAAACGAAACCACTGTTACACAGAGGTGTAATCTTAACATGTACTGTGACCAAGAAGTTAAAAAGGTCCCTGGTGCAGAGTCCCTTATTTATAGTTATGAATATGTTAACTGAATACGCATTGCAAGATATATTTATGATTTATTTATGCTATACTCACTGTATATTTATCATTGATGAACAGTTGGTAAAATTATTACACTTACACTAAAATTCTTCACCCATACAATTGGAGTTATTTTTTACTCACGGAAAGCACTAAAAATTGAGTTCAAGCACAGCCATCCCAAACTCAATATGTGAACGCACGTATGTTAAAAGTAATACATCTGCTAATATTGCATAACGTAGCGTTTTATAGGGTTTATATGGAAAAAAGAAAAAAAAGAAAAAATATCACCTTATCTTAGCTTATCGTGCTAGAAAAGAAAGAATTAAAATAAAGTTACTTTTGCTGCATTATGTGTTCCTGTGTCGTTTTGAAGCGTTTTGGGCTGGTTATGCCATCCTGTCTTAACCTTCATAACAAGTTATTATGCTAAGCAGGCTCCCTTAACGTAAAGTACCCTCCAAATCACTGTAATGCACCGTTCAGCAACAAGAAAGACAATGCACAACATTTAAGGCAAAACAAAGTTCATTTTGATCTTATAGGTAAATGTTCATCGCTGCATGAACCTGTATGTAACGGCCCTGAAGCGGTCACCCTGTATATTACGGTCACCGGACAACTTCCCAAAATTTTCAGTTGCCTTCCTCAGCAAAGAGTGGCTGTTGTACACAGGTTTGACTATGTTGCAATAACAAAACGATTTGGATACATCTCCTGAAACATATACCCCTGGCGCAAGAGACTGGTTTTGTTGGCCTGACTGACCCGCATCCGCCGATCTCACGCCAGAAATAAAACCTCTGGGCTAGTTGTTCAAACCGATGACAGTGCTCCACTGGATAATTAATCGGATAAGTATTGGGAAAACCAATTGTGTTATTCACTGGATAGAGTTTAATTTCTTCTTAGTGACTTAGTGACTTAATGTCAAGCAATACGTTAACAACAGTTTTTGCTTTATTGTAGTAGTTCATCCAGAAATGAAAACAAATTAGCATTGGCATGCATGATACAGCTGATGATAACGGCTTAAGGGATTTGTCCTAAAATAAACGCCGTCTCCTGACCCCATTTACCGCCTTTTTCATCTTCAGGTCGGAAACAAAAGTTGAAAATAGATCGAAAGTGATGAAACAACAATCCTAGATATGAAAGCTACGATCGCGATCTATTCAGTTCAAGTTTGACAACGTTAGTCTTTCGATGGCAACAAAAACCTGAAAAACAAGTGTGCAACGCGTTCCGGTTTTAAACCTTTTCCTTTTTTTGATTTTCTCATTTTCGTCCGTCGTCGCGTCATGGTTTGCACGAGCTCTCCAGTATCATTCATTACCATGTGGCGATTTCCTTGAAAAACCGACGATTCGATGGAAAAGGCGTCACGAAAACCGACGTTGGCAGGCACCCAAAGAGATGCTCATATGTGTTCATGTGAAGTCAAAATTGTGGGACTTTCTTTGCAGATCGTTTCCAAGACATAAGCTGCTAGCAGAGGTTGCTCTCCGGCGTAGTCTTTAGATGTTCAAAGATGTTCGCGCCGCAGACATTATTCACGTAGTTGGCTTGTTTTACGAATACTCTGTGTACTACTTATTGAATGAGTGGGAGGACCGGACGAAAAAATATTTGGCTCCAGGTCAGGACGTACGGACCGAGGCGGGAGCGCAGCGAGGTCTAGTCTCCCACGCAGGCATTTTTAGGGGGGCTCGTATTTCGTCCCTCCCCTTAAACGCCTATGTGACCAATCAACAGTTGCGAAAAGTGTTGACAGGCTAAACACGACTCATAACCTCATGGTAGTGTAAAACGTGATCCCGGTTACCTTTTTCCTTCTTTTCTTTCCTTCGCTAAGGTTATGCAATGTTTTTGCCGCTCTGAGTCTAACATTGCCGCTCTGAGTCTAACATTTATTAGAGGTCATAAAGCTTTCCTTGTGTTGCCCCCCTCCCCACTGTGTTTCATGCAGATTGCGTAATTATCAGGTTAGGGACTGGTCAAAAAGCATAGGCGGGGGTGGGCCGGAGCAGAGAGGGGGTGGGTCATGAGATTTTGAGCCTTGGCGAAGGGGTGGGTCGTGCAATTTTCAGCTACCCTTAGGGGGTGGGTCACCCTATTTTATTACATAGATAGGCACTAACTACTAACGAGACAGTTGACCACACTTGTTATATAAAACACAGCCAGCTGGAATTATTGCTAAAATACTCACGAACCTGTTGTGCGAGAAAAGACAACGGGTGACAGGCCGCACGTGCATCTATACGGGCGTGAAACCCTTTGTTAACCTTTTTTTTTTTTTTTTGGCTCTAACGAGCATGTCCTTTAATGATTTTCCTTTTTTTGTAAGGAAATGATTGGTGGTTCCTTAAAAACCCTTAGGGGGTGGGTCACCCTATTTCATTACATCGATAGGCATTAACTACTAACGAGACAGTTGACCACACTTGTTATATAAAACACAGCCACCTGGAATTATTGCTTAAATACTCACAAACCTGTTGTGCGAGAAAAGACAACGGGTGACAGGCCGCAGGTGCATCTATACGGGCGTGAAACCCTTTGTTAATCTTTTTTTTTGGGGGGGGGGGGGGGCTCTAACGAGCATGTCCTTTAATGATTTTCCTTTTTTTGTAAGGAAATGATTGGTGGTTCCTTAAAAATTTACTGTAGTTATGGTTGGTTTTGTTTAAGATTCCATTTTTATTATTCAAGCTTCCTTTATAGTAGACATTGAGGGTTGGTATTGTGTCACAAATGGCAATATTTCTTTTTCCTCCTTGTATGTTTTGTTTTAGGAGTTTAGACTCGTTTTTGCGAATTTTATTTTTGATAGTAGGTCTTCTATCAAAGTTTGTGGGAAGCCTCTGTCCATCAAGCGTTTTTTGTTTTAAATTTTTCCTCAAAGGTTGTTTCTGAGGAGTTTTCTCGTAGGATACTCAAGGCTTCTCCTTTGACAAATCTTTTTTTAACACTTGGAGGGTGACACGAGGTGAAATGTGTGTGCCAGAAGGTTTCCGTTTGTTTAAAATGTGTCTTTGCATCAAGGATAGATATTTTCTTTAATCTTATGCCTTTGTATACAACCGTGTCTAAAAATGCTGCATCTCAGTGTCAAATGTTTCGGCCGTGAATTTAATAGTTGGGTGATGTAAGTTTGCTTGTTTAATGAAGGCTTCGATGTCTGGTTTACTCATGTCCCATAGGGATAAGATATCGTGTATGTAGCATTTCCAAACTGTTGTTCTAAAGACAGTTTTGCTTAGAGTTGTTGTTTCAATATATGTCATGAAAATATTGGCAAAGGAATCAAAACTGCTGTCTTTGTGCCCATTGCAGTTCCATGGTTTTGTAGGTAGTGCTTTCCATTGAAGGGAAGAAATTTTCTTTCAGGATTAATCTAAGAATTTCCGGCAAGTAATGTGTAGGAATGGGTTGTCTTTGTAGAAATTTTAATATGCTTTGTGACAGACAATTTCAATATACCATTGTGTCAAGACTCATAACGTCCATTGAAACAAGAAATGTTCGGTTTTTCACATTTGTTTTTTCAGTGAAAGGTATGATTTCTGTGATTTTAATTGATATTGGTTGTAGCAGTGTCTCAACAAATTTTGTCAAGCACAGAACGAGGTTAGGTCATCCTCTCTTTCTTTCTCCGTTTACCGTCATCCGACCGACCCATATATTTGGCATTTTCAAAACAAAAAAAAGTAACGACGTAGTTAGACCATTTTTCACTTGAAATAATTCTTTTAATCTGAAAAATGAGCACAGTAACAGCATAGAGAAAAACAGGAAAGAAAACATGAACATTTTTCACAGTATATTGTACATTTTGTTAATCCAAATATGTGAATGTTAACTTTTAACGTCGTCCTGGGGTACCAGGGCCTGCTATTCCGAGACTTCTCGTGATTTTTTTGCAGGTTTTTTTTTTTCAATCCGACCGATCGACCCAATATCAGGAAACGCGTTCGACGGTAAACGAAGAAAAAAAAGGGGATGGCCTTAGAGGAAACCAAACATCCATGTTTTAACTAAGGGGTGGGTCATGCAATTTCCAACCTTGCTTTAGAGGTGGGTCAGTCATTTTTGTGCCGAAGGGAGCGGGTGGGTCATGTGTTTTTTATCAACCACATTTCCAAATGCTCCGGCCCACCCCCCCCCCCTATACTTTTTGACCAGTCCCTTACCCTGCGGTCAAGGTCAACTTTCCTGAATTTGGAAAGTACAATGTGATTGGCTAAGCTTGGGAAAGTTATGTTGTTCTCGGTGTACACTGTTTTTCGTGTTCCTTAAGAGTTCGAGTTACCGGCGGGGTTCTACTGTATAGCGTGATAAACTAAGTCTCTAGAAAATTGATCGCTCACGAACATCTTTCCGGCCCTGTTACCGCCTGTATGCCCAACATTAACTGAGGAAGTAGACAGCTTTAGCAACCGCAACGGCACAAGAACGGCGAAAACAGATTAGAAAAACACACTTAGCAACTTCGCACGCCCATCACGCTTGTTTGCACATTTTTTTGCGTTCGAGGTGCGAGAACGCAACCCCTAATTTGTGTAAATCGTAAATCGTTCATCTTTCAAAAGTGTGCTGAAAGTTTACACCCTGGGTAAAATTTTACTTTGGATTAAGCCTTCATATTTTTCTTTGGAAAATGCGTGCTACTCCTGGTGCATGCATCAAACCGGGTTAATTAGCTCGGCGTCCGTTGTACCACAAAGTAAATTTACTGAGTTGTATAGCTAGGTGGCCGTAGTGCCACAAAGTACATCTACCGATATGTGAAGCTCGGCGGCACCAATTCACTTGTGATATTTTCGGCACTGGAAAAACGAACATTTTAGCTAGGCAGGTACAAAAGTCGGACCGAATCAACACGGACCGCCAGTCCGGGTCGGATCAACTCGGATCGACTCGGATCGAATAAAAAAATAAAAATAAAATAAAACTGGACTCGGATCATAAAAAGAAAACTAAAATCATGAGTCGGCGTCACTTACCTTTCACCCGCCATTTTGTTTTTTTTCTCACGAACTCGTGGTTGCGTAAATCATTTTTATTTTATTTTTATCAATTTCAATGATACGCTAGTAAGTAGCACACATACACTTCCAGTAAACATTTGCAACTTGCAAGGAGGAGAAACAATGCTCGCCCGGGACAACGAAACTTTTCGTACCCCGGGCGAGAATCGAACTCGCGACCCTCCGAATACTATAAAGATCGGACGTTCTAACCACTGAACCAAATAACAAATAACACAATAACAAGCACTTGCACTTGAGACGAACCAAACAATATCACGCTAATCACTAGCCTTTGAAACCTTTTCATTATTATACACAGTTTGAATCGAGGTTTCGTTGTACGTAACCCTTACGTTCATAATATGCCGTGATCATAGTTATCTATCGCAAGAACCATTCACCCTTTCCCCTCAACTGCTACCTGAACGCCTAGCAAACATATCGAACGCACTCTCCTAAGCTCCGATTACTCCTAGTTTACATTATACACTGATATGTTCTTTATTTAAGTGTCAAGGTAAGAGCCAGAGAACTTTCTCCCTCTAGTCTCCCCTCGTTTTTTTTTTCTTGGTGAATTTTTCTCCCGCGCTCTACTATCAGAACGCCTAGAACAGGCTCCGATTTCCTCTCTCTTTCTGAACTTGGATGTGGTTCGTAGGAATTCAACTTTAGAAGGGTTCACCTACATTTGACAAAGTTAGTGACTTAGTAATCGCGATGAAGATTGAAAGAGCGCGAATTTACTTTTCAACGACGTTTTCGCTGCCGTCGCCGTCCTCGGATCTTAAGGTCCCTATTGTCGCTAATTGCACGACTTCCTTATTTCACTTTTTTAGAGGACAGGAACGCAACCCAGACAACCTTTTAATTACTTGTTCTGAACTTAGAGTCAGTCTTCAGAATTCAACTCCATAAAAATTCGCCAATATTTGACAAATTGAAGTAGATGAATAAGAGCGATGAAGTTTGAAATAGCAAGAATTCGCTTTTTAAGTGACGTTTTTGTCGCCGCCGCCGTATTCATGTTGGTTAACAATTAAGACTAATTGCGTCGAGTTCGAAGTCGTAAAATAATTTCCACCCTCCTTATTTAACGTCCCTCAGCTTAGTTAAAGCCGATTTTCTATGACCACATAAATATATAGAGTCACGTTTTATAATTCTGTGGAAAGGCTCTCGAGCCGAGAATTGAATGAAGAAAAGGCGAGAATGAACCAGAATACAGGTTGGGGGAAGGGGAAAAAGGCCTTTTAAACCCCACGATTTGCGAATGTCGATCGATCTGCGGGAACAATTAAAACGAGTATTATGGCCTTAATGATTTTTAAATAATTAAAAATGAAAACTTCAAATATAGTATTTTTTTTCTTGTGCAAAAAGTCAAAAGGAACGTCTCTTTGATTAAATGTTTTGTTTTAACAGGAATAGGAAAGAGTTTAGTTTATTAATACCAATATGTAAGTTTGTGTATTCAATGACGTACACACTGAGCAATCTGTTCCGATCCGATCCATCCAAGTTAAAAATAAGCCAATTTATACCGGAAATAACCCAAATTGCAAAAAGATACAAGGGATATATATTGCTAAATTGCACGCGTGTTCAGAGAGTGTTCTGTGAAGAAGAGTGCAACATCAACTTCGAATTAAAAGGTAAGATAAACGCATGATTCCATTATATCATTGTTATATTTCTCCTCACGCATTTAAGATGCACCTAAATTAAAGAAGCTTTTAAGCTTCTCAAGTACACTCTTTTTTTTCTATAAGAATATATTTTATAAGAATATCGAGGCTGAAATTTGCGACATCTTAAGAATACTTTAAGGATAAACTTCAGGCTGAGATTTTGAAAAGGATATAATTTCGTGTGGTGAAAATCTGTAAATACAATACAAATATACGTTTTCAATTTATTCCTTTCTTTAAACGGCAAAACTAGCTAACTATATTTAACAAAACTATAATTGATACCTTAATATATTCTAAAACGGAAATGTCATAAGCTATTGTTAAGAATAATACAAGAATATTTATAGCCTAAAATCGGCGGAAAAATAAGAGTATTCAGCCTGGCCCGGGAAAACAATATTCTTATAAAAAAAAAAAGAGTGTATTCAGTATTTAGTTTCAAGTGAATGTTTTTTTTTTTAACTGGGTATTCAGAGCGGTTTTTTTTAAGCTCCAGCCTGTTCAATTTCCCAGACCACGCTCTCGGGCATGGCTCTTAGCTACACCATTCAACATATTTCATGTACGTGACTAACCTGAGATCAGCTGGCGTTCTTTTTTGGGGGAAAGCGCGAATAAACTACACTGCATCGCAAACGTATTTTTATCTCGGTTGTAACAGAGTTTAGTTTCGTCTGTCGCGTAGGCTAGCTCGAATACCGCCTGATGGTTAGCCGTAAATTACAAGGAAAAAGAACTTGATTTAATTATTAATTTACCACACTTGGTTCCACAGGTTACTGTAGACTGATTGCTCATTACATCACAAGCCAAGAACAATAACGATGGATTCCAAACGTCTCTTTATTTTCATTGCTTTATGGCTGTTTTTAAGCTGTGTTCTGTTAGACCACGCTGAAGGATTCATTATTCCAAGAAAAAAGAGGAGACAGCAGCAAAAAAAAAGAGGCCCAAATAATCACTTATCCCGCAGGAAAAGAAAAATGGTTGGTTTTATAGCCTCTCAGATCTGGGTATGTATGCTAAATATTTTTATTCTTCAAAGGCAGTCTCTTTCGGTTTTAAAAAAAGAGTGTGTGATTCCTAGCAGTCCGTAAAGTTATACTGTCAAAAAAACATCACCCATACATTAATGCAAAATGCAAAATTTTTGAGGTTCATTTATCTGGCCACACTTGTGTTGTTCATTCCATAACTTTATTTAAAGTATTCTAGTTAATCAAAGTAACGATAATTGGCTATTCCTCATACTTGTATCATTGAACGAGCGTTTAATAGTACAGTCGACTCTCTCTTAACGGACACCTCTATAAGACGGACACCTCTGTAAAACGGACACCTAGAGTTGGTCCCTGCCTTTCTTTACTCTCTTTGTTTGACTCTTTATAAGAAGGACACCTCTGTAAAACGGACACTTAGAGTTGGTCCCTGCCTTTCTTGACTCCCTTTATTTGACTCTCTACAGGACGGACACTTCTGTAAAACGGACAGCTAGAGTTGGTCCCTGCCTTTCTTTACTCTCTTTGTTTGACTCTTTATAAGACGGACACCTCTGTAAAACGGACACCTAGAGTAGGTCCCTGCCCTTGCTTATTCCCTTTATTTGACTCTCTATAAGACGGACATCTCTCTAAGACGGACACTTAGTGCCAGTCCCAAAGGTGTCCGTCTTAGAGAGAGTTGACTGTACCACTTCTTAGCAATTATAACTTGATTGTATCCGCTGAATGACGCTGAGGAAGATGTGAAGAGTTATGCAGATCGGGGAAGGTTAAAAAGCGCTTGCTGGTTATTACTGATATTAAGCCGAGAGGTGTTTATCTACATTATCATTGTTCATTTTATTATTTATGTATTTATGTATTTATTTATTTATTTATTTATTTATTCATTAATTTCTTAGACTGAGAAGGAGGTACAAACCCCCAGGAATAAATCAGACACTTTGTTGAATCGCAAGTTTAAACTACACAGTACAACATCTCCTAACCCTTAGGAGCCGGGCGATGCTGATCATCTTTCCCTCATCACAAGTCACCCATTTGAGCGATTTTGCCCTGTCAGAGCAGGTGGTTAAACCCTCCCTAACTGGATGCAACTGTATGAGGCAAAAACGAAACCATTGTTGCACAGAGGTGTAATCCCAACATGAAGACCATGAAGTTAAAAAGGTCCCTGGTGGAGAGTCCCTTATTTACAGTTATGACGTTCGTTGAATGTTTCTGGGTCCCGTGTTTGTTAACTGAATACACATTGCAGGATATATATTTATGATTTATTTATGCTATATGCACACTGTATATTTATCATTGATGAACAGTTGGTAAAATTATTACACTTACACTAAAATTGCTTCTTCACCCATACAATTGGAGTTATTTTTTACTCACGGAAAGCACTAAAAATTGAGTTCAAGCACAGCCATCCCAAACTCAATATGTGAACGCACATATGTTAAAAGTAATACATCTACTAATATTGCATAACGTAGCGTTTTATAGGGTTTATATGGAAAAAAGAAAAAAAAGAAAAAATATCACCTTATCTTAGCTTATCGTGCTAGAAAAGAATTAAAATAAACTTATACTTTTGCTGCATTATGTGTTCCTGTGTCGTTTTGAAGCGTTTTGGGCTGGTTATGCCATCCTGTCTTAACCTTCATAATAAGTTATTATGCTAAGCAGCCTCCCTTATCGGAAGGTACCCTCCAAATCACTGGAATGCACCGTTTTCAGCTACAAGAAAGACAATGCACAACATTTCAGGCAAAAAAAAAATCATTTTGATCTTATACTAGGTGAATGTTCATCGCTGCATACAGTCTAACCTGTATATAACGGCCATGAAGTCGGGTTACCCTGTATATTACGGTCACCGGACAACTTCCCAAAATTTTCAGTTGCCTTCCTCAGCAAAGAGTGGCTGTTGTACACAGGTTTGACTATGTTACAATGAATAAACGATTTCGATTTTCCTATACATTTCTTGGTGCAAGAGACTCTTCGTGCGCGCTAGACGTTGACCTGACTGAACCGCATCTGCCAATCTCCTGCACGCCAGAAATAAAACCTCTGGGCTAGTTGTTCAAACATGACAGCGCTATCCATTGGATAATTAATCGGATAAGTATTAGGAAAACCAATTGTGTTATCCACTGGACAGAGTTTAATTTCTTCTTAGTGACTTAGTGACTTAATGTCAAGCAATACGTTAACAACAGTTTTTGCTTTATTGTAGTAGTTCATCCAGAATTGAAAACAAATTAGCATTGTCATTGTCATACAGCTGATGATAACGGCTTAACGGATTTGTCCAAAAATAAATTAAACGCCGTCTCCTGACCCCATTTACCGCCTTTTTAATCGTCCGGTCAGAAACAAAAGTTGAAAATAGATCGAAAGTGATGAAACAACAATCCTAGATATGAAAGCCACGATCGCGATCTATTCACTTCAGCTTTGACAACGTTAGTCTTTCGATGGCAACAAAAACAAGTGTGCAACGCTTTCTGGGTTTTAAATCTTTTCCTCTTTTTGATTTTCTCGTTTTCGTCGTCGTGGTTTGCACGAGCTCTCCAGTATCATTCATTACCATGCAATTCGATGCTTGATATGTGGCGATTTCCTTGAAAAACCGACGATTCGATGGAAAAGGCGTCACGAAAACCGACGTTGGTAGGCACCCAGAGAGAGGCTCATATGTGTTCATGTGAAGTCAAAATTGTGGGACTTTCTTTGCAGATCGTTTCCAAGACATAAGCTGTTAGCAGAGGTTGCTCTCCGGCGTAGTCTTTAGATGTTCAAAGATGTTCGCGCCGCAGACATTATTCACGTAGTTGGCTTGTTTTACGAATACTCTATGTACTACTTATTGAATGAGTGGGAGGACCGGACGGAAAAATATTTGGCTCCAGGTCAGGACGTAAGGACCAAGGCGGGAGCGCAGCGAGGTCAAGTCTCACGCGCAGGCTTTTTTAGGGGAGCTCGTATTTCTTCCCTCCCCACGAGCTCCCCTAAAAACGCCTGCATGAGAGGTAAAGGAGGGGGACATTGGGGGGTACCCAATACCGCAATACCGTAAGAAAAAATGGCAAATACCGAAATACCGCGTCGAAAATCGTCTAAATACCAATAGATACCGCATTTTTTAATCACATTTATAATCGGTACCGCATACTTAAGGTTACCTCTATCTAGCGCGTTTAATTGTCTCAGGCATTTATGCACCAGATGTCCAAATTGTTTTTAATATTTTGCTGGTTCGCAAATTTTTCCCAAATTTTCACTGAAAAGTAAATTACATTCGTTCAACCTTTTGGTAGGTCGACCCAACAGCGAATTAAGAGGAAGTAACGCGAATAAAAATAACTCTTGAAAGCGCGAAAAACAACCCTTTCCATGCACGTCTAGTACCAGTTTTGATAAGCGAGTCTAGTCTAGCGCGCCAGTCTATCAGGGGTCAACTATCTCGACTGTCTCACACGCCGCGCCGGTAAGAGGCAAACTTACCAAATTTTCTCTTTTAACCTTACAAGGCGTTTTTCAATTCTCGAAACCCGACATCTAAACTTATTCTTGTTGCGATAATGATCGACGTGATGGTCTCCTTCGCCCTCTTCATAAAAAATTGCCACACAGTCAATGATGACCACGCCGTCTTCAACCTCAGCGACCTCAGCCATTGTGAGAAAACATGTAAGACCTCGAATTACCGGCACAGGTACACAGATCGAAAAGCATGGTAAGGTGAGACGGCTCATCAATCAGCATTGCAGTATTTTAATATGTCTACTGGTACCGTAATACTGTGAACAATCTTATTTCACCGAATACTGTCAGCCAAAATGATGAAAAACCGTATACCGCAGAGCTAGATGATACCGCAATACCGCACGTTAAAATTAAAATTACCGAAATACCGCGTGAAAAAAAGCCCATTACCTTAATACCGTAAACCCTCATGTCCCCCTCGTAAAGCGATGTCCTGCGTCCTGATCGAGAGCCAAATATTTTCGCGTCAGCCCTACCTAACTCAGTCAATACGCATTTTATCTTATGGCCGTTGTGTTTTTGAATTTTTCTGACGGAGCGAAAACGCGTCCATGGCAGCATTTGCTCCGTTTCGCATGCACTTTTCAAAGAGCCAATGATTTCATTCCATTCATTTGGAAAGCCAGTGAATTGTATTTGAACGAGTTTACAGCTGCAAAGTACAAATATTCAGAAAAATTCACGATCAAAAGTGCTCTTTTTCACTTAATACAAAGAAAATGTAAATAGGACTTCTTAACTGGTACTCAAGGAAGAAGTTTCCTCTCGGACAGTTGACCTGGATAGTAGAATTCGATGTCGGGATGTTCACTTTTATCGCTCATTTTTGAAAAAGAAAATTAAACTTGATACGGCAACAAAATGTTTCAACCTCATCGATCAGTGCGCTTTTCTAGCGGGGGTCGTATGTGTTTTTTCGGCATTATCACTTTACACATGCGGTCATCATACGGGACTTTTTTCATACGGTATGCCAGAAAAATTGGGCGGGGGGCTGTACGGGTTATATGATAAAACCAGCCACTACTCAAAAGTCACGATCAGTGGCGCAAATGACTTCAGTCGTACATGCTAAAAGCCACGTCGAAAAAAAAAACTTTGCTTGCAAGGAAACGATACGAATTAAATTTTTAAGGGTAATAAGCATCCTCTTGATATACATATAGGATGCGTACATGTATTTGGGTTACTGTTTACCCATGCGTAGAGCCATGCTCACTAAAATTGTAAACAGTTTATCTCACGAATATCCTTTTAACACCCTTTGAACATCAAAGCTAAAAAGAGCCAAACTAACCAAGAAAATGATAATGATAAACACTTTCTTTACATAAGCCAACCGCATGGCTTTCCTACTGGTAGAATTAAGATATTTATTGGTTAAGAAGTCATTCTGACCAAATTATTGAGGTTAACACACATCACCCACCATAAATTGTTTTCAGTCCAGCCTTTTACGCGAAAGGTAGTGAAGAAAGACCTGCCTGCCTGTTATCATCCCCTGCCCAACAAAGTTTAAGCCACTTCTTTGATACCAAAATATATTTATGTCACGCGCTTCGCAAGTAGATTCTCATTTTGATATTGGAGTTTTTTCCTGACATGACAGACATCATAGTACGTAAAAAGGCTCTTAAGTGGATAGACGTGCCCACGAGTCGACTCAAAATTTTTCTCGAGCGTAAAGAGCGAGAGGGAGATTTTTTTGTGTTTTCTGCGCCTACTACCGGAACCGGAAATGTGAAGCGAAGGAGTACGTGAAACTCTACCAAGTGGACTCCCAATTGCACGACTGCGACGTGAAATTTCATTAATCAACGTTTTGTCTTTCATGGAGAACGTATACACGCGACGACAATTCAGTTTGTCTATAAACTTGCCTGTGGTCTTCAAGAATTCCGTTCCAGGGAAATTCGCCTATATTTGACATTTAAATCGCAACCTGAAAGTTTGGAAAAACGCAAATTCATTTGAATAGTAACATTTTCGATGCCATCTCCATCGTCGTTGCTAAGTTTCATATTGCTTTAATAAGGCGTTAAGTGAGTGCTGCAGCCATTTACGTAAGAGATCAAAACGTTTCCTGCCCCGGGCCTCTGAACATCCCTCAGCTTAGACTAAGTTGCTCTTCTGTGACCACAAAAACATTTCTGTCAAGTTTCATAATTCTGTGTTATTTTTTGAATGACATCAAAGACATAATCGCCTGTAAAAAGGCTCTTAAGTGGGGGATAACGAAAAGGCGAGAAAGAACGAGAAGACGGAGCGAACAAAAGGGAGAAAGAGGCTGTTAACCCCTTTCACTGCCAGAGTGTTTGATAGAGTTTTGTGAGGTAACTCGAACTTTTGAGTTTGTGGACGAAATCCTTTGATGTGACCATTCAAATGAAAGCTCTGTGCCTGTACTTTCACATGATGCTATTTGTTTCTCCAAATTGCAGAAAATGAGATTTGGAAATTTGGTCGAAATTTGCCTTTGGCCACAAATTTTGACAGTGAAAGGGTTAAATCCCACCCTTTTCGGGGAACGCTGTTTAGGAATGTCGGTAGATCAACCCCCCAAAAAGGGAATTTTAAACTGACAATTGGTAGACAATAATTTTTTTTAATGATTTTTAGATAACTAAAACTGAAAGCTTCATATATAGTTTCTTTTCTTGTCGTGAAAAAAGAGCGTTCTCTGTGATAAAGTATTTTGTATTAACAGGAACAGAAAACAGATTAGCTTATTACGCCAATATTTTCAAGTTATGTGGGAGGATTATCCGAGCTCAACGTAAAAATCGAACAATCTGTTCTTGCCTGTTCTTCAGCTGCATCAAAAATTGAAAATAACCCGCAACATACTGAAAATAACTCGGAAATAACCTAAATAACAAAAAGAGACAAAGGATATATATTGCTAAATTGCACGCGTGTTCAGAGAGTGTTCTGTGAAGAAGAGTGCAACATCAACTTCGAATTAACAGGTAAAATAAATGCATGATTCCATTACTGATATCATTGTTATATTTCTCCTCACTCATTTATGATGCACCTAAATTAAAGAAGCTTTTAAGTCTTTTAAGCTTCTAAAGTATTCAGTATTTAGTTTCAAGTGAATGATTTTTTTTTTTTAACTGGGTCTTCACAGCGGTTTTTTAAGCTCCAGCCTGTTCAATTTCCCAGTCCACCCTCTCGGGCATGGCTCTTAGCTACACCATTCAACATAATTCATGTACGTGACTAACCTGAGATCAGCCGGCGTTCTTTTTTGGGGGAAAGCGCGAATGAACTACCATGCATCGCAAACGTATTTTTATCTCGGTTAGTAACAGAATTTAGTTTCGTCTGTGGCGCAGACTAGCGCGAATACTGCCTGATGGTTAGCCGTAAATTACAAGGAAAAAGAACTTGATTTAATCATTAATTTACCACACTTGGTTCCACAGGTTACTGTAGACTGATTGCTCATTTCATTACAAGCCAAGAACAATAACGATGGATTCCAAACGTCTCTTTATTTTCATTGCTTTATGGCTGTTTTTAAGCTGTGTTCTGTTAGACCACGCTGAAGGATTCCTTATTCCAAGAAAAAAGAGGAGACAGCAGCGGAAAAAACGAGGCCCAAACAATCACTTATCCCGCAGGAAAAGAGAAATGGCTGGTTTTATAGCCTCCCAGATCTGGGTATGTATGCTAAATATTTTTATTCTTCAAAGGCAGTCTCTTTCGGTTTTAACTTAGAAAAAACTGAAAGAGTGTGTGATTCCTAGCTGTCCGTAAAGTTTTGCTGTCAAAAAAACATCATCCATACATCGCAAAATGCAAAATTTTTGAGGTTCATTCATCTGGCCATACTTGCATTATTCATTCCATAACTGGGTATTTAAAGTATTCTAGTTAATCAAAGTAAGGGTAATTGACTATTCTTCATACTTGTATCATTGAACGAGCGTTTAATTGAACCACTTATTAACAATTATTGTATGAATGATGCTGAGGAAGATGTGAGGGATTATGCAGATCGAGGAAGGTTAAAAAGCGCTTGCTGGTTATTGTAACTGATATTAAGCCGAGAGGTGTTTATATCTACATTTTATTGTTCACTTCAGTTATTTATTTAATTATTTATTTATTCATTTGTTAGACTGAGACGGAGGTACAAACCCCCAGGAATAGATCAGACACTTTGTTGAATCGCAAGTTTAAACTACACAGTACAACATCTCTTAACCGTTAGGAGCCGGACGATGCTGCCCATCGTTCCCTCATCACAAGTCACCCATTTGAGCGATTTTGCCCTGTCAGAGCAGGTGTTTAAACCCTCCCTAACTGGATGCAACTGTATGAGGCAAAAATGAAACCACTATTGCACAGAGGTGTAATCCCAACATGAAGACCATGAAGTTAAAAAGGTCCCTGGTGGAGAGTCCCTTATTTATAGTTATGACGTTCGTTGAATGTTTCTGCATGGGTCCCGTGTTTGTTAATTGAATACGCATTGCAAGATATATTTATGATTTATTCATGCTATATACACACTGTATATTTATCATTGACGAACAGTTGGTAAAATTATTACACTAAACTTACAATAAAATTGCTTCTTCACCCATACAATTGGAGTTATTTTTTACTCACGGAAAGCACTGAAAATTGAGTTCAAGCACAGGCATCCCAAACTCAAAATGTGAACGCACATATGTTAAAATTAATACATCTGCTAATATTGCATAACTTAGCGTTTTATAGGGTTTATATGGAAAAAAGAAAAAAGGAAAAAATATCACCTTATCTTAGCTTATCGTGCTAGAAAAGAATTAAAATAAACTTACTTTTGCTGTATTATGTCTTCCTGTGTCGTTTTGAACCGTTTTGGGCTGGATATGCCATATTCATAATGTTATTATGCTAAGCAGGCTCCCTTAACGTAAATTCCCCTCCAAATCACTGTAATGCACCGTTTTCAGCTACAAGAAAGACAAGCACAACATTTTAGGCAAAAAAAGTTTATTTTGATCTCATAGGTAAATGTTAATCTCAGCATACAGTCCGCAATCTGTATATAACGGCCATAAAGCGGTCACCCTGTATATTACAGTCACCGGACAACTTCCCAAAATTTTCAGTTGCCTTCCTCAGCAAAGGGTGGCTGTTGTACACAGGTTTGACTATGTTACAATAAATAAACGATTTCGATATTCCTATACATTTCCTAAAACATATACCCTTGGCGCAAGAGACTCTTCGTGCGCGTTAGATGTTGGCCTGACTGATCCGCATCCGCCGATCTCCCGCACGCCAGAAATAAAACCTCTGGGCTAGTTGTTCAAACCGATGACAGCGCTATCCACTTGATATATAATCGGATAAGTATGGGGAAAACCAATTCTGTTATCCACTTGATGGAGGTTAATTTCTTCTTATTGACTTAGTGACTTAATGTCAAGTACAATGTCAAAGTACAATGTGATTGGCTAAGCTTGGGAAAGGAGTGTTGTTCTCGGTGTCCACTGTTTTTCTTTTCCTTTCAGAGTTCGAGTTACCGGCGGGGTTCTACAGTATAGCGTGATATACTAAGTCTCTAGCATATTGATCGTTCACGAACAAGACAAAGACAAGACAATGCTTTAGTCCTATGTACATGGACTTTATCCAAATAATTTAACATCATAACACAAATTGCACACGAGTGGAACTATAATCAATGTTAACCTAAACAACTAATGATCTTCTTCTCTCATTGCAGTCGAATACGTATTTTGCAATTAACTTTTGCACTGGTTTGTTCTTGCTCGGGGGGTTTATTAACAACAGAAAAAGATCATCTGCTCGGGGGGTTTATTAACAACAGAAAAACATCATCTGGTGCCATTCTGTTTACTGATATTTTGTACTCTTTGTTTAAGTATTTAAATAAAGTACTTCTTTTTTCTTGATACGCAGGGCACAGAGGTAAAAAGTGTATTTCATCTTCTTCGTCTTTTCTACAGATAGGACAGACCCTCTCTTCCGGTTTCTTATAAGGTCTTACATACCGACCTGTCTCTATCGCCAATTTGTGATTACTTAGACGGAGTTTAGTTAGAGTTATCCGGTGTCTGATGTTGGTGACCTGAGGAAATAATTTTAACATTTATAATTTTCTATTGTTTTAAATTTTCGGAAGGTTCTTAGTTTGTTCTTTTGGTTGGCGTCTTTTCTTACGTCATTGTTTACGTCACTTAACCATCTTTGTAATTCGATGTCTTTCAGTCTTTGTTTGATAATGTTCAAGATTCCTATGCTATGTCATTTTCATGTGCTTTTGTCCAGAGGTATCCTAGCCCTATTTGGTCTAATACGCGTTTGATTTTTTGGCTCCATAATTCCTTATTCATCCTCGACTTCATATTATCATAAACCATCTGTGATAATTTGTGTTTTGGGTGTTTGGTTAGAGTTAGCCAAAACTGAAAATTCCCTGTGCTTCGATTTTTATTGGGAGTTTTCCTGTTTCAGCCCTACATGCATTGTTGCTGCAGTATTTATTTACACCTAGCAACCATTTCAAGAATTTAATTTGAACTAATTCTGCGGGATCTTTTTCTATTTGGTCGTTACAGACAACACCCCAAATTTCACTTCCTAGAGAAGTATGGGGGATATCAGAACATCGAATAGCTTAATTGTCAGCATAATATTTTCTCTAAAGTTGTCACCCATCTCTTTTGTTAGTCAATAAAGTGCCTTAAGCCCAACTTTTTTTTAACTCTTCTCTAGCTAAACTAAAATTTCCATACGGGTTCAGTGTCATTCCCAGATATCTATAAGATTTAACATTGTTTACTTTATTTACTCCATACTTAAACGAGTAGTTATTTAAGGACTTGCCACAACTTATTATTAAAGATCATGACTTTTGTTTTGTCTAGATTTACAGATACTTCAGTTTTCTCACAGTAGGATTCCAAGTTGTTGAGGAGTGTTTGTAAGCCATTTGCTGACCACGAAAAGATCACTAAGTCATCCGCATATAATGAAGAGTTTATAGGTCTTTCAGAGTCATCAAGCAGAATATCGGTCGAGCTTGTTGAATTTAAAAATTCGGGTAGATCACTTAGATAGAGATTAAAAAGGGTGGATGATAACATACAACGTTGTTTAACTCCAGTGTAACACAAAAAAGTTTCGGTCCGGGTCATTTTGTTGTTGATTTTGACTGCTGATTTATCTTTTGAGTACATGGACATTACTATTTTTAAAAAACGCCCTTTAATTCCTTCTTTTCTGAGTTTTTCGAATAATTTTTGCCTGGGTACGCGATCAAAAGCTTTTCTAAAATCTACAAGACACGAGAAAAGCAAGTTTCTGCGTTTTTGCGGTTTAGATTTAACAAACTTATCTATGAGTGTTTTTAAGATGAAGATGCTATCTACTATACCGTGCCTTTTTTTAAACCCGCCTTGTTCTGCTTTTAGAATTCCTTTTTTGGTCATGTAATCATACAATCGATCATTGAGGATGGATGTGAAGAGTTTACCTAATGCAGAGAGCAACGTGCTGGCTCAGTAGTTTTCAGCTTTTGATCGATCATCCTTTTTATGTATAGGGACGATGAGGCCAAAACTCCAAAGCGTAAGATATTTACCTGAACTTAAAATACGATTGAATAACTCTAGTGGATGAGCTTTTATGATATCTTTCCCGTGTTTTTAGCACTTCATTTAATATTTTATCACACCCTGGGGCTTTGTTTAATTTCAGTTTTTTGATTGCGAAATCAATATCTTCTTCCGATATTGCATTGTCTAGGGGGCCTGCCTCTTCCTCAATAACTCCAGTATCTTCTAGATCTGTCTGGTCGACGTTCGTTGGAGCCGCGTTTTGTCGTTTGAAGTATTCATAAAACTGTTCCGCACTTCGGTTTCACGTGGTTGCCGTTTCCTAATATTAAAGATTTTACCTATCTGTTTCCAATTATTGCGAAAACCCGCTTTTACAGTATAATCCCAAACTTTGATGACCTCGTATTACTCCCTTGTATATCCTTTCTTAACATACTGTAATGTCGCCTGGTCCTCCACCTACTGTTCCAACCTAAACTGTATTTACCTTTTGCAAAAGTGTCTAGTGCGGCTCATAACAAAAGCGCACTATCTAGCAAATACCGCCCCTTTATTTAGCCAGCTTAAAGTCCTTGACATATTTAGCATTAATTAAAACGTGAAATTAAGCATTTTCATGTCGTAGTCATGCAGCAACGGCAAAGAAATGTACAAAAAAGCGTGATGCACGTGCAAACTTATTGTTTCAACTTATTGCTGTTTTGACGTCAGTCTAGTTGCCGTCGCCGTCGTCACCGAAATTTTTACGCACGTACGCATCGCGTAAAAATTACGCGACGCTGGAAATCAGCCCTAAAATGTATGAAGAGTCGCCCGTAAACGTAAAAGTTGAGCGATCGAAGTTTACGCATGTAAATTTTACGCGCGTACGCGCGTAATAAATACGCGACAGTGGGCGTAAACAACAGTGAGGACGGAATCTTTTTCCGTCTCCTTTTTCTTCACCTACATTTGGCAAAGGAAGTGATTTGGAATAATCGCGAAAAAGACTGGAAGAGCACGAGTTCTTGTTTTATTTTTAAAAAGTTATTTCTTACTGCTGTCGTGAGGCATTGACCCGTGGACAAGAAAAAATTACTTCTGCTCACCGCACTAGACGCTTCCGAAGTCGTTGCTTAAAGTCTCCAATATCTGTCATATGGCTGGTTCAGCTAGCATTAAGATGGCTGAATATTGGCCTCTTTCTTCTTTTTCGCTCTTGTTGTCCTCGATTAGCGTAAAATAATCATAATATGAACTTTACAATACCCAGCAATAATATTAACCTCATTGGTCAGTAACGCATGCATCGCTGTTTTGTTTATACAGTAGAACGCCGATAACTCGAACTCGGATAACTTTCCCCACTAACTCGGACAAAAATTCTTTTCCCTTGATCGACCCCACAAGCTTTGAGCTTTAAACCTTATCGTGTTTAAATAAAGGATATGTATATATGTATGTATCAAAAAGTCACTGAAATTTACCCGAAGCCCTGTTAGAGTAAATTCCGACAAGCGACATGGCCTTTAAACAGCGACATAGGACAACAGAACAAACGACATAAAGATGGATTAAAACTGTGACAGCGACCGAGAAAAGTGCAAATACAAATAAAATACCGACAGCGGCATGGCTTCCTTCTCAATACGCCAAACGACAAGTTTTAAAATTCAGACCCCCTTAAGAGGAGCTCGTACCTTGATAACTCGGATTTCTTGTTCTCTTAACTCCACTCGGATGCCATCCCATTAGCTCTAGCCTTCTTGTTGTATAAGGGTAAAAACACTAAAACTAACACTGGTCGCCGTTAAAGACAATATTTCATTTTCATATTGGTGAAACGAACAGATCATCATGTCTTCGTTTCTGATGAAATAAGTAAATTTGCACTGCACTAAACACTGACAACCTTGAAGCCAGACAACCTTGTAATTTCTTGTTCTGAACTTACACTCAGTCTTCAGAATTCAACTCCATTGAAATTTGCTAATATTTGACTATAAATTGAAGTAGATGCCGGCGATGAAGTTTGATTTAGCAAGAATTCACTTTTTAAGTGACGTTTATGTCGCCGCCGACCTAGTCATGTTGGTTAACAATTAAGACTAATAGGTCGTAAAATAAGTCCCTCAGCTTAGTTAAAGCCGCTCTTCTATAACCACAAAAATATTCAGTGTCACGTTTCATAATTCTGTGGAAAGGCTCTCAAGGAGAGGTTCGAAAGAAGAAAAGGCGAGAATGAACCAGAATACAGGTTGGAGGAAGAGAAAAAAGGCTGTTTAAACCCCACCCTTTGCGAATGTCGATCTATCTGCGGGAACAATTAAAAGGGTTACTATGGCCTTAGTGATTTTTAAATAATTAAAAATGAAAACTTCAACTATAGTATTTTTTTCTTGTGCAAAAAGTCAAAAGGAACGTCTCTGTGATTAAGTGTCTTGTTTTAATAGGAAAGAGTTTAGGTTATTAATACCAATATATAAGTTTGTGTATTCAATGACGTACACATTGCGCAATCTGCTCCGATCCGATCCATCCAAGTTGAAAATAGCCACAAAATACCGGAAATAACCCAAATTGCAAAAAGATACGAAGGATATATATTGCTAAATTACACGCGTGTTCAGAGAGTGTTCTGTGAAGAAGAGTGCAACATCAACTTCGAATAAGAAGGTAAGATCGATAAACGCATGATTCCGTTATATTGTTGTTATATTTCTCCTCACGCATTTATGATGCACCTAAATTAAAGAAGCTTTTAAGCGTCTAAAGTATTCAGTATTTAGTCTCAAGTGAATGATATTTTTAACTGGGTATTCACAGCGGTTTTTTAAGCTCCAGCCCGTTCAATTTCCCAGACCACCCTCTCGGGCATGGCTCCTAGCTACACCATTCAACATAATTCATGTACATGACTAACCTGAGATCAGCCGGCGTTCTTTTTTGGGGGAAAGCCCGAATAAACTACACTGCATCGCAAACGTATTTTTATCTCGGTTAGTAACAGAGTTTAGTTTCGTCTGTGGCGCAGGCTAGCGCGAATACCGCTGATGGTTAGCCGTAAATTATAAGGATTTAATCATTAATTTACCACACTTGGTTCTACAGGTTGGCTGCAGACGGCTGATTGCTCATTACATCACAAGCCAAGAACAATAACGATGGATTCCAAATGTCTTTTTATTTTCATTGCTTTCTGGCTGTTTTTAAGCTGTATTCTGCTAGACCACGCTGAAGGATTCCTTATTCCAAGAAAAAAGAGGAGACAGCAGCGAAAAAAACGAGGCCCAAATAATCACTTATCCCGCAGGAAAAGAGAAATGGCTGGTTTTACAGCCTCCCAGATCTGGGTATGTATGCGAAATATTTTTATTCTTCAAAGGCAGTCTCTTTGGGTTATAACTTAGAAAAACTGAAACAGTGTGTGATTCCTAGCTGTCCGTAAAGTTATACTGTCAAAAAAACATCACCCATACATCGGAAAATGCAAAATTTTTGAGGTTCATTTATCTGGCCACACTTGTGTTATTCATTCCATAACTGTATTTAAAGTATTCTAGTTAATCAAAGTAAGGATAATTGACTATTCCTCATACTTGTATCATTGAACGAGCGTTTAATAGAACCACTTCTTAGCAATTATTGCATGAATGATGCTGAGGAAGATGTGACGAATTATGCAGATCGGGGAAGGTTAAAAAGCGCTTGCTGGTTATTAACTGATATTAAGCCATTAAGCCGAGAGGTGTTTATCTACATTATCATTGTTCATTCATTCATTCATTCATTCATTCATTCATTCATTCATTCATTCATTCATTATTTATTTATTTATTTATTTATTTATTTATTTATTTATTTATTTATTTATTTATTTATTTATTTATGTATTTATTCATTTGTTAGGCTGAGACGGAGGTACAAGCCCCCAGGAACAGACACTTTTTGAATCGCAAGTTTAAACTACACAGTACAGTATCTCCTAACCGTTAGCAGCCGGGCGATGCTGATCATCTTTGCCTCATCACAAGTCACCCATTTGAGCGATTTTGCAGTGTCAGAGCAGGTGTTTAAACCCTCCCTAACTGGATGCTACTGTATGGGGAGGCACAAACGAAACCACTGTTACACAGAGGTGTAATCTTAACATGTACTGTGACCAAGAAGTTAAAAAGGTCCCTGGTGCAGAGTCCCTTATTTATAGTTATGAATATTTTAACTGAATACGCATTGCAAGATATATTTATGATTTATTTATGCTATATGCACACTGTATATTTATCATTGATGAACAGTTGGTAAAATTATTACACTTACACTAAAATTGCTTCTTCACCCATACAATTGGAGTTATTTTTTACTCACGGAAAGCACTAAAAATTGAGTTCAAGCACAGCCATCCCAAACTCAATATGTGAACGCACATATGTTAAAAGTAATACATCTGCTAATATTGCATAACGTAGCGTTTTATAGGGTTTATATGGAAAAAAGAAAAAAAGAAAAAATATCACCTTATCTTAGCTTATCGTGCTAGAAAAGAATTAAAATAAACTTCTGCATTGTGTGTTCCTGTGTCGTTTTGAAGCGTTTTGGGCTGGTTATGCCATCCTGTCTTAACCTTCATAACAAGTTATCATGCTAAGCAGGCTCCCTTAACGTAAAGTACCCTCCAAATCACTGTAATGCACCGTTCAGCAACAAGAAAGACAATGCACAACATTTAAGGCAAAACAAAGTTCATTTTGATCTTATAGGTAAATGTTCATCGCTGCATGAACCTGTATGTAACGGCCCTGAAGCGGTCACCCTGTATATTACGGTCACCGGACAACTCCCCAAAATTTTCAGTTGCCTTCCTCAGCAAAGAGTGGCTGTTGTACACAGGTTTGACTATGTTACAATAACAAAACGATTTGGATACATTTCCTGAAACATATACCCCTGGCGCAAGAGACTGGTTTTGTTGGCCTGACTGACCCGCATCTGCCGATCTCACGCCAGAAATAAAACCTCTGGGCTAGTTGTTCAAACCGATGACAGTGCTCCACTGGATAATTGATCGGATAAGTATTGGGAAAACCAATTGTGTTATCCACTGGATAGAGTTAAATTTCTTCTTAGTGACTTAGTGACTTAATGTCAAGCAATACGTTAACAACAGTTTTTGCTTTATTGTAGTAGTTCATCCAGAAATGAAAACAAATTAGCATTGGCATGCAAAATACAGCTGATGATAACGGCTTAACGGATTTGTCCAAAAATAAACGCCGTCTCCTGACCCCATTTACCGCCTTTTTCATCGTCCGGTCGGAAACCAAAGTTGAAAATAGATCGAAAGTGATGAAACAACAATCCTAGATATGAAAGACACGATCGCGATCTATTCAGTTCAAGTTTGACAACGTTAGTCTTTCGATGGCAACAAAATCCTGAAAAACAAGCGTGCAACGCGTTCCGGTTTTAAACCTTTTCCTTTTTTTGATTTTCTCATTTTCGTCCGTCGTCGCGCCATGGTTTGCACGAGCTCTCCAGTATCATTCATTACCATGCAAATCCATGCTTGATTGTGGCGATTTCATTGAAAAACCGACGATTCGATGGAAAAGGGGTCACGAAAACCGACGTTGGCAGGCACCCAAAGAGAGGCTCATATGTGTTCATGTGAAGTCAAAATTGTGGGACTTTCTTTGCAGATCGTTTCCAAGACATAAGCTGTTAGCAGAAGTTGCTCTCCGTCGTAGTCTTTAGATGTTCAAAGAGGTTGCGCCGCAGACATTATTCACGTAGATTGCTTGTTTTACGAATACTCTATGTACTACTTATTGAATGAGTGGGAGGACCGGACGAAAAAATATTTGGCTCCAGGTCAGGACGTACGGACCGAGGCGGGAGCGCAGCGAGGTCTAGTCTCCCACGCAGGCATTTTAGGGGGGCTCGTATTTCGTCCCTCCTCTTAAACGCCTATATGACCAATCAACAGTTGCGAAAAGTGTTGACAGGCTAAACACGACTCATAACCTCATGATAGTGTAAAACGTGATCCCGGCTACCTTTTTCCTTCTTTTCTTTCCTTCGCTAAGGTTATGCAATGTTTTTGCCGCTCTGAGTCTAACATTGCCGCTCTGAGTCTAACATTTATTAGAGGTCATAAAGCTTTCCTTGTAACGAACCATACGATATCATGCTGATCACTAGCCTTTGAAACCTTTTCATTATTATACACAGTTTGAATCGAGGTTTCGCTGTACGCAACCCTTACGTTCAAAATATGCCGTGATCATAGTTATCTATCGCAAGAACCATTCACCCTTTCCCCTCAACTGCTACCTGTACGCCTAGCAAACATATCGAACGCACTCTCCTAAGCTCCGATTACTCCTAGTTTACATTATACACTGATATGTTCTTTATTTAAGTGTCAAGGTATTTAGCCAAATAGCTTATTGGGGACACTAAAATATAACCTAATTTTTAATAATAAAAAGCTAGGTATATGCGATAAAAAAAAAGTTCAGAAAGTTTCATCATATCAGTAGTTTATATTAATGTACGTTAGGAGTCAACAGCAACACCCACCATCCGCCATAGCCAGTCTCACAGCGTATTTCCTGACCAATTAGCGACCTTAAGATCCGACGACGGAGACGGCAACGAGGACGTCAAAAAAGCAATAGGTTTAATAACCAAAACAACAATTTTGCACGTGCATCTCTGGCGAGAGCCAGAGACTCTTTCTCCCTCTAGTCTCCCCTGTTTTTTTTTTCTTCGTGAATTTTTCTCCCGCGCTCTTCTATCAGAACGCCTGGAACAGGCTCAATTTCCTCTCTCTTTCTGAACTTGGATGTGGTTCGTAGGAATTCAACTTTAGAAGGGTTCACCTACATTTGACAAAGTTAGTGACTTAGTAATCGCGATGAAGATTGAAAGAGCGCGAATTTACTTTTCAACGACGTTTTCGCTGCCGTCGCCGTCCTCGGATCTTAAGGTCCCTATTGTCGTTAATTGCACGACTTACTTATTTTTTTTTAGAGGACAGGAACGCAACCCAGACAACCTTTCAATTACTTGTTCTGAACTTAGAGTCAGTCTTCAGAATTCAACTCCATAAAAATTCGCCAATATTTGACAAATTGAAGTAGATGAATAAGAGCGATGAAGTTTGAAATAGCAAGAATTCACTTTTTAAGTGACGTTTTTGTCGCCGCCGCCGTATTCATGAGTAACAATTAAGACTAATTGCGTCGAGTTCCAAGTCGTAAAATAATTTCCACCCTTCTTATTTAACGTCCCCCAGCTTAGTTAAAGCCGATTTTCTATGACCACATAAATATATAGTCACGTTTTATAATTCTGTGGAAAGGCTCTCGAGCCGAGAATCGAATGAAGAAAAGGCGAGAATTAACCAGAATACAGGTTGGGGGAAGGGGAAAAAGGCTGTTTAAACCCCACGATTTGCGAATGTCGATCGATCTGCGGGAACAATTAAAACGGGTATTATGGCCTGAATGATTTTTAAATAATTAAAAATGAAAACTTCGAATATAGTATTTTTTTCTTGTGCAAAAAGTCAAAAGGAACGTCTCTTTGATTAAATGTTTTGTTTTAACAGGAACAGGAAAGAGTTTAGTTTATTAACACCAATATATAAGTTTGTGTATTCAATGACGTACACACTGAGCAATCTGTTCCGATCCGATCCATCCAAGTTAAAAATAAACCACAATATACCGGAAATAACCCAAATTGCAAAAAGATACAAAGGATATATATTGTTAAATTGCACGCGTGTTCAGAGAGTGTTCTGTGAAGAAGAGTGCAACATCAACTTCGAATTAAAAGGTAAGATAAACGCATGATTCCATTATATTATTGTTATATTTCTCCCCACGCATTTAAGATGCACCTAAATTAAAGAAGCTTTTAAGCTTCTAAAGTATTCAGTATTTAGTTTCAAGGGAATGATTTTTTTTAACTGGGTCTTCAGAGCGGTTTTTAAGCTCCAGCCTGTTCAATTTCCCAGTCCACCCTCTCGGGCATGGCTCCTAGCTACACCATTCAACATAATTCATGTACGTGACTAACCTGAGATCAGACGGCGTTCTTTTTGGGGGAAAGCGCGAATAAACTACACTGCATCGCAAACGTATTTTTATCTCGGTTGTAACAGAGTTTAGTTTCGTCTGTCGCGTAGGCTAGCTCGGATACCGCCTGATGGTTAGCCGTAAATTACAAGGAAAAGGAACTTGATTTAATCATTAATTTACCACACTTGGTTCCACAGGTTACTGTAGACTGATTGCTCATTACATCACAAGCCAAGAACAATAAAGATGGATTCCAAACGTCTCTTTATTTTCATTGCTTTATGGCTGTTTTTAAGCTGTGTTCTGTTAGATGACGCTGAAGGATTCATTATTCCAAGAAAAAAGAGGAGACAGCAGCAAAAAAAACGAGGCCCAAATAATCACTTATCCCGCAGGAAAAGAGAAATGGCTGGTTTTATAGCCTCTCAGATCTGGGTATGTATGCTAAATATTTTTATTCTTCAAAGGCAGTCTCTTTCGGTTTTAAAAAAAGAGTATGTGATTCCTAGCAGTCCGTAAAGTTATACTGTCAAAGAAACATCACCCATACATTAATGCAAAATGCAAAATTTTTGAGGTTCATTTATCTGGCCACACTTGTGTTCTTCATTCCATAACTGTATTTAAGGTATTCTAGTTAATCAAAGTATCGATAATTGGCTATTCCTCATACTTGTATCATTGAACGAGCGTTTAATAGTACAGTCGACTCTCTCTTAACGGACCGCCTCTATAAGACGGACACCTCCGTAAAACGGACACCTAGAGTTGGTCCCTGCCTTTCTTTACTCCTTTTATTTGACTCTCTATAAGAAGGACACCTTTGTAAAACGGACGCCTAGAGTTGGTCCCTGCCTTTCTTTACTCCCTTTATTTGACTCTCTATAAGACGGACATCTCTGTAAAACAGACACCTAGAGTTGGTCCCTGCCTTTCTTTACTCCCTTTATTTGACTCTCTACAGGACGGACACCTCTCTAAGATGGACACTTAGTGCCGGTCCCAAAGGTGTCCGTCTTAGAGAGAGTTCACTGTACCACTTCTTAGCAATTATAAATTGCATGCGCTGAATGACGCTGAGGAAGATGTGAGGAATTATGCAGATCGAGGAAGGTTTTAAAAAAGCGCTTGCTGGTTATTGTAACTGATGTTAAGCCGAGAGGTGTTTATATCTTCATTTTATTGTTCACTTCATTATTTATTTAATTATTTATTTATTCATTTGTTAGACTGACGGAGGTACAAACCCCCAGGAATAGATCAGACACTTTGTTGAATCGCAAGTTTAAACTACACAGTACAGCATCTCCTAACCGTTAGGAGCCGGGCGATGCTGATCATCTCTCCCTCATCACAAGTCACTCATTTGAGCGATTTTGCCCTGTCAGTGCAGGTGTTTAAACCCTCCCTAACTGGATGCTACTGTATATGAGGCAAAAATGAAACCACTGTTGCACAGAGGTGTAATCCCAACATGAAGACCATGACGTTAAAAAGGTCCCTGGTGGAGAGTCCCTTATTTATAGTTATGACGTTCGTTGAATGTTTCTGCATGGGTCCCGTGTTTGTTAATTGAATACGCATTGCAAGATATATTTATGATTTATTTATGCTATATGCACACTGTATATTTATCATTGACGAACAGTTGGTAAAATTATTACACTAAACTTACAATAAAATTGCTTCTTCACCCATACAATTGGAGTTATTTTTTACTCACGGAAAGCACTGAAAATTGAGTTCAAGCACAGGCATCCCAAACTCAAAATGTGAACGCACATATGTTAAAATTAATACATCTGCTAATATTGCATAACTTGGCGTTTTATAGGGTTTATATGGAAAAAAAGAAAAATATATATCACCTTATCTTAGCTTATCGTGCTAGAAAAGAATTAAAATAAACTTACTTTTGCTGTATTATGTCTTCCTGTGTCGTTTTGAAGCGTTTTGGGCTGGATATGCCATATTCATAATGTTATTATGCTAAGCTGGCTCCCTTAACGTAAAGTACCCTCCAAATCACTGTAATGCACCGTTTTCAGCTACAAGAAAGACAATGCACAACATTTAAGGCAAAAAAAGTTTATTTTGATCTCATAGGTAAATGTTAATCTCAGCATACAGTCCGCAATCTGTATATAACGGCCATGAAGCGGTCACCCTGTATATTACGGTCACCGGACAACTTCCCAAAGTTTTCAGTTGCCTTCCTCAGCAAAGGGTGGCTGTTGTACACAGGTTTGACTATGTTACAATAAATAAACGATTTCGATATTCCTATACATTTCCTAAAACATATACCCTTGGTGCAAGAGACTCTTCGTGCGCGTTAGATGTTGGCCTGACTGATCCGCATCCGCCGATCTCCCGCACGCCAGAAATAAAACCTCTGGGCTAGTTGTTCAAACCGATGACAGCGCTATCCACTTGATATATAATCGGATAAGTATGGGGAAAACCAATTCTGTTATCCACTTGATAGAGGTTAATTTCTTCTTATTGACTTAGTGACTTAATGTCAAGTACAATGTCAAAGTACAATGTGATTGGCTCAGCTTGGGAGAGGAATGTTGTTCTCGGTGTCCACTGTTTTTCTTTTCCTTTCAGAGTTCGAGTTGCCGGCGGGGTTCTACAGTATAGCGTGATATACTAAGTCTCTAGCATATTGATCGTTCACGAACAAGACAAGACAAGACAAGACAATGCTTTAGTCCTATGTACCTCGACTTTATCCAAACAATTTAAAATCATAACACAAATTATACACGAGTGGAACTATAATCAATGTTAACCTAAACAACTAATGATCTTCTTTTCTCACAGCTTTTGAATACGTATTTTGCAATTAACTTTTGCACTGGTTTGTTCTTGCTCGGGGGGTTTATTAACAACAGAAAAACATCATCTGGTGCCATTCTGTTTACTGATATTTTGTATTCTTTGTTTAAGTATTTAAATAAAGTACTTCTTTTTTGTTGATGCGCAGGGCAGAGAGTTAAAAAGTGTATTTCATCTTCTTCGTCTTTTCTACAGATAGGACAGACCCTCTCTTCCGGTTTCTTATAAGGTCTTGCATACCGACCTGTCTCTATCGCCAATTTGTGATTACTTAGACGGAGTTTAGTTAGAGTTATCCGGTGTCTGACGTTTGGTGACCTGAGGAACTATAATCCCAAACTTTGATGAAACCGAAACAGTAAGTGCGGAACAGTTTTATGAATACTTCAAACGACAAAACGCGGCTCCAACGAACGTCGACCAGACAGATCTAGAAGATACTGGAATTATTGAGGAAGAGGCAGGCCCCCTAGACAATGCAATATCGGAAGAAGATATTGATTTCGCAATCAAAAAACTGAAATTAAACAAAGCCCCAGGGTGTGATAAAATATTAAATGAAGTGCTAAAAACACGGGAAAGATATCATAAAAGCTCATCCACTAGAGTTATTCAATCGTATTTTAAGTTCAGGTAAATATCTTACGCTTTGGAGTTTTGGCCTCATCGTCCCTATACATAAAAAGGATGATCGATCAAAAGCTGAAAACTACCGAGCCAGCACGTTGCTCTCTGCATTAGGTAAACTCTTCACATCCATCCTCAATGATCGATTGTATGATTGTATGACAAACCGTATGGAAAAAGTCCCGAATGAGGGCCGTATGTGTCAAGTCATAATGCCGAAAAAACACAAACGACCCCGCTACAAAAGCGTACTGATCGATGCGGGTTGAAACATTTTGTTGCCGTATCAAGTCTAATTTTCTTTTTCAAAAATGAGCGATAAAAGTGATCATCCCGACATCGAATTCTACTATCCAGGTCAACTGTCCGAGAGGAAACTTCTTCCTTGAGTACCACTTAAGAATTCCGATTTACATTTTCTTTGGTTTGAGTGAAAAAGAGCACTTTTGATCGTGAATTTTTCTGAATATTTGTACTTTGCAGCTGTAAACTGGTTCAAATACAATTCACTGGCTTTCCAAATGAATGGCATGAAATCATTGGCTTTGATGACCTTGTATTACTCCCTTGCATATCCTTTCTTAACATACTGTAATGTCGCCTGGTCCTCCACCTACTGTTCCAACCTAAACTGTATTTACCTTTTGCAAGTGTCTAGTGCGGCTCATAACAAAAGCGCACTATCTAGCAAATACCGCCCCTTTATTTAGCCAGCTTTAAGTCCTTGACATATTTAGCATTAATTCATTTTCTGTCGCTACCTTTATGTATTCTTATCACCATAATCTTTTGCCTAGTAGCTTTAATGACTTGTTCTTCAGTAGTAATCAAGTCCATCAATACGAAACTCGACTAGCCTCTCAGTATACACTTCATTTTTGTTGAACAAATACAAAGCAATTCAGTATCCGTTACCGAGGACCTAAAATCTAGAATTCGTTGCCTGTTTCACTAATTAGCTCTCCTTCTATATTTCTTTAACTCACTGATAGCCGATCTGTCGCTTAATTTTCTGATCTTGCTCACTCTGCACTCCATGAATTTAGTTCACTAAGTAGTTGAAAGAAGCCTATTAATATAAGCTCCAAGCTTCGTTAGACTTCCTTGTCACATAAATTTTATAATTTAATTAACACCTTTTGTTCATGTTGTATAAGGTTTTGTGAGTGACTGAATAAATAAATAAATAAATAAGGTAACTTGAGGATTACGGAGGTCAATATCGCCTACTCTTACTGACAAACTCTCGTTTATTCCGTCTGCATGTCCGTTTAAATTTCTTCTTTTTGTCTTCTTTGCGGCCCTTTTACCGCCTGTATGCCCAACATTACTGAGGAAGTCGAGCCTTGTCAACCGCAACGGCACAAGAACGGTAAAAAAAGATTAGAAAAACACACTTAACAGCTTTGCATGCCCATCACGCTTGTTTGCACATTTTTTACGTGCACTGACATTCAAGTGTCAAGGTATAAGGTATTTAGCCAAATAGCTTATTGGGGACGCTAAAATAAAATATATAACCTTTTCAATAATAAACAGCTATATGCAATAAAAAAAAATTCAGAAAGTGTCATCATATCACTAATA
>OZ038001.1:10047940-10070440 GCA_964035705.1 Porites rus | reverse complement strand
TTTTGAGGTTCATTCATCAGGCCACACTTGCATTTTTCATTCCATAACTGGGTATTTAAAGTATTCTAGTTAATCAAAGTAAGGATAATTGACTATTCCTCATACTTGTATCATTGAACGAGCGTTTAATAGAACCACTTCTAAGCAATTATTGTATGAATGATGCTGGGGAAGATGTGAGGAATTATGCAGAGCGGGGAAGGTTAAAAAGCGCTTGCTGGTTATTAGAGAGGTGTTTATCTACATTTTCATTGTTCATTTCATTATTTCATTATTTATTTATTTATTTATTTATTTATTTATTTATTTATTTATTTATTTATTTATTCATTTCTTAGACTGAGATGGAGGTACAAACCCCCAGGAACAGATCAGACACTTTGTTGAATCGCAAGTTTAAACTACACAGTACAACATCTCCTAACCGTTAGGAGCCGGGCGATGCTGATCATCTTTCCCTCATCACAAGTCACCCATTTGACTCACGGAAAGCACTGAAAATTGAGTTCAAGCACAGGCATCCCAAACTCAATATGTGAGCGCACATATGTTAAAATTAATCTATCTGTTAATATTGCATAACTTGGCGTTTCATAGGGTTTATATGGAAAAAATAAAAAAAAAGAAAAATATCACTTTATCTTAGCTTATCCTGTGAGAAAAGAATTAAAATAAACTTACTTTTGCTGTAGTATGTGTTCCTTTGTCGTTTTGAAGCATTTTGGGCTGGTTATGTTATATTCATAATGTTATTATGCTAGCCAGGCTCCCTTAACGTAAAGTACCCTCCAAATCATTGTAATGCACCGTTTTCAGCTACAAGAAAGACAATGCACAACATTTCAGGCAAAAAAAAGTTCGGTTATTTTGATCTTATAGATAATGGTCATCACTGCATACAGTCAAAACCTGTATATAACGGCCCAGTATATAGCAGTCACCCTGTATATTACTGTCACCGGACAAGGGTGGCCGTTGTACACAGGTTTGACTATGTTACAATAAATAAACGATTTTGATATTCCTATACATTTCCTGAAACATATACCCTTGGTGTAAGAGACTCTTCCTGCGCGTTAGACGTTGGCCTGACTGATCCGCATCCCCCGATCTCCTGCACGCCAGAAACCTCTGGGCTAGTTGTTCAAACCGATGACAGCGCTATCCGCTGGATAAATCGGATAAGTATTGGGAAAACCAATTGTGTTATCCACTGGATAGAGGTTAATTTCCTTTAGCAATACGTTAACAACAGTTTTTGCTTTATTGTAGTAGTTCATCCTGAAATGAAAACAAATTAGCATTGGCATGAATGATACAGCTGATGATAACGGCTTAACGGATTTGTCCAAAAATAAACGCCGTCTCCTGACCCCATTTACCGACATTTTCATCGTCCGGTCGGAAACAAAAGTTGAAAATAGATCGAAAGAGATCAAACAACAATCCTAGATATGAAAGTCACAATCGCGATCTATTCAGTTCAAGTGTGACAACGTTAGTCTTTCGATGGCAACAAAAACCTGAAAAACAATTGTGCAACGCGTTCCGGTTTTAAACCTTTTCTTTTTTTTGATTTTCTTATTTTCGTCCGTCGTCGCGTCATGGTTTGCACGAGCTCTCCAGTATCATTCATTACCATGCAAATCCATGCTTGATTGTGGCGATTTCCTTGAAAAACCGACGATTCGAATGAAAAGGCGTCACGAAAACCGACGTTGGCAGGCACCCGAAGAGAGGCTCATATGTGTTCATGTGAAGTCAAAATTGTGGGACTTTCTTTGCAGATCGTTTCCAAGACATAAGCTGTTAGCAGAGGTTGCTCACCGGCGTAGTCTTTAGTTGTTCAAAGACGTTGCGCCGCAGACATTATTCTCGTAGTTGGCTTGTTTTACGAATACTCTGTGTATTACTTATTGAATGAGTGGGAGGACCGGACGAAAAAATATTTGGCTCCAGGTCATGACGTAAGGACCAAGGCGGGAGCGCAGCGAGGTCTAGTCTCCCACGCAGGCCTTTTTAGGGGAGCTCGTATTTCTTCCCTCCTTGTGCATGGGGAGGGACGAAACACGAGCTCCCCTAAAAACGTCTGCATGAGAGGTTAAGCGATGTCCTACGTCCTGATCGAGAGCCAAATATTTTCTCGTCAGCCCTACCTAACTCAGTCAATAAGCATTTTATCATATGGCCCTTGTGTCTTTGAATTTTTCTGACGGAGCGAAAACGCGTCCACGGCAGCATTTGCCCCGTTTCGCGTGCACTTTTCAAAGAGCCAATGATTTCATGCCATTCATTTGGAAAGCCAGTGAATTGTATTTGAACCAGTTTACAGCTGCAAAGTACAAATATTCAGAAAAATTCACGATCAAAAGTGCTCTTTTTCACTCAAACCAAAGAAAATGTAAATCGGAATTCTTAAGTGGTACTCAAGGAAGAAGTTTCCTCTCGGACAGTTGACCTGGATAGTAGAATTCGATGTCGGGATGATCACTTTTATCGCTCATTTTTGAAAAAGAAAATTAGACTTGATACGGCAACAAAATGTTTCAACCCGCATCGATCAGTACGCTTTTGTAGCGGGGTCGTTTGTGTTTTTTCGGCATTATGACTTGACACATACGGCCCTCATTCGAGACTTTTTCCATACGGTTTGTCAAAAAAATTGGGCGCGGGGCCGTACGGGTTATATGCTAAAACTAGCCACTACTCAAAAGTCACGATTAGCGGCGCAAACGACTTCAGCCATACATGCTAAAAACCACGTCGAAAAAAAACTATGCTCGCAAGGAAACGATACGAATTAAATTTTTAAGAGTAATAAGCATCCTCTTGATATACATATAGGATGCGTACATGTATTTGGGTTACTGTTTACCCATGGATAGAGCCATGTTTACTAAAATTGTAAACAGTTTATTTCAGGAATATCCTTTTAACACCCTTTGAACATCAAAGCTAAAAAGAGCCAAACTAACCAAGAAAATGATAATGAAATACACTTTCTAAAAGTAAATTTCTTTACATTCTAAGCCAACTGCATGGCTTTCATACTGGTAGAATTATGATATTTATTGGTTGAGAAGTCATTCTGACCAAATTATCGAGGTTCACTTCACCCACCATACATTGTTTTCAATCTAGCCTTTTACGCGAGAGGTAGTAAAGAAAGACCTGCCAGCCTGTTATCATCCCCTGCCCAACATAGTTTAAGCCACTTTCTTGATACCACAAGTATATATATATATATGTCACGCGCTTCGCAAGTAGATTCTCATTTTGCAATTGAAGTTTTTTCCTGACATGACAGACATCATAGCAAGTAAAAATGCTCATAAGTGGATAGACGTGCCCACGAGTCGACTCAAAATTTTTCTCGAGCGTGAAGCGCGAGCGGGAGATTTTTTTGTGTTTTCTGCGCCTATTACCGGAACCGGAAATGTGAAGCGAAGGAGTACGAGAAACTCTACCGAGTGGACTATCAATTGCACGACTGCCACGTGAAATTTCATTAATCGACGTTTTGTCTTTCATGGACAATGTATACACGCGACGACAATTTTCTGCCTATTTAAACTTGCTTGCGGTCTTCAAGAATTTCGTTAAAGGGAAATTCACCTATATTTGACATTTAAATCGCAACCTAAAAGTTTGGAAAAACACAAACTAATTCCAATTTGAATAGTAACATTTTTTAGCCGTCGCCATCGTCGTTGCTAAGTTTCATATTGTTTAAGGCGTTAAGTGAGTGCTGGAACCATTTATGTAAGAGGTCCAAAAGTTTCCTGCCCCGGGCCTCTGAACATCCCTCAGCTTAGACTAAGCTGCTCTTCTGTGACCACAAAAACATTTCTGTCAAGTTTCATAATTCTGTGTTACTTTTGACTGACATCACAGACATAATCGCCTGTAAAAAGGCTCTCAGGTGGGGGCTACAGAAAAAGCGAGAAAGAACGAGAATACGGAGCGAAGAGATGGGAGAAGAAGGCCGTTTAAATCCCATCCTTTTCGGGGGGCGCTATTTAGGAATGTCGGTCGATCAACCCAAAAAAGAGGGCATTTTAAACTGACAATTGGTAAGCAATAATTTTTTTTAATGATTTTTAGATAACTAAAAATGAAAACTTCATATACAGTTTCTTTTCTTGTCGTGAAAAATGAGCGTTCTCTGTGATAAAGCCGGTGTTTTGTATTCACAGGAACAGGAAACAGATTGATTAGCTTATTATACCAATATTTTCAAGTTATTTGGGAGGATTATCCGAGGTTGACGTAAAAATCGAACAATCTGTTCTCGCCTGTTCTACATCAAAAATTGAAAATAACCCGCAACATACTGAAAATAACTCGGAAGCAACCTAAATAGCAAAAAGAGACAAAGGATATATATTGCTATCGGTTAGTATAAATTGCAGGCTTGAGAGTGTTTTTGCAACTGCGATAAGTGAAACTGCAACATCGATTTTAAATTAGGAGGTAAGTTTTAATTTACGCGGTGCTTCCAGAATTTCTCCTCGCGTATTTATTATGCGCTTTAATTGTATTATAGAACCTTACAAGTATTATGTACTTATTTTCAAGGGAATGATTATTTAAGTCTTCACAGCGGCTTAAACCCGTCTGTTCAAATCTCCCAACCCAGAACATGCATAATATGCGAATCCAGACAATCAACTTAACTTAAGTTCAAGTTTCAAATTCAAGTTTATTGTTTTGCTATAAATTATACATAAAAAAAAATTAGAAATATCAAAATATTAAAAGCTAATGGCGAGCAAGCCCAAGAAACCACTGGGCTTAGGAGTAATAGGCTTCCTCAATTTAATTATTACAACGAAGTATAAAAAGAAGTATGCATGCAGAGTCAGTGGCAGATTTAGAGTAAATATTAAAATATATTAGATAATTGTATTTTAAATCATAGTTAGGCTAAAAAAAACAAAGCGAAAAGTAGAGGTGAAAACAAATCAAATGAATATTTATGATAAGAGAAATGCTTTCGCCTTACAGCAAAAGGAGGCGATATTCGTTGGATTTTGAATTTCATAAATAAGGCGGAGCTATTAAATTTAGGACCTTGGAAACTGATAGAGAACTTTCTTAATATATTATTATAAATTTACGCAAGTGAAAGCCAGTGAACTGTCCGGTCCCCATGACAGAAATGAGGGACAAGCCACTCAGTCGGTTAATTGCCGCAAAATTTGGAACTTTGATTTCGAGAAGCTATGCAGCACTTCAGTAAAAGGAACTGAAGAAGTCTGATTGAAATTAGATAATCATTATTTTATAACAAACGTGATCTCTCATAATTTACAACAAAATACATCTCAAAGTTTCTATTTCCAGCATAACAAATGTCTTTCTTGTCAAAACGAGCGAATCAAAAAACCTTAATCAAACGATAGAAAGGTGCCTTAATCTAAAACTAACTGGATGAGGGAAAGAAAAGTTAGTTTTAAAGGAGACATCAAACACGCTTTTGCAATGGGTAAGCCAGATACTTCAGTTCCATGCGTGGTTCCAGTTGCTTTGCCCGCCACAGATTCATGTTTCCGGACTTTGGCCGAAGATCTGTCGACGCGGCCGCACCGAAGCATTCCTCGATCCTCAAGGGAGAAAAAACTCTTTCTACCCAGTGTACCTCGCGTCCAGTTTCAAATGGCTGAAAGACTGAAAGCGTTCACCGTGATATCAGATAAGTTTCATGTTTTCTGGCGTGGGAAAATGTCGACCGGTTCATTATTTTTTCTTTGCTACAAAACGCCGCAACAATGTGATAATCAAAAGACAATGACCTCTTGCATCCTGCTTGTAAAATACTATTGAGTCTTCGCTACCTTTTTCGATGAATTTTATAGTGTTTTTTTTTTTTTGCTTCTTTATTTGTTTCCCTCCCCGTTGATTAATGAAATTTACTTCACTTTCAGGTCCACAATCTACAGTGAAAAACTGATTGCTTGGTGAACTCATTTACAAACTAGTAGTTGCCGGCCAGAAACAGTAACGATGGATTCCAAACGTCTCTTTATTTTCATCGCTTTATGGCTGTTTCTAAGCTGTGTTCTGTTAGACCAAGCCGACGGATTCACTCTTCCAAGAAAAAGGAAGAAACAGCAGCAAAGAAAACGAGACCCAAAGAATCAGTTATCCCGCAGATTAAAAGACATGGTTGGTTTAGTGTCCCAAATTTGGGTATGTATATTAAAAATGATATCCTGTCAGAGCTATCTTTAAGTCATTACTTTGAAAAGGCGCCACAGTAAAAATCAAGTGTGTGAATCTTAGCAGTCAGGGTAAGATTCCGTACAGCGCCATACATTTCACCCAAATTCCATACAATTTCACACAAGCAATAAGGATAGAAGCTTATAGAGTCGCAAAATACACCATGAATAATAAAACCAGATCAGCGAAGTTGAGCGCTAATTTGCTATAAAAATTAGCAGGGTTGCTTATCTAAAATTCTGATTTATTTCAGTATTTATTTATTTATTAGGCTGAGCCGGAGGTACAAGCCCCCAGGAATAGGACTTCCTTGAACAGTACAGCATCTCCTTACCGCTAGGAGCGCCGTTTTTTATTTCAATTTATAGAGGGTGATGAAGATCATCTTTCCTTCGTCGCAAGTCACCATTTCAGCGAGTTTGCATAAATTAATTGCGCAGTGCATATGTTTTCACAAAGCTTCACGAACGTACTGGCGGAGAGCCCCTTGGTAATAACGTTCGCCTGAACACATTACTGCGGCCTAGTTTCTTCAAGTAACTGAATTCGCATTGCACAAGTCAGAGATACTTGATCTTAATGTATGCTTTCTGTACACTGTATATTTATCGTTGATGAAGAGTTAATGAAATAAATTAATACAGTAACAATAAAACGACTTTTTTTATACAACTGGAGTTATTTATTTTTTACTCATCGAAAGCACTCGCATGGAAAATTCAGTTCAAGGTATCAACAACTTAGTTTTAACTGGGGGGAATTTAGGCGAGATTACCGGATTAGGAAACCTTATAAGCGGATCTTTTGTCAAGCACAACTACGGAATTTCGTTTTTTAATCCTGTTTGTTTAATTCATCTACTTCACTTATATTACTTATAATTTTGACACGATAGCGTAATATCCACAGTCAGGGGCATAGATGAGAGCTACTAAGCTCATTACTACTTATATGGAGGGTCAGTTGCTTTGGAGGTTTACCTTAACGTATAGTAACCTCCAAATCACTGTAATACACTGTTCTCAGCTACAAGAAAGACAATACACAACATTTAAGGATAAAAAAGTTTATTATTATTTTGAACTTGTAGGCAGTATTCAACATATTATAATAAAGAAAAAGGAGCCTATTACTAAAAAGCATTTTTGTCAAGAAATACTAATAAAAATTTAAAGCTTATTACTGAAGCTTATAACCACCATGCCAGGATATAAATCATTGACTAAAGGCAAACAAAATGGCGTCCATTTATAATCAGAGAAAAGCAGCTCTGAAATACCTAATTTTAAAACCACGAGGCAAATATCTACTATGACTCCTATTTCCTGTAACATATCAACACCCTGTGTGCCAGAGACTTTTCATTTGCCCAAGATCCGTCAGCCTGCGGCCGACTTCGAAGCATCTCGCCATACACGAGCAATAAAACCTCTGGTACCCATTCTTTGGGCTCCCTGTGCCGACTATCTGAACGCCTGCAAAATTATGCTGGCTAACAATTATGCTCATTCCTGGGTGACTGTTTATTTATCTTTAACCTACGGACAAAAAAAGTAAAAAAGGCATAGTAAATTATGGGGAAAGCGCGCAAAAATCACAATTTTTGAAATCTTCCAAGCTGTATTTGCCCGAAAAATTGTCGCATTTGGAAGAAAACAAGCCTCCCATTGCTACAGCAAGTGACCGATGTGGTGTTCATACATGGTTAACGCTGAATAGGCCATTTCCGAGTTCCCCCGGGCCTATGTATCAAAACGAGGTTAAGTGCTCAGCCTTCATGGAAATGATTTTTCATTCTCATGCAAATAAAACTCATTTTCACAAGAAAGGTTGTGCTCTTGGCCTCATTTTTTAAAGTGAGGGTTTTTGAAACTCGTAGTGGCCTATTGTTAATGATCATTGTTGTACAGTTGAATCTCTCTACAACGGCCACCTTGGGGACAGAAGAATGTGGCCATTTTAAAGAGGTTTTAAACAAGAGTCAATATATGGATTTTTTGTCTGCCGGGACGAAATAAAGCGACCTTTGTAGAGAGGTGGATGCTAGCGGAGGTTTCGACTGTATTCTTGCAAAACCAACTCAGTTTTATTGCGTTCATCCTATGAAACTGGTATCATGTTTTTTAAAACACAATAAAAAGAAAAATGAGCTAAATTACGTAGTACTTGATCATTTCCAGATTAGAATTTACGTTATTTAAGGGCCGCTACAGAACAGCGAAGCACAACAAAAAGACTGGTTGAAGAGGAGAAAGATAAAGCTACAATCAAGGACGCTTTATTGGCCGGATCACATAGCCCTTGTTCCTCTCTTTCCTCTTCATGTTTTTAGCAGTGGTTTTTTGGTGCATTTTGTCAAATTTCGCGGTAAACATTGGGAGGCATTAAGGACAAAAGGCACTTTAGGTACTTTAACGATCTCATTAAAGCAACTTTTTGAATCCGCTCCCCAGAGAGAAAATTTTTTAATATGCTATAAATCCGGATACTTTTTTTATCCGGTGACGTAACAAGAACGAGCCCAGTTCTTTATCGTGAATACTGTATTCAAGATGGACTGAGTTTGGTCTTTTTGGCCTGGGTCTGGCCTGGGTCTGGCCTGTCTCACCATCTGAATAACCTGAATTTGAAAACAATAAAAATGAGGAGTGTGGTGTTGCCTGCTAACGGCCTGGGCAAGAGATAGGGACCAAATGGGATGTGAACCACATATGGCGTCGTCGGCGGGATACATAGAGACAAGGCAGTAGTATAGTACATGGCGGCACCGGCGCATATTAGGACAAAGGCACCAAACTTTGCATGGTTATAGCTTAGGGCATGTTAGTTAATATCAGGATCGGTGCCCACAGCTACCTCTTCAGGATTTGCAGCAACTGCTCGCTGAAATTCTTCAACAACATTCCATGATGGGTGCCTTGTGCTGAAAATTGCATTCACTTGTGTTTTGCCATTTTTTGATGAAAATCACATAAAAAGGGAAGTAGATGGAAAAAGAAACTGTATTAATACGATTGTTATTGAAACCAATGACTAAAACAAGTGAACTTAACGATATAGCAATTATGATGTACCATGGTGGGTATCCTGTGCTATAAATATCAATTCCTTGATTTTTGCCATTATTTTGATGAAAATCACATGAAAGACAAGAAAATAAAAAGGAAATTGTATTATTATTGAAACCAATGACAAAAACAAGTCAACCAAATGGAAAATCCAAGGAAGATGTTTTCAGACGCGTACTCAGTCTCAAATAGCCTTTCAAGATGGCGGCTTGAAGGTGTCTTTTCATGGACTGTAAGTATCTACTAGAATAAACTGCCGTTTTTTAGGGGAAATTGTGCACAATTTGAATCACGACAGGTTTAAGTGAAGTTTTAAGCTCTTTTTGGTGATAAATTTGTTATCGAAAGCCACATTTTCGCTTCATATTTTGTGCCGATTATGAATGACTATACTGTGTTTATTAACTTACTGGTTAGTTAAAGGTTTCTGAAGCTGAGATGTTTTCTACACACCAGGATGGATATTAACTGGGATCGTTGTTATATTTGCCAAGAATCAACAAAAGAAGATTTGAGAAGCCCACTGGTTTAACGGTACAAGCATTAATTTATAGAACGCTTTTTGAAAATGTACTAAAAAGGCTGACGTGCGAAATAGGCATACTTCAGAGGAACGCAAGAAGAAAAGTGGAGCAGCTTGGAAGGCCGAGGAAGAGGAGAAATTAAATAAATCAAGAGCGTTTGTTAAACTCACTGAGTACATAGCAAATGCAGTGGACAATGATACACATTTCTTTCTACTTGCTGAACTTGTACTGTATTCGTTACAAACCAAGGCACACACTTTGCAGTCCTACTATAGCACGGTGGTCGGTTGCTAGGGCTTTTGCTCCCATACCTCTCAAAACTGAGAGTTTAAGGCCATAGAGAGAAGTAGAATGCATCGAATGTAACAAAACTTGGCAGGGAAGTAAGTTGATAAATTACCTATTTATTGGTGTTTATTTCATACCATGTGACTTCTATTGTGACGTCATAAATGATGTCCAAATTTGGCATCAGAAAGAAAATTCAGGAAAGAAATGCTAAAAATTTTACATTAGTTTTCTGTATAGAATTCTATGATTTCTGGTGAAAACCCCATCTCAATCGGATGAAAAGGCGAAAACTAACATTTAATTAAAGAAATTCAAATTTCCCGCCAAATGACCATATATGGTCAAACTTTAGGGGTATTTTAACGCGAAAACAATGAAGGTAGTCGCAACGGAGAAAAGACAAATTTGCATAAAAACAAAATTGTAGTTTTTTGAGTTTAGGATGTGTGGTCTATGACGCGTATTTCGTCACGAATTACGTCATTTTGACGTCATAATGACGTAATTTGTGACGAAATACGCGTCATAGCACCACATATGCCGAATTCAAAAAACTACAATTTTGATTTTATGCAGCTTTGTCTTTTTTCCGTTGTAAATACATTCATTGTTTTCGCGTTAAAATACCCCTAAAGTTTGACCATATATGGTCATCAAGCGGGAAATTTGAATTTCTTTCATTACCTGTAACTTCACGCCATTTTATCCGATTGAGATGTGGTTTTCACTGTAAATATTGTTTTTCTGTAACAAAAATGTTTGTAGCATTTTGAAAACTGCTTATCAAATTTTTAACGTTGTTACTAAAAATAGGTGTCACTTATGACGTCATACTTTCAAGAAAAGTCAAAAATACCTTTACAATTGTAAAAATTTAAAGGAAACTTTTCTCCAATTAAGATGTTCTAATGTTTTGCTTCATTTGAAATATAAACTACCCCTCTGTAAGCCAGAAATTGAATTTAAGAACCAAACGGGAGCAAAAGCCCTAGCAACCGACCATCGTGTAGTGCCAGTCTTACAAGCTCGTTTGGTGCCACAATCTCCAACTTGCTGTTTCTGATCATGATCTGCTTCAACATGCTTTTTTCTCTTTTCTAGTTTGCTTTTTCTAACTTGGACGTAAGGTGACAGGATTGATGTCACTTTGCACTTCAGTAACTTGTTTACTACTGTAGTGATTTCAATATGAAACTTAATTGCAACAAGACGGCACAGTCCTCTTTCTTGAATTCTAGTAAATTGTCAAGGAGCGTTCCATAAATAATTGTTCCGTTAAATTAATGGGTTCTCAGATCCTCTCTTTTCGATTCTCACCCTAGGTAAATATGACAACGATCCCAACTGATTTCCATATTAGTGTGTAGAAACGAGTTTAAACTCAATCATGATGAGACTGAAATCATGCTTACACTGTATCTTGTCGATGTACCGTACTTGTCCACCCTTTAGCGACGTCATTATGGGTAATGCAAGGCTAAGAACCACCAACAACAAATCCTAGGAGTATTATTTGATGACAAAGTGCTGTTTGATGCACAAGTCTCAGCATTCTTTTGCAGATCATCCTTTCACCAACTCAGGAACGTATCAAAGATAAGAAAGTGTCTCACACAGGAGTCTAGCGAAATTGCAGTGCATGCTTTTATTACATCCAAAACAGACTATTAATTGCAATTCCTTGCTATATGGTTGTAGGAAAATGCACTTGAAGGAACTTTTAATAATACGTTCAGAACACTGCCCCCAGGATCGTTACTCGGACTCGTAAACTTTGCGAACACATCATTTATTTGACCTTCACTGGCTTCCTGTTAGTTAACGTGTTGTTTTTAAACTTATTTTGTCAGTTTTCAAATCACTTAATAACCTTCCACCTAGGCCTAGCTATCTAGCGGACAGTCATCGAAGGCCTTCCAGAAACTTGTGGTCCGCATCTCAGCAGCTATGAGAACAACCTCGAAAACTCACGGGGAAAAGACTTTTTCAGTGTGCCCCCCTAAGCTGTGGAACTCACTACTCTTAGCTAGATTTGCGCAAGTCACCATCTTTAGCAAGTTGAAGGAAAGGACTGAGAACATATCTTTTTACGCAATTTTTAGAGAGTAAGTCAATACTTTTGTAAAACGTCTTTAATATCTGCAGATCATATACCTATACTTATAGAATGTACATTTAGTTTTTTGCATGACTTATTATCATTTTATAAAATAACTGAGATAGTACGCGTGATCTGATTGGTCAAAAACCTATGGTTTATTATACCGGTAAACCCATAGACCGGACCACGAGCCATAAACAAAACCCGCTATATTGATCTGCAAACAACGATTTTAGAAAGGCTAAAAAACAGAACAAGTTACTTACCGTAGCCCTTCTTAATATTAAAAGCGTTGGTTTCCATATTTTATTACTGAGGGTCACAATTCGCGAAAGCCATAGCTTTAGAAGTTATAAAGTACAAAGCTGGAAAGCAGTTTACATTTCACGACGATGCCAAATCACAGAGAAAGACAACAACTGTGTGAATTTCTGGTGTAGAAAGTCTCTAGGAAAACTTAACCATGTGCCAACCAGCAACAAAACGGATTGTTTTAGCATTCTTGATTTATTTTATGTCAAAATTAAATTCCTTAATGAAAGACATTGTTCCAAAAAGAGATCTCTGATCAAGATATGGTACAAAATCGGCCGTTGTAGGTTTTAACAAGCTGCCAACGATGATGAAAGATGTCAGAGTTTCGAGCTTGTTTTTTCCAACATTTGCACAAATTATTCGGCGATATCGATGCCATAACCTACCTCAAACCACCTGACTTCACAAATCGACAAATATTAGCGCCAATATGTGGCTACGGCAAAGAAACCTTTCTTCAACACTGACATATTTCCATCGGTCGCTGTCCGTGCATATAAAGTTAATGCGACAACTTCGCAAATGCAGCCATGTCGTTACCGCAGCATTTCTTGATCATAATAAAGTCCAGAAAACAGATCTTAAACCACTGAGGCTTGTAAAAAGTGAATGAAGTCCTCCATGACAATAGCTGCCAGTTCCGTCTGTAAGCACGAAATTTTTACAGATCGACTCAACAAAATACAGCTGCGTACAGTCTGATGTTCAATTAATTTCTACTTCTGTAGTAAACAAACCATGAACGTATTCTTTCATTGTACGTTCGCATGAATATGTGTTGACTTTTCCTGTAAAACAGCTTTCATAAGTTATCATGTAATGAGCGCAAAAACTCGTGTGCTGTTGTTTGTTGTTTGACTGAACTGAGTTTTGAGAAAGTTCAGCGCTATTAACCCATTCGCTCCTGGAGATTTTGCCAAAAAACGCGTTTTAAAGCTAGTCGAGTGGTTTTCTGGTCACTGTCGTGCTATAAAGAGCTAAAACTTACCACAAACCGGTTTACGGGTCGTACACTTAACGGCCTTCTGATCCAGATGCAAAATATCAGCTTGCGAAGTTCGGGCATGCGCAGAAAGCAAAATTTCGACAGTTTTTGGGTTTAAAAGTCACACAGCAGTCTTGACTATTACTTTTCGCTTTCTCTCCTCCCCTCTTTTTACGCTTTTCTTGCCTCATTTTTTTTTCTCTTGCTGGGCATTTAGTAGGCTTCATTTTGGTGGGAATAGTTTTTAGGAAAGCTTTTAGGATCTTAGGATTAGGTGAAAGGAAAGGTAGGTGGGTAATGGAACAAGATTTTCACGGAGATTTTCAGGTCAATGTTACATGGTTTTTTGCCTCTTTCTCCGGTGTCCTTGACTGAATTGTGCTCATTCTGGTATGGTTTGAAAGATCTCTTCACTCTGCACAAGTTAGCCGACAAAGTTGTTCTTGACCGTCAAAACGGATGACGTCACAAAGGGTAGAAAGGACGTGGATCCGCACGGGCGGTTACGGGCGGTTCAGGGGCGAATGGGTTAAGTCGTGAGTCTTGATTGGCTTATGATGACTTTACAGAGAAGACATGACTTGATCATGGTACTAAAAGCATATTTTTTTACCTAAAAGACCCCATTCTACTAAAAGATATTTTATAAAAGCAATAGACCACACTTTCTATGGGTTTACCGGCGTGATAACCCACGCGGGATTTTGCACTAAGCCACCTGACTACAAACAGTATATATTGGCCATATTTACGGATAGATGGGAGGACTTGCGATGTTACCCAGTATTTGAACTTTTTTGCCGATTCCAATCTTGAGGATAATACTAAGGAATAAAATCCAGACTCATTTACAAAAGTATAGTAACGATTCTGTGTTTGGGACCTGCCGTCCCCATTTTGGGTACGCCAGCCAATCAGTTGTTTATCCTCACTATCAACATGAATCCAGATAGCTTTTCTTACATTACTATAACCGAGGATCTCAGCAATATCCTTTCCTCGAAACCAAACATTTTGCTTATCATCAACAAATGATGTCAGCTCAATTTCTAAATCTTCATTAACAAATTTTTTTTCAATCATGCTTTTCATATATATAGGTTACATAAATATTATCATGCAGACCAAAAATATGAAAAGCATGATAGATTAAAACGTATGGTGGGTCTGAGGTGCCGTTATCAACACATTAGGGAACTTAAGATAGAGACGTTTTCGGGGCGACGGCAACTTCAATCGGACGTGACATCATCATTTGTTGGATATTGCGCATGCTCGTGCTCACCACCTTGCCGTCGTGGTCCCGTCGGCGACGTGAAACTGGTCTGTTTGGCGTTGTGGCGAAAACGTGAGTATTTAACTTTCATTTCAATCGGGTTTGTTGCGTTTAACAACCAACATTTTGCAGATTATCGTTCTTAAATTATCCTTGTTTTCTCTGAGGCACATTTCAAGCTCGATTTCCAAGCTCTGTTATCTAAACTTACATCTTTGAATGTTTCTATGTTTTCATATCACAGGGTCAAGATCCAACTTGGCAAACAGCCAACCGTAAGTGAGCTTGACATGGACAAAATTGTCCTACCAGCCAAATAAAAGTATCCAGACAAAAAATATGAACTCCGATATTTCAATTGTGTGTTTTTAGTTCGCTCTTTTCGTTAGAATATCGCATAAATGAAACGCATTGAAAATTATATAGAATAGTAGGTAATACCATGTACTAACTCAGCGTGGGAATAGTGAAATAAAGTTGTTGCCGTTGTTGTTGTTGTTGCATGCAAGTGTTTCCCGGGAATTATTTCAATACCAAACTAAGAATACGGTTCCTTGGTAGCACTTTAATGTTCCTGTAATTTGCAAGGCTTCGGTAAGCCTTTGGAGATCTTTTTTTTTTTCAGCACGAAATTCTGCCTTGCACTCAGCTGCATCCCGCATGTTTTTTAACGTGAACGGATCGTAACTGTCCCGAGGAAAATCGGGATTTTTGGACTCATAATTTTCCCACAAAACCAGAAACTCTTCATGCGATACATGTTGTCTGCATAGCAAATATTTATTCTCTTAATTCTTTATGTAAAGCCATATTTTCCTCTTCGGTATTCTTCTAATTAAAGGCGCCGTCCTTCTGAGTTCACTTCGATCTTAATGTTCTATTTTTGACGGGAAGCGACGGCTGCCTTAGTTCCAGGCTTTCTCTGCCAGTCCGGTCGCCGTCGCCCCGAAAACGTCTCCGTCCTAAGTTCCCTGTTTTCGGGGCGACGGCAACTTCAACCGGACGTGACATCATCATTTTTTGGATATTGCGCATGCTCGTGCTCCCTACCTTGCCGTCGTGGTCCCGTCGGCGACGTGAAACTGGTCTGTTTGGCGTTGTGGCGAAAACGTGAGTATTTAACTTTCATTTCAATCGGGTTTGTTGCGTTTAGCAACCAACATTTTGAAGATTATCGTTCTTAAATTGTCCTTGTTTTCTTTGAGTCACATTTCAAGCTCGATTTCCAAGCTCTGTTATCTAAACTTACATCTTTGAATGTTTCTATGTTTTCATATCACAGGGTCAAGATCCAACTTGGCAAACAGCCAACCGTAAGTGAGCTTGACATGGGACAAAATTTTCCCACGAGCCAAATAAAAGTATCCGGACAAAAAAAATGAACTCCGATATTTCAATTGTGTGTTTTTAGTTCGCTCTTTTCGTTAGAATATCGTATAAATGAAATGCATTGAAAATTATATAGAATAGTAGGTAATACCATGTACTAACTCGGCGTGGGAATACTGAGATAAAGTTGTTGCCGTTGTTTGTTGTTGTTGCATGCAAGTGTTTCCCGGGAATTATTTCAATACCTAACTAAGAATACTGTCCCTTGGTAACATTTTAATGATCCTGTAATTTGCAAGGCTTCGGCAAGCCTGTGGAGATCATTTTTTTTCAACACGAAATTCTGCCTTGAACTCAGCTGCATCCCGCATGTTTTTTAGCGTGAACGGATCGTAGCTGTCCCGAGGAAAATCGGGATTTTTGGACTCATAATTTTCCCCCAAAACGAGAAATTCTTCATCCGATACATGTTGTCTGCGTAGCAAATATTTATTCTCTTAATTCTTTATGTGAAGCCATATTTTCCTCTTCGGTATTCTTCTAATTAAAGGCGCCGTCCTTCTGAGTTCACTTCGATCTTAATGTTCTATTTTTGACGGGGAGCGACGGCTGCCTTAGTTCCAGGCTTTCTCTTCCAGTCCGGTCGCTGTCGCCCCGAAAACGTCTCCATCTTAAGTTCCCTATTAGACCTAAGGCCCGTCGTGTAGACGCCCCTTAGTGAAATGTCCACGCCAACAATTGAGGTATTTTGTTGAGGTCGCGTTTCACGACCCCAACCTACCGTCCACGTTTTATGGACGCTGGTAGTTTACTCATTCTCCTCTTCCTCTTCCTCCGTTTCAAAGATTGCACCTAAAACGCCAGTTAATGTCATCTCAGCTGATTAATTTCTTGTGGTATAATGTCGCAATCTCTTCTTCCAATTTTTGGATTTTAGTGAATAGTGCATTAAGCTCAGTTTCCTTAGTCTGGATTTTAGTATCAAGCTTTCTTATATGATCGTCCATATACTATTAGTTAGATAAATCTTGCAAGCTGCTTAGTGGAATCCAACTATTAAAGTCGTCACTATAGCCCAACCATTTTACAAGAGCTTGTTTCTTCTTATAATCCTTCCGAATGACCTTTTCAATGCGAAATACGTCCTGTTTTGCTTGTAGTAATTCTGGTTCATAAAAGCTGCCTTGTATTTCCCCATTATTGAGATCCTTTAATCTGTATGTGATCGGGTTTGTGGATTGGATTTTATCGATCAGGAATATCTCCTCTGTCCAGTTAGGTGTGTACCCTTTGTCGAACACCTTTCTCTTGTACTTACTTATCCTCACTTTATCACCAACCTTGAATTTGGGTTTAGATGACAACTGCTTCATATCACCATATAGATTGTAATATACGGCATTTTCATTCTTCTTCTTACTAGCTTCTACAGGTGTCATTTTTAATGGAACTGTGTTTGGTGTTATTATACTGCTTCAATATTTTTGGTAGTATGTCAAGATATTGGGTATTACCCTGGACAGTAAACTGCTTCCACATTTTGGTTTTAATTGTACGGTTCCATCTTTCACACACACTAGATTTTTCCTCATTCTCGGTTGAATATAGTGTTATGTTATTCTTTTCTAACAGTTCTTTCATATTTTTGTTATAATATTCTTTCCCCTTATCAGTCCAAAGATATTGTGGTTTACGGCCCTCTTTGAATATAGTTTTGAATGCTTCTGTGACAGTTTCCCCTTTTTTATCCTTCATTGGGACAATCCAGCTATATTTGGAAAATAGATCTAGTACCATGAGAAGATATCTATAACCCTTGTTCCATTTGCTGAACTGTTGCATCTCAACCAGATTTGAGCACCAAATTTTGTCAATACCGGTTGTAATAACACGCCGCCGAGTAAAGTTGCGTTTTATGGGCTTATGTAATTCATCCGCTAATTGTTGTTGCCAACTGATACCCGAGGGCTTTTTTAGTTTAAACCAAGACCGAGTTTCTGTTTTGTGTTTATTAGATTTCTAGCTAACCAGCGACCCCATTGTCGTTCACTATAGGGAATAGCGTCTAATGATTTTACCATTTTACGGTCAGCTTTATTTTTGCACTTTCGGTTATCACCACAAACACTATAATTAATATCATGCTGCATGGCCACTGCATTGGTTGGCCCAGTTGGTTGATCATAAATTTCTAATATTTCACCAGTTTCTGGATTGTATCTTACTTGGTTTTCTAAATCATTATAAGGACGTGTATATTTATGCCCTGGTAAGGTCCATCCGCCTGCGGGTCTTGGTAATTTTCCACTGGCCTTGTGAATATCCAAAGCACCTCTATCAAGATCTTTCCTGTTTGTTTTGTAGTTTTTCTTTGGTCGTATTTTGGTTGATAATTGGTTAAGAGCTTGAGAACCGACATTCTGGATCATTGGATTTAATTTGTCCAAAGCATAATCTATAGCTTTTTTCTGTAATTTAGGGTTTCTGAGCGCTTCTGACCCGTAATATCTCCCCATCTCAACTGCTTTTTTTGCCCATCCATGGAAGCCCGTGATGTACAAACGCATCAAGAGCAGTACCAGCTACTGTGTCCATTACGCCTGCCCCTAGGACAGGCTGATCTAGTTTCCCTTCTTGACAAACTTAAATTTTTTTATTCCGCATTCAGCGCAAGTGCACCAAAACATGAGTCTACCATTTTTAGCTGTTTTATAACCCGAAGGTTCTACACATTCTGTTTGCTACTTCTGTTTAACACAATAAGATTTCACCATTATTATAGCGGAGCTCTGGCGCGCGAAGCGCTCCTGCGGAGCACCATGGGTAAGTAAATCTACCCATCCGAGAAAATTTGGTAATCACGTGACCGTACACCGCCCGCAGCCCGCCCGTCCGTCCGCACCACAGGAAAACCAATGTTCAATCTCACACTTTCTAGCTAGTTTGGTAGCACAGGAAAACTGATATTGCACACATATTGTACATCAATGTTGTGATCAATTGACAGCTGTCAAAACAGGGTATCCGCTGACCATTATCACCCGACCATATCGCGGGCTCAGGCCCATCGAGGTCGAGTTTCTTTCTGAAGTTATCCGCTGACAAGTTACTAGTTTTCAAATGATCGCAGGCTCAAGTTTTATTTTTTTTATTCACATGAAATATGTTGCGTTTTATATGTGTCGCACAATTAAAATTTTGATTTCAAACTGACCTCGAAAGCTAAAATTCAGCCAGTTTTTACAGGCAGGGAAGACATGCCAATTGCTTTTAACTTTTCTCAACAAGGTCACGCGTTGGTCACGCTCTACGTCCAATTTTTATGCTCTGATTGGTCAAAATTTGACAGGTGAGTTCATGCGGAAAATTTATGCAGCATCTTGAAACTTGTTTACTTTGACAGCTGAAGTTGACAGAGTTTTGTGTCAACTTGTGATGTTTTTAACTGTCTTTCTCCGCTGAATGTACAAAATGAAATTCTGCTGCTATCAAGAGTCTTCCCATAGTTCGTTTGTTTATTGGGTTTTTGGTTGAGAAATACGTCGCTTGTCAAAGTCGGAAATCCGATTCCGGATGGCATCGTTTTCGTTTTTCACCTTGCTTGATGCGTAAGAGGGTTGAAAAGTCTGAAGCGATTCTGGCCTTACTTGATAGTTTGCAGAGCATCTCGAAGGGTAAGCCTGAGTAATTATTGTATTTGATGTTTGTTTTTTATATCTAATTTAATGAAGTCGTGCGTAGTTTATGCGGCTATTTAGTTTATGCACGTTTGTAAGATTTTATACAATGATCGATTTGACCGAGTATCAGGTTTGATTATAAGCTTATAGAACTTTAAAAAGCCTTTAGACATTTTCTCACTGCAAATAAAAAGAAAACGTTCCAAAGAATATTTAGTTATAATTCTGGCTGTAAAAGAAATCTTTGAGCGATTTTCTTGCTTCGAGTTCATCTTTGATAAAAGCAACGCCGGGAAGCCGGCTTAAAACATAAACAAGGATTTTCAAAGACACTTTTTACTTGTCTTCGTGAATGAAAATTGTTGTCTCTGTATATGTTTCACCGAATTATTATCCTTTGTTAGTAGTCTCTTGCGCAATTTTAATCGCTGTGCCGTTTGTTTTCAGTCGCTCACGAACATCGCTTGCAGGAGTAGTCAAAATGCCGCGTGTATCAAACGCTCTTGAAGATTACACATAGTTATAAAACCGTTAAATAAAGAAATAAACATAATAAATTTTTTATCATGTTAAAGCGTATAACTCTATTAATCTTTATTTAAACAGTCGACTTTGGCGCTTGTCAAAAGTGAGAACCGGCAAACCGTATAAGTGATTTTAGAAATTTTTTTAACGGTTTCGGTAAAAGCCCACGCCTGCTTCGATCGACCTGAATGTTGAATGAGTACAATTTGTATTGCAAAATTGTGAACTGTCCGAGGTCTGTATGATAAAAACAGTGCCTCATGGTACTGTTTCACCTCAGATGATGTATAAAAAGTATAAAAGTTTGGTTTACACGTCCCCAGGCTTGTTAGCAAGATTTTGTAAAATAAATTGTAAACTTGTCGAACGCAAAAAATTGGGCCTGATTTGTTTTCCGAGAATTTGTTTTCCAGGCCTACTCTACTGTGATCAAGAGCCATTATGGTTCTTGAATGTGATCGAAGATGATTGCTATTTTTTGGGTGTACATATAAGGCTATCAACTCGATGTAAGATTAAGTTCACTCTTAGCTTGGACTGTTTGCAAATTATTTTTCTCTAAAATCACTTAGCCTTTCCCTCAAAAGTCACATGAATGTGCTCTAAAGTTAACTGATTTGTAAAATACAATTGCAAGTTTATTGTTTGATTTAAATTATAAATTCGAGTTAATAGAAGCTTCGCTTTTAGCCCTGGCTAAATCTATATATTATTATTTATGTTATATAATTATTGTCTAATCACTATCACTACTGTTTGGAACATAAGTATCATGGCTGCTATCTGACTCATAATCACTTTCACCCAGGGGTTCACAGTTGCAGCACTCGAAACATCCATATTGATTCATATAATGTGGAGTAACTTCTTGGCAATAAACACAGAACTTTATCAGAACTTGGTGATTTATCATTTGATTTGTAAAACTGAATTTGGGGTTATGTATAACGTCTAATAATGATTTCCTTTTCTGTCTCTCCAGGAGATAATATAAGCACCAATAACCACACAAAACACTGTCTCTTTCTTGTATTTCATCTGATGAGTACACCATTTTTTTACCACTTGTTTTCAGATAATATTTAATTTCATTGGGCATGATTAATCCAAACGGGTCAAAATATTCACAAAATTATTTATCCACGTTTCTATAACAAATCCAATGACTGCCCCTGCCCATTGAATCATCGAGATTAATTATTCCTGTTTCTAGTTTGTGTATTATTTCTGGTAAATTATCACGGTTGTAAATACCCCTGAAATATTTTATTCCTAATTGTGTAACCCATTGTAACAAATCAATATTCGATAATGGTTTGTTTATGAATCTTACAGTATTGTTCCTAGAATTGGGATTGAATTGAATGGACTGTTTTCTCCGAGCAGCAGTCCCTTTCCCTTTCTTTTTTTTTTTTTTCACTCCCGCACCAACCGGGTTTTCCCATGTTCCAAAGAAAGGTGGCGACATGTAGGGATACGGATTATACATTCCGTGGCCATTAGTTGTATCGGGAACATAAACAGATGTTGTATTAGCGGAACCGGTTCTGTCAGCCTGCAATCCTTTACCAAAGAGTTTTGAGGCTAATTCAATAGTGATAGGTATACCAATGGAAGCAAGGGCTCCAAGAAAACCCCCGTTAATTTGTTTTTGTGTTGGTCTGATAACTAATCCGTTGCCAGTTTGGAGAGACTTAAGAATATCCTTTTTCTGCCCCGTGGTCAGTAAATGTTTGTATGCAACCAATTGTGCTATTTTGTCCATTGGAATAAGAAAACCTCCTCGTTGACCTTTTCCGAATATTTTATCCACACCGAGACTGGCTAATCCTGATAACGCTTCTGTTGCAAGGGGTGCGATAGCTTTTTTGGCTAATGGCATTGCCATAGGTAGTAACTTGCTTCCTAAACTGATTAATGATCCCCACAAACTACCACCCTGTCTAACAGCCTTTCTGATTTGTGTTTTTGATATTTTGATATCCGATCCTGTACCCTGGCTCATTGCTTTTTTCAATTTATTGATCTGAGTTTTTGTGAGCATTAATTCATGTGGTCCGGATAACTCATTTCTGGCTAATCTGATAGTTATTGCTGAGTTATTATTGTAAGCTCTCGAAAGCTTTTCCAATTGTCCTTTACTAAGTGTCACACCCTAAGGATAATATTTTGTCATTA
>OZ038001.1:10040440-10045440 GCA_964035705.1 Porites rus | reverse complement strand
GAAGAGCAACTGGAGAATGAACGAGAGAGAGCAAGAGAAAATAGACGCCTAATAAGCGACGAGCGGCGAAGAAGGGAGCGAGAGAAAGCAAGGGAAAACAGGCGTCGTATAAACGAAAACGAACGAGAAGGAGGAGAAGGTGAGTGAATTTTTGCAGAGGTTAGCTTTCTGTTATATGAATCGGGGATTTTACGAAAACAGAGGTAGCTTTTGTTTTGTTTGTTAATCAATAACCTCTTTGTAATTACATCAGTTTTTTTGGACCAATCACCACACGTCATTTGTTGTCACGCAGTCTAGAGTTGATACCTTTTATCCTCTAAGTTCGTTGAAGAGAACCGATATGATTGAACTTTCACTTTAACACGACAGTCGCGTCCAAGATAAAATTATAGAGTAACCTTATAATTCGTGCTCCTCGGTGTATTTTCGTTGTTTCTGGCGCGGAAAATAAGGTAATCTTAAATTGTAAAATGAAATTTTATCGAAAATTATAACCATTGCCATGTGTCCGATGCATCGCTGAATGAATGATAACTCCTTATGTAAATTTTAGGCGACTCTGGCCTCTGTGACAAGTTAAAATGATTCAGTGTTAGAGGATTGTAAATTATACGGTCTGTGAAAGCGTTGTTATGTTTTCTGAAAAGAGAGCAGAGAGCACCTTGAATTTGAAGATTTTCAATGTCTGTTGAAAGAGCGTTTTGGTGCAGATTGTTCGAGCTTACCTCTATTTGTTTTATTCAAGGTAAACAGAATTTGAAGGATCTATTCTCCCTCTTGTAATTGAAATAACTTTTATTATTTTACTATAAATCTAGGCTTTTCCATTTTGTAGATACCTATCTTCGAGTGTTTAAGAATATATATGGAGATCTATGTAAATAAGGAGGGTAGCCAGGGTTAGAAATTATTTTTGAATGTTGAAAGGCCAAACAAATTTAAGCTCGGTCATGTCTAGTTACTAACCGGTCAAAATAAATTATCACCTGCCAAACAAATTTTAGCTCGGTCATGTCTAGTTACTAACCGGTCGAAATAAATTATTACCTGCCAAACAAATTTTAGCTCGGACCGGTCAAAAGACAGTAAAAACTCGTGGGTAAGAACCTGGATTTTCCCATTGCATTAACAGGTACGTTCTTACAAAAATAGTTATTGGCAAAAAATTTGTCTATTTCTCTAAAATGAAAAGGTTCTTATTTTCTGAAGGGAAAAAAACATTGCAGCTTATGTCTCCCAAAGAGGTTCACCTGAATATTTTCCAGGTGTATAGAATTTTTTTTATAGATTTGAGAAAATAAAGATGTGTGTCAAATATTGGGCTAAACAGGTTCTTGTATAGAGGGGGCCTAATTATAACTGGCAAGTTTAGCCTAACAGGTTCCTAAAAACCAGGTTCTTAGTCACAGCTAGGTTTTTACTGTATTGAAGACATTGTACTTTGCAGTAATAGCCAAATTAAGACAAAAAATTATGTGATCATAAATGCTCAAAAACTCCTTGTGTTGAGAGATGGGGAAATATTATAAACCAGTTTTGAGTGTGGTTGTCAAGTTATTCATTCATTGGAGGGTACAGTGTAGTAAATAATATTTCCAGGAATATTGTCAAGCTCAGCTCGTTTATTCTTAAAAACAATTCCCCATAAAATCACAACTTTTGGCTCAGTATTGTTCTGACATGTTTTCTTTGAACAATAGGTGTATGTAGGAGGGAGGGAAAATTCTTGCCCAAATAAAGATTTTATCTTATCTTCTTAGCCATGGAAGAACATGAAAGTCAGGTCCTCCAGGTTGAATGTAGCATGGAATGCTCTCTGCTTGGTGAACAAGAGCAAAGTCACTCAGCAGGTACTGATATAGTTCATGGTAGATGGTATTTATTATAGAATTGCATAATTGAGTAAAATCACGCATTCTGATTGGTTAACGAAGAGAGGTATTCAGTGTGGAATTGCGAGTTGAAAACGAGGCTAAGGGATGTTTTTTCGCATCTACGTAACAACTATCGTCAAATTGTAACACAACAACTGCAAAAAAGGTTTTCTACAATGTCATTTTAAAATGTTTTCAAAATCATTGTCACCTTTTGTATATCCTTTCTTAACATACTGTAATGTCGCCTCGTCCTCCACCTACTGTTCCAACCTAAACTGTATTTACCTTTTGCAAAAGCGTCTAGTGCGGCTCATAACAAAAGCTCACTATCTAGCAAATACCGCCCCTTTGTTTAGCCAGCTTAAAGTCCTTGACATATTTAGTATTAATTCATTTTCTGTCACTACTTTTATGTATTCTTATCACCATAATCTTTTGCCTAGTAGCTTTCGTGACTTGTTCTTAAGTAGTAATCAAGTCCATCAATACCAAAATTCGACTGGCCTCTCAGTATAGACCTCATTTTTGTAGATCAAATATAAAGCAATTCAGCATCCTTTACCGAGGACCTAAAATCTGGAATTCGTTGCCTGTTTCACTAATTAGCTCTCCTTCTATATTTGTTGTTAAAAAAATTTAAAGAATTATCTCACTGATAGCCGATCTGTCGCTTAATTTTCTGATCTTGCTCACTCTGCACTCAGCCGTGAATTTAGTTCTCTAGGTAGTTGAAGGAAGCCTATTAATATAAGCTTCAAGCTTCATTAGACTTCCTTGTCACATTAATTTTATAATTTAATTAACACCTTTTGTTTATGTTGTATAAGGTTTTGTGAGTGACTAAATAAATAAATAGTTAAAAACAAACAAAAGCATTTTTTAAAGTGATCCGGAGGTTCTTCCTTGTTTTGAACTAAACTACGAATTCTTGGAGAGGTATAAAAAACCCCTTTCGCTAGCGACAATGAGAAAAGAAGAAAATCCTGTGAACACAGCCCAGAAAATGGCAAGCCAAATTCAAACCAACAAAACGGAGAAGCGACAATGGAGGAAGTGCCAGGGTCAATTATCACATATACAGAAGAAGAAATAAATACCTTCAAAGATCACATTGTCCCTGAAAACACGAAAAAGAGTACGCCACTTGCATTCATCCTGAATCGTGGTACTTAGAAAAGTACAAAACAGAGCTGAACTTGAACAGCATTTTTAAAACATTTCAAGGTACTTGCCTTATATCAATTGCAACGTTAAACTTTCAGTGCTTTGCCTTGGACACTTCATTTCTTTCAGTTTTGCTACCGAAGAGGTAAAAGGTGTAAATTATTTTCCTTCGCGAGCAAACGACCAATTTGAAAAAAGATGTTATAGATAACCGGCTTGTAAATTCAGTGAAATGCCTCTATTTATCCTTACAATTAGTGTGAAGCTTGTTCATGTGTAAAAAAGTTTGAAACCAAATGTAAAAACAAGCACAAGGTACAAAAAAAGTTGTCAAAGGTTCAAACGTGTATGACTGACCTTGCTTCCTATTCGCTAATGCAATGACAGTTCTGACAGTTGACTTTGAAATGGCTTTCTGGAGTGTGCGCTCAGGATAAAAACAAGCAATGTTATTGCTGTTTTCTTTTTTTTTTTTCTGATTTTTATTCAATTATGCGATTCAAGGAAAATCCATTACCTGACTCGTCAATTCCACGTCAAATTGCACTTGAAAACCGATATCACACTCTTTTCGCGTGCAATTTAACGTGGAATTCCCTCGTCGGGTAATTAATTTTCCTATAGAACCCAGACTTTTATTTGGCAAGAGAATCCCTCGCCTGTTCTTTTTTGAAAGGTTTGTCTATCTTAGGTTGATTGCGTTCCTCCAAAGAAAGAGTACAGTGAGCCTTGCACCTGTTTCCGTTGTGACATACCATGGTTCATGTTTTAATTTACCTTTGATACGAAAAGCTGCAATCTTGCATCCCACAGTGCATTTTGTTTCAAGTACATTTAGAACCCAGACTTTTATTTGGCAAGAGGATGCCTTGCCTGTTTGTTTTTGAAACGTTTGTCTTTGGTAATTCTTCATTAAATAAAATAATTGTTTCAAGGCTTTTAACACTTTTTGGTATGATACAAAAAAAATTACACGATTTCTCAGAGAATGATAACTTTACTCATCCAGACAACTAGTGGGGAAGAAAACTACTCGTTTTCGGAATGACTTTTTTTACTTGTTTTGAATGAGTGGACGACCGTTAAGTTTGAGCACTGTCCTTACCCTGAGATCAGGCCCAATTTTAGCAGTTCTCATACATTCTGTCTTACATGCTCCAGCTAAAATGCCCACTGGAGTGTTATGTAATATATAGATTTAGCCAGGGCCAAGCTCTCGTGTAATGCTAAGCCGTGAATGCAACGCCAGAGAACGGTGAAAAACAACGGTAGGTCTAATTAGCAAAAAAAACAACTTTTTTTGTACATTTTTTGGCCGCCGTTTTGCACAACTACAACGCGAAACTTCCAGAAACTTTTTTATGGAGAAAATGTCGTACGTTTTCTTGTTGACTTTTTATTTTGAATGAATATAACTATGAATGTTACAACTCCGGTATAGAAACCTTTTTGAGCAGGAAGCAGAGAACCTTAGCAATTATTTTAATTTTCATGTTGTTTTTAAAAAATATTTAAAACCATGACAGTTTGTACTTGCTTGGAAAAAGGAATGTTGCATTATTCCTTAATATTTTGAAATGTGGATTTCATTTTTACCTGGGTAAAAACTTCAGCAATGAGAGTATTTTACTCATATTAATAATATTAATACATGTATTTAAAGTAATCATTCAACTGAGGTTATTAAGATAATTACTATTGACGATTATATTTACTTCCATATTCATTGAATGCACTTGAAAGCACATTGCTTCACGCAATCAAGAATTGACTTGATTCTTGATACCTTGTTCTCAAAATGCAGGAAACCAGAATCGAGACTTGCAACATACTGTCAGAGTAGTATTAATTTTTTATCTCCTTGTGAGTGTCTCGTTACTGGCTATTTTATGTTTGCAACCTTCCACCTGCAACCTCACTACTATACAAGCTGTTTGGTTTGAAATTGTGGTGTTT
>OZ038001.1:10027940-10035440 GCA_964035705.1 Porites rus | reverse complement strand
TTGTTGACAGTAAAATGTATGCTCTTTATATGAAGGAGATACTGAAGTTATTGCTCATGTTGCTGAAGATAATGATAGGAGAAATGTGAACCCTATGAACATTGGACCTGATGCAGTGATGAGTACAGGTAAAGTGTAGTATTTTAAAGATACACAGTTTCCTTGCCATTGGTAGGGGGTAAATTACCTTTATACCCAGCCATGAATACAGTGAATTGCCTTTTACCGTGGAGAAATGGGTAGGCTACCCAGTGGAAGGTTCATAATAATATCACTTCTGGGAAATTGTAGTCACCTTCAGGCAAACGTCTTCATCCACCCATACCCGTACAAAGAAATGGTGTATCTTAAGGTCGCTATCATCCGGTAAGGATACAATCATGAGTTCATTGCTTCATATAATGGTAGCATTAGAGATACCAACCCTTGGCTTCTCTAAAATCCGAAGTTAAATAAAGTTATCTATGTATGTAAAGGATGACAACAAAGTGACTCTCTTTTCAGGACAGTTGAGGAAAATACAAAGAAATCAATTAAAATATGCGATGAATCAAAGATAAGCAAAACTTACGGATTATATTAATGCATTTCTTAAGAAACTTAATACAGTTTTTAATGCACTCAGCTGTCAGCTTTGGGAAACAATACTACAAAGCATGTAAAATAAGCCATTTCTGTGTAACTTTCAGGATGGAAAATTGAGAGAAAAAAGTGCAATGGGCCATCAAAGCAATAAATTGATCGAGTCATACAGTACGCAACCGACTATAACAGTTTGAGTCTTCGATTGTCAGGCAATTTATAACAGTTTACAACTTGTTCTTACACCTGGGCCTGGGCCTTAGTTCTTCTACCTTTTCTTTCTATGACTTCCTCAGCTTCCACCATCCACAGCAGCAAAGCCAGCTTTTGTCGGTTTTGCCAACAGTCCACTAAAGTAAATCCTTCAACTGCTTCAGGGCCCAATTGTTAGAAGGGCGATTAGCACTTTACCCAGGTTTAAAATTTAGACAGGCTTCTTTTTCTCTTGTTCAAAAGCATTTTTCCGGATAATTTTCTGTTATTTTGAAGAGCATGCAATCCTTAACTTGTTGACAAAAAGAACTGAACTAAATTCACTTTAAGCTTTCATATCTTTGTTTTTCTTTCTTTCCCAACATGTTAGAGATGTAAAAAATTAATCAGATGATTATAAAATAGAAAACACCTTTCTGGCTTGCTGCTATATCTGTCAATAACGGCTTGTAGCTGAGAGATTGTCCAAAAAATAAAGATTTGCCCAATAAGTGAAGCTTCGAAGGCAAATGTGAAATTTTGATGACAATTCACAAATGGCATCAAGTCGGTAGAAAGTAGAAGCCAAAAAATTTTTCTTACCATATTGGCCCAATTTCAGGCATAAACATAAAACATGTAACAATTGAAATTTTTTCAATTTTAACAGTTTTTCTATAAAATCTCCACCTTTGTGTAAAAAAGTCTCTTTCGAACTCTGCAGTTTGGCATGTGTCTCTTTTTGCAAGTTTGATTAAACTTCTTGTACAGAATAGATAAACTTATCCTTATCATATCCTTATCCTTTATCCTTCCTACTTATCGAATTATCGAATGTGACATTGTCCCATGGCAATGTGACTGTTCTTCTTGCAGTAGGAATATAATCATTACCTCAACATGATTTTCATAAATCTCTTGCTTCATGAACATTGGAATTTGATTGCAATTATGGGCTGTCCACATGTACAGGAAAACATTGTGCCTATAAGCGTCTTTTCGTTCTCTTAACCCTCTATAACTTCACTTGGAAACTTTCCCTTAATGCTCATTTTTCAGAGGACAACAAGAAAAATGTAAACAGTAAATTTTTTGATTAATTTTGAAGCCTTGTATGTTCGCTTAACTTCATTAAAGCCTGTACACTGGCTAAGGTAACATTATATGTAATGATTTCTATAGGAGAAGAGTTGGAAAGAGAGAATCCTCTGTTGGAAAATAGCCAGCTTTCTCCCGCAATTAACGTGATGGAAACACAGCAACCTATCCCAGACGATATTGTCAGAAACGATGAAGAAGACCTCCAGTTACTTGCAAGAGCGAGGGCAGTTGGTGTGCAGTATGAGTTTGCACAGCATGGTGCATCAGAAACTGAAGAGGACAAGAGGAGGAGAAGGCGGCGAAATCAAAGGAGAGTATCTCATGAGGAAGGAAGGCTGCGTGAAGTTGTCGGAGATTTACCACCACCTCCTCTAGCAGGATCAAGTCAGGTTGAGGATAATGCCTATAGCGCTATACGTGCATTTGAAGTGGAGCAAATGACCTACAAATTCAGTTGTTGCGAGGTCTGCAAGGAACGACGTCTGGAATGCAAGGGCACAAGAAACATGTGTACTCGCTGCAGACGAGATAAGAAGATACCAAAGGTTTGGTCAGAAGAGAACAACATGGACCCAATGTCTGTCCCGGAGATTCTGTCTGGAATGTCAGATGCTGAGCAGATGCTGATAGCAAGGTTAGCACCTACTGTCCATGTGCATATGTTAAAGCATGGAGGGATTGCTTCAAAGGGACATTGCATTGCATTCCCTCAGGCTGTTCAAGAACCAGCAACTATTCTTCCACGTCTGCCAGCAGAGGTAGAAATTATACGGGTAAGAAGGCAAGGAAAGGATGATACTCATAAGGACTTTAGGGTTAGAAGACACCGTGTTGAAGGAGCCCTTTGCTGGTTGAAGGACAATAACCCTGCTTATGGTGACATTGTGATTGATGGCTCACGCTTACAGAATTTACCTGAAGATGGTGAGTTGCCCAATTTGAGAACTGTGGAATTTTCTGAAACAGAACGCGTGGATGACCAAGGCCCTGCTCCACAGCAACTGGATGCCGGGGAAACGGATGGTACTGACGACGTGACAGTCTCTGGAATTATTCTTCCTGAGCCAGGAGTGAATGTACAAGCACAAGTTGAAGGGGCCATAAATGAAGTTGTTTCAGAACCTAGGGAAGGCGAAGCAGAAGGTGCAATACGAGATGTGCAACGACCAGTAATCCCATGGCCGACTACAGATACAAGACCAGTGTCTGAATTTACTACGCCTTATTTTTTCACCATGGCGTTTCCTTGCTTGTTTCCATATGGAAAGGGTGATTTCCACATAAACCGTCCAGTAACATGTCCTTCACTCCACGACTGGGCGGAGCACTTACTGTGGTATCAAGATGGAAGATTTGCTAGGCATAAAGTATGGAAGTTTGTTGTTCACAACATGATCTTGAGGAAACGTGCACTGGAGCAGAGCAGGTTCTTTGTTGATCAGCAGCTAGGTGACCCACAAATAACTGTTGCAGACCTGCAGGAGCGACTAGCGAGGGGTGATACTTCATTTGCAGATAAATTGTTGTATTTTGGTGCAAATCTGCGTGGCACGGCTCAGTACTGGCATCAGAGACGCAAAGAGCTTCGTGCTTTGGTTGAGTTCATGGTCAATGAGAAGGGTGGGCTGCCTTCGTTTTTTATGACTGGAAGCTGTGCAGAGTTCTATTTTCCCCCACTAAGGCGACTACTGGAACAGTACATCTTGCAGTCAACGGGGGAAGAAGTCAACCTTGCTGAAGACAGCAATGCCCGTTTCAAGGCTGTTCAAGAGAACACTCATGTGGTAGTCAGCTACTTTGACCTACGTACCCAGGCATACCATGAGAAGGTACTGAAACCAGTGTTTGGTGTCTCCGATTATTGGTACCGTTATGAGTTTGCCAAGTCCAGGGGTCAAATTCACTGGCATCAACTTAGCTGGAGAGATGACAGGCAACCACACCAGCTGTTGCATGAAGCTCGTGAGGACAATTGTAGTGAAACAGAGTACGCAGCTAGACTTAGCCAGTGGGCGGATGAAAACTTTGCCATGACAGCACTACACCCAGCTGGTAGTAATGAAGAGGGACAGCCGAGAAAAGACCTTTGGCCACCACCTGAGGGTACTGCTGACCCCATATCAACTGATAGGGATCCTCTGGTGAAGATGCTTATGGAAATAGCTGCATCACAAGATGCAATACTGGAGGATCATTTGCTTTTAGTGAACCGAGTTGGGCTGCACAGTTGTTCTGATTACTGCTTGAGGACTCCTCGTCATCCTGAGCCAGGATTACAGCCAAGAGAACGTGTATGTAGGATGGAGTTTGGGAGTGAGTTTCGCCCGGGAAAGAAACTGCACACTGTCCCAGAAATTGTGGAAGATCATAATGGAGCTCCCCGCCTTGAGATGCCTCGTGATCATCCACGTCTGGTTCAACATTCTCGTTATCAAATGCAGTCTTGGAGAGCAAACGGGGATGTGAGCTTGATTCTTTCCAACTCTCCCCCAGACAATCCTAGCACAGATGATATAATAGCCATAATTGACTACGTGTGTGGATATGCTTGCAAGGATAGCGAACCCACTGGTGCAACTGCTGACCTCTTTAGGGACATGGTGAATGCTGTTGATGCAGCTGATGCAGACCAAGTGACAGGCAAGTCAATGTGTGCTAAGATGCTGATAAAGACCGTGGGAAGACGAGATATCAGTGGACCAGAGGCATCCTTTGAGCTGAGTGGGCTAGCACTTTGGCGATGTAGCCGTCCATTTACCTACTTGTCAATGTCAGGGTCAAGGAGACTTGAACGTGATGGTGAAACCGCAACTCGCAGCACCCCATTGGATAAGTACCTTGCTCGACCACAAGATGAGCACTGTTCCTGGTACCGTTTTGCATCCAAGAATGGTAATGTGCCTGTCGTAAGTGGTGGTTCTACACACGCAACCTGGCCACTGAATGAAGATTACTGTAGGACTATGCTTCTGTTACACTGGCCGAGCTGGTTTGACATCCAAGAAGTGAGGGGGGACGCTGGATCTTGGATTGATCGCTTTAAGGACTTTCTTGCTAGTGATGACTGTCCAGCTTTTGTGAAAGCCCAAGTTGCTAAGGCACGGCGTTATGCAGATCACCCACAAGAACCTGTTTTTGAAGAGGTTGAGGAAGATGATGCTGTTGAAGCAGAAGAACAGCCAGACTGGGTGGATGTATATGCAGGGCAGAACCAAATATATGAGGGTGTAGAGCGTGACTTTGATTATGATGATGGTGGGGAGGATTATGACTGGAGCGGTACCCGTATTATTCTTCCTGAAGGAAAAGACCCAACAAAGTGGCTTCAGGAAAGCATTAAGGCGGATGAGGAACAGGAGAGTGGAAGTACGGATCTTGATTTACCTCAAGTGAGTCCATTGTCTCTAAATGAGAATCAGAAAGCTATAGTGAGTCTAGTGTTGCACACCCTGTACAACTTTGTTGAAAACACTGAATATTACCATCCACTGCGACTTGTTGTATCCGGAACTGCTGGCACAGGAAAGTCGTATGTCATCAAGTGTCTCCAGAAGTTAGTGCGGCAAGTGTTTGCAGCCAATAATGCAATACAAGTGATAACTCCGACAGGGAATGCTGCCTATCTCGTTCAAGGCAGTACAGCTCACAGCTTTCTAGGAGTACCAACTGGTGGAAGGTCTTGCAATGAGTTGACCGTACCCTCAGGTACCTTACTAGAGAAAATTCAGAAAAAGTGCGAAAATCTGAAAGTTTTGGTTGGTGATGAACGATCAATGTTTGGACGCACAACAATGGGCTGGATGGAACAGCATGCACGTTATGCGATCAACAGAGGAGCCAATTCAGATGAGTTGTGGGGAGGGATTCCTGTGGCAGTGTTTATGGGAGATGATGTCCAGCTTCCTCCTGTGTGTGACACCCCCATGTACATTTCAGATTGTCGCAGTGCACCATCCAACCATGGTCGTCTGGTTTGGACAATGTTTGATAGTGCTGTTGAGCTTACTCAGATTATACGGCAGAATGAATCTGAACAACAGCTAAGAGATGTGTTGATGTCACTAAGAAATTATGCGACAACACTTGAGCAAATCCATTGGCTACAACAGTTTCAGTGGCACAATCTCCACATGTCACATGGCCCAGAACTCCTTGCTAGGATGGATGAGCAAGGTCTGTATGTATTTCCCACGCACAGTCTTGAATGGCAGCGTAATAAAACAAAGCTGCTTGAGTATAACAGACAGCCAAACCACCCAGTAGCAAAGATCAAGGCAGTTAACAATGGCAGACATGCAATGAAGGCTGACAGTAATAAGGCGGGAGGATTGTTACCTCTACTGTATCTTTGCCGTGACAGCAAAGTCATGCTGGTAGTTAACTTAAAGGCTGACTGGGGTTTGTACAATGGGGCAGTAGGCACAGTCGTAGATATTGTGTACAAAGATGGCCGCAGACCCACTGATGATCCTGCTCCTCTACCTGATGTGGTTCTGGTGAGGTTTCCAGGATATAGGGGGCCACCGTACATGAATGGAGATCCGACAGTTGTGCCAATTGTACCGGTAAGTCGTTCTACTGAATGTGCATGTCGATGCAAGCGTCTGCAGGTTCCATTGCGACTGGCATGGGGAACAACAATCCACAAGTGCCAAGGGATGACTGTGGGTGCCGGAGAAGCATTTAGGTATGTAGTGGTTCACCCTGGAGATCATAGCTTTGAAGCTAGAAATCCAGGAGCTCTATTTGTGGCATTGTCGCGAGCAAAATCAGCGGGTGGGGAAGGAAGAGATCCTGATTTTGCTTTTCATGAGGATGTACTCATAAACAATGACAGATTCAGACCTGTGGACACTCCAACTACACGAGCTAGAGATATGGAGATTGAGAGACTGCATGTCTTAGCAACTCAGTGTCGGCAAAGAAGGATTTTAGCACCAGCATATAGGGAGGAAACCTTTCTCAGACTGGTAGATTGGGCTCAATCACAAAGTTATCATTGAGACATTGCTGAATTAGTTGGATCATAGTTGTCTGATCAATCTGTTTTTCGAATACTCCATCTGGCTAACTCATAATTAGCCTGACAATAGCCAATGATGTGGTGATGTTTCATTTCAAATGAAGGGCTGAGGCCTGTTATGCTGTAATCGGTCTAGGTGACTGAGGACCTTAGTGGTCATGCATAAACAATAAAAGGACCGTTATGCTGTAATCGGTCTAGATGACCGAGGACCTTTGTGGTCATGCATAACAAATTAATGAAAGGACCGTTATGCTGTAATCAGTCTAGGTGACTGAGGACCTTAGTGGTCATGCATATCACATGAAACGACCGTTGTGCTGTAATCGGTCTAGGTGACTGAGGACCTTAGTGGTCATGCATAACAAATGAAAGGAATGTTATGCTGTAATTGGTCTAGGTGACCGAGGACCTTACTGGTCATGCATAACAGATGAAAGGACTCTTATGCTGTAATCGGTCTAGGTGACTGAGGACCTTAGTGGTCATGCATAACAAGTGAAACATCATTATATCTTGTGGTCATGCACAACTAATAGCGTTGTTACTCTTGTTTTCAGCCCATGTGACAGAAAAGATGAAGTAGTTATTTTGGTGTGGCC